>JAHLSL010006854.1:0-72661 GCA_025920805.1 Petroica traversi
CCAAACATTCCCACTGTCTCAGGAACCCAAGGTCTCCTGGCAGGAGGCTTCTGTAAACTCGAGCTGAGCCCAGCCCAGCCCCATTATTGGGCTCCCTTGTTGGATCTGCTGATGTGTAAAGTCTATAACTGGTGTGTGTGATTGATGGTGGGTGTGCATTTTGCTGTCACCTGGGTGAAGTGGATGCATCCAACAGGATCCTGATTAAAATACTGAGGTAAAGACCCCAAAACCCTCTTAACTGTGTCTGGCTTCATTTTCCTAACACCAGGAAAAAGGCATCATGAAAATACAATCCTCACGATACTTTTCTTACTTGCTATGTATTAACGTGATGTAATTCCAGAGGTATCGCTTGGGCTTTGCTGCTTTCTAAATGTCAGCATAAGCCTGTTGGTAAAATTTCAGCCTTTGAATCAGAACAGCGTGTCCACATCTTCTGTGCAAGTTTGTTTGCTTTCCAGTATTAGCACTGCAGTGCAGAAGGAGCGACCTGCTGACTTTCTGGTTGTCCTTGCTCCTGCAGTCAAGGTGCAGTGAGGGGGAAAGGAGGGGGCAGGAAGAATCCTCTCGTTGTTTGGTGGAATATGAAGGAGTTGATGCTGTAATGCTGTTTCTAAAAATTCTCTCCCAGTGGTTAGAGGGAATGCCCTGACAAATATATCCTCTGACGCTGTTCTAAAACCCAGGTGTCATCAGCTACTGTTACGTAATTTTCTTGCGTGTCTAATTTGTTGCTTTAGATGTATTCTGTAATATCTGATACCTCATTAGGACCAACCACAAGCAGCAAAATCTGGTCATCATACTACAAGATTAACTGGATATGACTTGTTATCTTTGGAATATCACAGTCTGTGTTTCAGGCTCGCATCTCTTTGTTCAGCACAGCAGCAGTTCTAATGCACGGTGGATTTTCTATTGCTGTGTGTAGCACAGCTTTTAAGAAGGTAAAATCTGAGCACAGCACCTTCTCCAGTGGTGCTGGGCTGTGTTCAGATTCATGGTTCATGAGGGAGGCTGCAAGGGGTGCTCTGTGCCAGCCCCAGTGCTGCCAGTGTGCCCTCCCAGCCATCAAATGACTTGGCTGGGAATATGGCACCTTTGCCCTGCTTCAGCCTGGAGTTGGACTCTCCTTGGTGTCCATGCATCTCATGAGTCTCTCAAGGTGGAGAATGTCAGCTTAAAATGACAGAAGTAAAAGCCAAAATACTCCAGCCTTCTAATCCTGGCTGATTTTTATCCTTATATGCAAAAAAGAAATAGAGGTATTTTGAAATAATTGAGCATGTTTACTTTTTGGATTGTGCACTTTCAGGCTGGTGCACTGTGATCTGTGTTGAAATGTGTGCTAACATTGTGAAAGAGCCTGTTTGTGCATAGGCAGTGCTGGTGGGTTGGCCAGTGCCAGTTGCCCACAAGCAGCTCCATCACTCCTCTCCCCAGGGTGGAAATAAGGTGGAAAAAGCCTTGTGGGTCGAGGTAGAGGCAGTTTAATAAAGCAAAAATTATGTTATGCAGAAGCAATGGAAAACAGAAGGTTTTTTTCTCTACTTCCCCATTAGGGAAGCAGTTGCTCTGGAAGACAAATATCTTAAATAACAAATGCTCTCCTTTATTTTAGCTTTTTTATTTTTATTTTTAATCTGTCAATCTCTGAGCAGCTGTCACATGATAAGAAACGTCCCTTTGGTCAGTTTGGGTCGCCTGTCCTGGCTGTGTCTCCTCCCAGGGTGTTGCCCACCCGCAGCCTGCTGGTGATAGTGAGGAATGTTGGAGAGACAGCACTGATGCTGTGTGAGCACAAGCTCTGCTGTGTTATCCACACCTTTCTAGCTGCCAGGACAAAGCACAGCACTGTGAGGGCTGTTGTAGGGAAAATTAACTCCATCTCAGCCAGACCCAGTACAATGGACTTCATTTTTCTAGCTAAGCAAATTCAGTAATAGAGCAGGCAAAAACATTCTTAAGCTAAAAATTAGATGTTTGAAAGTCCTAAAATGCATTCCAGGAATTTCATGGCACCTGTGTACTTAGTTGTCTCATTTTAGTTGTCTAATTACTCTTGATAAATCGCATTAAGTACCTAGAAAATTTATTAGCTTGAAGAAAAATCACCTGTTAAAAAGATACTTTGTAAGCCCTATTTTTTATCTCATTGGGAAAAAATCTGTGCTGTGTTATCCTGTCAGTTTTAAATATAATGTTACCCAAGAGAGTTTTGGGTTGATAGCTTTGCATCAGGAATTTTTACTGTTAGATTATTAGGTAGAGATTGTTGGCTTTTTGTGGGGGGAGAAGGGGAGAAATGTGACACATTGGTGTGAATCTGATACTTTTTTTTTTGTTTTCTTACCAGTACGTTGCCAAATGCTGATTATCGTTAATGAATACACTAAATGTAACCATCCATTCTTAACCAATCAGCCCTTACAGCCACCTTACTGTTGATAAAATCAGCTTTTCATTCAGATCTGTCAAGGTAGTTGCTTGAAGTGTTCCCTGCCTAATTTTGAAAGCCCTCTGTCCAAGCAACAATGTTCAAGGCCTTCAGGCTTGGAAGTCTCCACAGTTAAAAAAAAAAGGCATCCCATTGTACTTCAAGCTTGCCTTTGGACCACTACAATCAGTCTTGAAATCTGTTCAAATTGCTATTAAAATTATCATTTGTAATGAGTAGAGAGCAGATTATCTAGCTTCATGGCTGAAATGACTCTGGAATTTATTCAGTGTTTGTCAGCTAGGCTGCTATATTCCAATATTGCCCCAGATTACTTGGTGTGTATTTAGGAAAGCCTGAAAAAACATAGAGGATATGGTACAGTGAGCAGCCAGCACCTCTTAAATCATATTGGAAAGGTTAGGGAAATTGAGGGTGGGGCAGGATAATCCACTAAAGCTGAAGGCTTTTGAAGGGTTTTAATATATCAACAGACCTGTAAGCCAGAAGGTTCAAATGAAATCCAAGCTTTGAATTAATAAACTAAGTCCATGTCCTGGTATATTTTTGACAACAACCAAAAAATACCATGGCCTTCACCATCCACAATGACCTTTACTACCTCATTTTAGAGGAAATCTGTGATACTTTGTGATACATCAATAGTTGATTATGTCGTATTTTCTTGCTTACCTGCATTTTCTAGAAGGCCTCTGGTATCAGGGAGGGGAGAGTTTGGACTTCCTATTGTTTTCTTCCTTTTTTATTTTTTTTCCCTTTTTTCCACTTTTTTATCTTTTAGTGAAGTGCTGCTGAGTCTCTACCTGTCTTTCCCATGAGGAAAACTGGGATTCAGGTGTTCACTGCTTGCTTGCATGTGGTTGTACTCTGTAAAAGCTCACCGAAGAGAGGGAGAAAGTGGCACCTAGGAAGAGGAGCAGTTGTTTGCACCCAGGTTTCAGTATCTGGCTGCCTGTAGCTGCAGCAGATCTGAATTCAGCTTTATTACTTTTGGACTCAGAGGTTGTTTAAAAAGGGTTGTTGCACAAGGATTTCTAGTTTGTAAAGCTGCTCAGTTGATTTTATTAATATTTACTGATCAGTAAGTTTTTATAATTTTTAATGTAACTGTTCTGCTTTGCTTCAGTTCCCCATAGCAGTTATGACCTGACCCCTCTGAGCTGAGGATTCTTTGCATTCTCCTAAAAATCCATCTTTACAGGAGTGGGGAACAAAAGAGGATTTTGTTAATTCTTTGCCAACTTCTTTGGTTAAGCAGTGCTAAAAATCTGAAGGAAGGAACATCATGTTTCAAAGATGCCTGACACTTAGAGGTCAGAGGATTTGATTGTTAAAGCTTGCCATTCCCCTTTGGGAATTAAATTATTATCTCTTTTCAGGAACCATCAGTGGCTAGACAGCTAAACTTAGGTTGTATTTTTCTTTCCTCCCCCCACTAAGTAAGATATTTTTGTGTCATGTGTTGACAGTACAGACTGCTGTGGACAACAATATAAAATATAGGCTTGATTCGTTAACAAGAAGCAGACCTGGTTTTTCCTTGCTGTGCTTTTGCATTCAGTGCTCTGTTAGAAAAGGTGTTTCTTCAGAATGAGGGGTGGTACTTTGACCTTAAATATAAGTGCAATTCCTGTACCTGCAGTTCTGCTAGAAAAAAAACATGCCCTTGCTTGGAGAAGTGGAATTTTTCTTTTCCTCATATACATCCCTTGGGTAGGTTAAGTAGGTTTTCCAGATAAAAGGCCTTTTGGGTAGAATTTTAGCAATTTTACAAAGTCAGTTTATCAAAATCTCCTTACAACTTGCTACTGCTGGATAGAAAAGTAAAATTATTTTACTAGGCAGTTTAGAAAAGTCTACACCTGTCTTGCAAATAGGTACATGGAATTTTTACAAGATGGGCTAAAAGCTTTACAGACTTAGGAGGATTTTGGGTGATTCTCTAGTTGGGTAGTTATTAATTTGCAGTAGGACAGACATGCTTGTTTTTGGGAAGTTGAAACTTGAGTTGTTGCATTGCCTTTTGAAACAGCATGTTTTGGTTTTTTTTTTTAAAGCCAAAGGCATGTTCTTGCTTTGGGGAACTGGGTGTACACGTCAGCTTTCACTTTCCTGCTTTGCAGACTTTTGCAAGGCATTTTTGCCTGCTTCATTTCCCCTTTGGTTCCTCTGCCCCTTCAGTTAAAGGCTGTCCAAGCCAAGGCCCTGACTGCTCAGTGTCATCATAAATGCACACTAATATTTTATATTTTCTGCATTACACTGAGATTTGTTTTTGTCATATTGGGGCAGTTTAATGAGTCCAGGCTTAGTTTCAGCACTGAAATGTGCTGTGCTTCTCTGTCTATAAATAAGTCCTAGAATGTGTCACTTACACATCACAGTGACTGCTGACACACACGTGAGAAAGTTCCTAAAGGGAGTGCCCTTCATGGAATTCCTGTTTATCAACTGTGCTTATTTCTGGCTTCAGTGGTCTGGGATTTTATCATTTGTCACAAGCCACAGAAATGTGACTTGTAAATGACAAATGCAGGATTGGAATATATGACCAGAAACATTTACATAACTATTTTCTTGCTCTCATTTTACCACGGAAAAGTCATCTTCCTTGACGTGGAGAGGGAAAACAAGGGAGGAGAAAAAGGGATGTAAAGTAAAGGCAGCTGTAGTTATAATAGGAATGGAGGAGGACAGTTATAATTGAGAGGAGGAAGAGGAGAAGATCCAGAAGAAGGTTGAATATGTGCAATAACATTCTAAATGCCCACAAGGAATGAGGTTTGATGATGAGCTTCTTTTCCCCATCCTGTTTGGTATCTGACTATCTTTTGCTTTCAAGGCAACATTTAAGTGTCCTGTGCCCTTTGAAGGCAAGGGCTTCCCCTTGTAGTAGTAGAGTTAATGAAAAGCAGATTTTTCTTCAGTGTTGTTAGCTCTTCTTGAGGTTGTTGTTAAAGCTGCTATTAAAGGATTGCTGACCAAGAGTGTACTGAAATAAAGTGCTTTTTGTCCTGTTCAAAAATAGCAGTAGTAACATTCTACTTGCTTGGTTAAAAAACAACAACAAACAAAATACTCAAAGTACAAAAAGCCTCCCAGTATGATTAAAAAAACCTGGGTCAATTGAAACCATTGCAAAATTTATTTTGCATGTAATTAGTATAATTATTTTGTAACCAGATAATGTACTTGGGTGATGACAGTCTAGCACCATCCACACATGAACTTTACTATGGCTGCTGCTTTTGTAAATAATATGAAAGTCTGAGATACATCAGTAGTGTGTCTGCTGTGATGGTGAGAGTGGGATTCTGCCAGAATTTTGCTGTCAAGGTGTTGTGTGTTGGAGGAGAAAACTGAGGCAGCTCCAGCTGCTGTCCTGGCTGCAGGCAGTCTCTTCCAGCTGTGCTGTTTTGGAGACTTCTTGGTGCTTCCAGTTGCTGCTGGTGCTTCCTGTGAAAGCAGAGTCTACAGTGATGGACAAGTGACAGCAGAGAGATTTCATCTCTCTGTTTGGGTTGTTCCCGCTGTTCCTTCAAGGTGGTTGTGCTTCTCTGTGAAAATTTTCTTATGCTCTGAAGAGGATGCTGAATAGCACAGATGAGACTGCTTGCCAAGTGTCATAATCTTAAATCTCTTAAAACCTTCCAGTGGCCTCCTTGGAAGCAAAATCAGTCAAAAAGAGAGTTTTGAAAAAAATCTCAGCTGAAGGCCTATAAATGCTGCAGGATACTGATGCTGCATATGGTACTTGATTTAGGAGTCTTTTTCTTGTGCCATTGTTGGTTGCAGTAATGCCTTCTGCAGCTGGATGCTGTTTGCTGGGTCTGCAGCTGCTTTTAAAGAGCTTTTTACTTCTACTGCTCACTCAAACAGTAATATCACAAGTGGCTTGCTTCCCTGTAACTGGTGGGGTTTACATTTCCTCTTACTTAGAACAGCAACAAATGTAGTGATTGTTCCTCAAATTAGTGTCTTTTTCCTCCCACTATAGGAGATTTCAACTATCCCAAGACAAAAGTTCTGCAGAAATGACCTCTTGTCAAGTCACATTTGAAGTAAAAGGATCATCAGCACCAGGTACTCAAATCATGCTTTTTCCTTTTTGTATGGTTTACCCAGGAGAAAACTTAATAGAAGAGTGTTCAAAGGTCGTCTTGTCTGTTTTCCTCAGAGATAAAAGAACATATTAGTTCAAATACCAAAATGAGAAGTCATTGTGAAATGAATTAAGAAATTTCATGGAAGAATTTGAAAATGAGAGCTGGGAAATAAATTTATCTTTCTCCGAACAACAATTTCATAATATGCTAGAGATTTTGATGCTAACTGAAAAGGGTTATGATTGGTTTAAAATCTTCTCTTTAGTATCTTTTTGTTCCATGGAAACAAGCATTTGTATTCTGAACCATGATATTTAGGCAGGCATTGATGTGTTTGTTCTGTTTTTTATTCTCTCTGCATCCCTGTTGAAAGTTCTCACAAGATGTGACCTCTACCAGAAGTTACAGACAGAATATGCAGCTTAATTCAGTATTCTGTCTGTGCAAAAAAAAAAAGAAGTGTAAAATAACTTCTGTAACAAAAATGAGAAACACAAGGTATCACATCAGGTATAACATGAGGATTTGGTGCTGATAAATTGTGCATATCACATTGACCTTCATCTTGAGGAACTTGGAAGGAAGGTGGTGTGGTTCTCACAGCTACTGATGGCCACACAACTGCTCCCAGCCGTGCTCCTTCCCAGCTTCTTGTGTTCCCCCAGCCCCCTCTCTGAGAACAGAAAAGGCCTTGATGCTGTGAGCACTGCCCAGCAGTAACTGAAATATCCCTCTTATCAGCACTGCTTCCAGGGCAAATTCAAAACACAGCTCCTACTGGTTGTTGTGAAGAAGATTAACCCTACCCCAGCCAAAAACCAGCACAGAAGTTACACCTAAAAAGTAATTGATGGTTGCCTAACAGAAGCAGATGAATGTGGGAGCAGATTGGCAAAATTCCTGTGACAGGCCAATACCAGATGGCAGAAGTGTCTCCTGTAGGTGGTGGGGAAGGAAATGAATGATAAAAACATTTGACAGGTTTTGACATCTGCCCTGTGTTAGACCTCTTCTGTGTTTCTCCCTGTTTGGCATTTGGGAACTGGAAACTGACACTCAATGTGGACATAAAGCTGTTAGTAAGGAGTAATGTTTTTTATAGCATTGTGGAGAAAATTTTTAAAATTTTGAGTAAATTTACCTTAGTTTATGTGAGACTGTGCAGCATTGGTGTAGCTGTACCATGGAGTGTTGCAAGCTCTGCTCTTTTTGCTCTGCTTACACTTCTGCTTCCACAGAAGGTGTGAGGGCACTGGCACTAGCAAAGCTGACTTTGGATGTATAACTTCTTGTGCTAATAATATCTGCAATGAAAAATAGGATTAGTGAGAGCTAGATCCTGCCTCAGTGGCTGTTCACAAAGAATTATCTTTTTATCACATAAAGAGGTGACACAAAAGGGTACTTCTGCTTATGACAATATTGATATTGCTGGGATTTTTGTTATTATTGTTGGATCATTGAGGCTGTTGCCAGTTCTGAGTTGGGGCAGAAGGCTTGGATTAACCTTCTTTGCAGTGACTGGAGCTCTGCCAGGAGCAGCCTTGAATTCCATGATAAGGAGAGGGGAGAAGCTGAGGATCCCTGAGCTCAAAACCCAGCCCAAACCCCACTATGTCCAGAATTGCCTATGGGAAGGCAGTTTTGACTTTACTGGCATAATTTAAACAATGTTTTACAAATCCTAATTTCGCCTCAGTGCAGTTGTTGAAGGGAGTTTAAGGGTGCTGCACATCCTGTTCAAGCAGTGCCTGTTTTGTGTGGTGCCTTACTGAGTGAGAGGGGATCACTGGATGCTCACACATTTTGTTTAAAACAGGAGCCCAGAGAACTATTCCACCTGGCACCAGTTAAGAGGAGTATAATCAGATGGCACTTCAAAGGTTGGCTGTGTGTACACCAAGATCTATTAAGTACTGCTATTTTAAAGGGGTGTTAAAAGAATTTTAGCTTCTTTTTAGTTCCTTCACTCAGAAATTCTACCCTGTGGTGTTCAGGTGGTCTTCCCTCCCTGCAAAAACAAATCACCATGTGACTCAGGATAGGGAGGAAAAGGGAAAGCACCTGATGTAGGCAATTGTTTGTAGGGAATTGCATATTAAATATACTCAGATTGCATATTAAATATAAATGCAGATTTTTGTCTGCATTTGTATGCTTATAGTGAGCATCCTGAAATCTTTGGCTTCTTTTTCTTAATTAATTGCAACAAAAGATATTAAAAAAAAACTACTGAAGTTCAAGGTGTTCTCTAAAAATTATTTCAGTGAGCTGTTTTCAGGGAAAAATTATCTGTCTTCTGTAGACTTTTTCCAACCCTTAGGTGTGCAGAGGTTTCTTTCATAAACAGGTATATACCTTATTAGTTTAACTGGAGAAAATGGACACAGTTTTAGAGACACAAGGACATCCTCAAAACTGTCACTTTGTGCTTTAAAGTGTCAGCTGCCCTATGTGGCTTAGGAAAAGGCAGTGTACACTTGTTGCATGCAACTTGTCTACTTTGTATCTTGGGATTTTTGTGTCCCCCACAGAACCCTCTTTGTGAACAGGAAATAAGCCAGAGATTCTTGTATCATTCTTTTATGATGCCTAACTGGAAAACTCCACATTTTCTCATTCTGCAACAGCTTTTTATTATGTCTAAAAATCTTGTTTAAACCCTATAAGAGAAAAACAAAATAGTAATTTGTTCTTTCCATAACTATTTATCATTGTTGTTCTCACAGTCAGATCCATATAGGTTTTATATAAAAAACAAAGGTAAATTGCAATGGTCACTTTGGGATATCCCAAAATTAAATATACTCTTGTGGCCTTTTGGAAACTGTATATATGTATGGCTAAAGGTAAGTCTGACAGTTTCATGTGGGTTTTTTGTGTAACAATGTTACATTTTGATATCCAGTAAAAACTGAAAGCATAGCAGAAAAATTAATTTTATTTCTGTTGGAAATGAATTTAATTGGATGTGTTGCCTTGGGAATAAAGCTAGCAACCTCCTGTTTGTCTGTGCTTTCTGAATTGTTGGTGTGAATTTGAGGGAATATGTACAGGTATTAAAAAATATGGAGTATCTAGGAAAATTATTGTGTTATTGTGAGATGAAACATTTTACTGTGATAATTTGCCTGCTACATTCCCAGAGATATTTTGAACAGCATTACTTAATGTCAGTTTGGAAGCCAACCCCTTAAAGGGCTGGGGTTGCCAGGAGTCCTAAGGTCCTTGGGATTGTGAAGAAAATGCTGTTGTAGTTTTGAGTGGGATAAGATTCCTTTCTGAATGAACAGAAGGGATTTTAGGTGAGCAATTCTGGTGTATATATTTAAAATACTTGAAAGTTTGACTGTGGCTGTACTTATTAATGCCATCTGGCCTGGAGTAATGATGATTGTGGGTTTTTTTCTGCTTGGAATTTTTTAGGAGAGGTCTTTGCAATATGTGGGAGCTGCAGTGCTTTGGGAAATTGGAATCCCCAAGTAGCCGTGGTCCTCCAGACTGAGGATGTGTAAGTTGGTTGTGATTTTTGGATTTCCTTGGGGGATTTTTTTCTTATTTTTTAATTTTTTTTTTTACATTTTCCATTTGAAGTAGCTGGAGCAATGAATTAATTCTGACTTTGAGTTTGTAAACTCTTGAGTGGCATGCCTTGCTTGTAGAACTCCTGCTTGTAGAATTTCTTGCATTGCCCTTGAGCACTTTGAGTGCTTAGGAATATGTTTAGGTAAATATGAAACTTGGGTGTGCTTTTCCATTTACAGATGATGCTTCTGCTACTGTGGCTGGCATTTCTGTAGTTTGGCTGTAGATACTTGGAGTAAGAAACTGCTTTGGGGCAATTCTCAGTCCCATGACTGTGCAGCAGTTTATAGGATATGTATAGGATAAAAAGAAAGTAAAGACTTTAAGTAAGTTATTATTGTGCTAGAAAGTAATGGAGAGGAGATTATTTGAACTGAGAGTTGCATTAAAAGTCTTAAGGCAGGGAGATGTCTATAAGCATGAGTGTACAAAAAGTAAATTTAAATGCAGTGTAAGAATTCAGTATTTCCTTAAACTGGTGTCAGCTTTTATGGCAGCTTGTGTGCTGCAGGAAAATAGTGATCCAGGCTGTGTTTGTAATTCTGTCAGTGCCTTGCTGTGGGATCTTGGATGAATCTCTGAATCACTTCACCATGTTTTCCCCATCTGTTAAACAGGGGTGAGAATTCTTGCTCTCTTAGAGCACTTCAGACCTGTCAGTCAAAAAGTGCAGTTTCAGTTCTAAGTAGATTTTGTGTTCTGAGCATGTTTGGCTAAGGTACTTTGTAATAACTTTCCTTGCAACAATACACTGGACTTTGTTTTAGAATATTACTTAGACATGTGTCTGAGGTGGCTGTCAGGCTGTTTTTTGAAACTCTTTTTTTGGTTGTTTGTTTTTTTTCCTCTCTCCACAGTACATTTGTGAAAACATGGAGAGCTACTGTAGAGCTTCCTAGAGGAGTTCCTGTTCAGTATCGGTATTTTAAAGGATACTTTCTAGAACCCAAGGTATGTACAACCTTTTCCTCTTTAAGTTGGCTCATCCCTAGTAAAAATTCCCATACTTGAAATAAAAAAGGATTTCCTGAGTTACACATGAGGTTTTTTAGAAATAAGTCTTGAATTGCAACATGTGGAACATTAAAACATTTGTGGAAATGCTCCCATTCACTTCTGGAAATACATGACCATATGCTGTTAACTTTAATTATATTCTCTTCTTTCTTTTACCAGTGTTAGTGTCCTAAAATTTCAGTGGTAAAGAAATCCCTGACATTATTATAAAGCTTAAATAATGTGGTGAAGGTCTGTTAGTTAGAATTGAGTATGGACTTCAGCAGGGCATGGATCTCAAGTGATCCATGGAAGGAATATAATAGGATGGAAACAAGTGATAGTAGGACAAAAATGGTTCGTGTAGGAGGTGCACTAAGATTTGCCTGATTTACTACAGTTTAAAAATAACTGCAGGGTTTTTTTTGTGAAGCATGAGAAATATTAACCAGATTTTATGCTGCATAATTAATGTAACAATCTCATGAAGTGATAAGGTGAAACAAGGATGAGGCATCCCATTGTTTTCTGTATGTTTGCATATAGGTATTTGCACAACTTGGAGGGGAAAAAACACCCCAGAGACAGAGTCAGGTGTGTTTTTACAGGTATTGATGTCAAAGTTGCACATGACTTGAAGTTACATAAATTAGAGTTTAATGTATGTGGCAGTGGACTGGTCTGTAAACATTGCATTAGGGCAGGGGAAATTCTTCAGATGGGATGAGGCTGCATCCAGGAAAAAGCTGGGCTAAGTTAGGAAAATAAGCAGCTACTCTTCAAACTGGTCTTCATAATAACAAGTAAGAACCTTAAGAAATTTAATGCTGCATTTCCTGTCTCTCTTATTCTATTAATATCCTGTAGCTGTTCACCCTGGGCTTTAGTTCCTCATTGAAACTTGAATTATGAAGGCTGTAGCTAAATGTGCAAAGGATTTACACAATCATCTCATCAATATTTTTTAAAAATTTCAAATTACTGTCAAGAACATGTAAGTTTTTGTCAGCCTTTTCCTCACTAAAAAAAGAATATTTGACTGAGGTATCACTTCAGTGAAGGTTACTAATTTCAAATGAAACACAGTTTTTTTATTACAGCATGTGAAATAGTCCACTCAGAAACTGGTATTTCAATTGGTACTTTGAGGCAAAAAAATGGAAGGCCAATAATAGATTTCTTTTGCTGAGGTCAAACTGAGGCGAAAAGTAGATTAGTCCTTACAGCTTAGCAGCTCTGATGGGACTCCTACATTTTTTTTTTGCAAGTGCCCCCAAGTTTAAATGTAAGCAATAGCACACTCCAAAAGGCAGAGCTAGTGAGCAGAGTGAGCCATAGACAATACAATTTCTGTTTTTCCATTTGCACAAGTTTACCCTCTGTGTTGGTGAGTGTGTTTCTTTGAGTAGGTGCTCTGTATTGTGCACACTTTATGCACCGTGTGATGCAGAGTCTGCCAAGGTAAGTATGAATTTTATGCAATACCAGCATAAAGAGCTCCCAAATGTAAAGAGCAGGAAAAAATGAAACCACCCTACAAAAAGTGTGAATTTCTGGGGTACAGGGTTATCCACTTTGCGGTGTCTGGCTTGTACCTGTTCAATGCACAGGACTTTGTTTCTTATAAAATAAAGTCTTTTGAAGGAAAGAAATCCAGATACAATGTTTCCTTTCTCTTTTTGTAAACATTTTAAAGTGCAGTGAAAAAGTAACAGGAATATCATATACAGTATAGTGCAAGGGAGACAGTATATGGAGAATTTTAGTATAAAGGAAATGCTGATAAGGAAAAAATACTAAGTTAAATTATTCTGAATGCTTTTATTTAAGTATTTTTTTCATTAGGCATGGCATTAATCTCCTAAATTTGGCAAGCTCGTAATATGATTTCTGACACTTAATTTTTTATATCAGTGTAGTAAAAAAAACCAGCAGTGTAATTTTAACTAGAATGTCCAAGTCTGAGTATATGAATTTGACATTACATAATTAGTAAATCATGTTGAAGACAGATCCACCTGAAGTTAATGTTCCCTTCTACAGCAACTGCACCTGAAAAGGTGCTTGAGTTGGACATGGTGGCAAAGATGGGGGTGATACCTATTAACACAGGTCAATGACAATTCCCAGATTATCCAAAGTAGTGCTACTGGCTGGATGTGAAAATAGATAGAATAATTGACATTTCATTAAAAAAAAAAGTTAAGTCTTTTTCTCACCTCCCTTTAAAAAGATCACCATTTGATTTCAGAATTTTTTTACTTGAAGGATGGTATGATGTAATGGAAAGTATTTTTGTAGTGAGGCATATTGGTGTTAACATAATTGTGATTATGTAAATAGGGCAGGGTTTTTTTAATAAATTCTCAATATATTGAAATTTGTTTTGCATGAATACAAATATATATATATAAACAACATTTTGCTATAAAATTGGTGTCAGGTCTTGACTCCTGCATATCAAGAGATTTTACTACAATGCAAACATTTTGATCTTAAGCATTTAAAAAGAAAAATAAATTCACACACATAGATGAAATAAGACTGTAACTTGACCTATTTTGCTCGAGGTTGTTCCATTCTTGAACATAATCTGGTACCAGTGAGGATCTTCCTGGGCTTTATTCTACACTCACTTTCTGTTTGTTGCAGAGGCAGAGCTGGTGGGTTATGAGGGGGATGTGTGTCAGGCACACCAAAAACTCCCTTGGCTGGAATTTGTCATCTATATATCTTATGTTTTAGAGGAATAATTTTATATGCAATGTTTGCATGATGCATATTTGAAAACCTTAGTCAGGAGCACACTTTATTCTGTTCAGCTATGTTCTGTGTTTGCTTTTAAAACAGTAAATAATCATGCAAGTTCAGGGTTACTTCTTTCAAGGAAGGTGTGAAATAACTAAGCTATCTGTGTATGTAGCAGGACTTTAAAAACTGAATTGGAGGACATTTTTCACACTTTCTGCTTAATTACAGAGGTTTCAAATGAGAGTTAAATTTACTTTTTTTAAATGTAAGTAAATAAATCTGTTTAGTGCCTGGACTGTAGCAATAAAGATGAATTTAGACCTAGACTCAGTAATTAATTCCTTAGAAAAGCTTTTTCTAAATTAAGAATCCATGGTTAGCCTTATAGTAGCAAAAGGCATTATCATCTGCTGAGATAGCAGACTGTGTGAAACTGTTATTGGAAATACTAGAGCTATAAAATCTCTACTGAGCTCAGGATTTCCTGCCAGGTGACTTTTATGTGCTGCTGCCTTGCAAGTTAGATATGATGGCTGAATAGCTTTAATTATTTAGTTTAGTGCTTAATTATTGCCTTCTACATGGTACAGAAATCCAGGGAGATATTGGTCAGAAATGCAGCTTTGGCAATTAAGTCTAATTTAGCTGTTTCATATTATTGAAGTAGATTATTATTCTTGAAACATAGTTTTAATTAGTAAAGTGCACTTGGATAAATGTGTCTGTGTGGTGTTTTTAAGATTTGGTTTGGGCTTCCCCCCCTCCAATGCCTACTCTATGATGTTGCCTTGTATTAGGAACCTTGGAAGTGATCTCCTAAATTACCATTTCAACTTCCACAGAAGTGTTTTCATTCTTTAATTGTACTGAGTACCAGGCACTTCCTGCAGATGGTGCATCTGCCTTGAACCTCTGAGCCATTATACTAGATAGGCATTTTACCCTTAATTTCAAAAGTGCTTAATGACTGCTGGGGAGGGAGGCCCCAGCTTCTCTTCATGGAAGAGGACTTGATTTCTAAAGAAAGTTCTTGAATGTCCTTTAAAAGCTTTAAAATTGCATCCGATGTTCAGCTAATCAAGACCAAGCATCATAATGTTTATGTTGGCTTTTTAAAAAACAAGAAATGTCTGTTTTAGTAGAGAAGTATCCACAGTGCCACTTACTTCAGTGTACTGCCCATGAGATGCTTGATGTGGCATTTGAATAATTCCCTTTTAAGACTCTCCCCCAGAGGCTCACTTTGTAGGCAACATTACCATACTAATAATATTGATAACAGCATTTAGTTGTGCTGCTCAGCTGGGCTGCTTTTCAGATGTGGTCAGTGTATGCCCTGGAAATGACATTACTATTTTGACCTCATTGTAACAGTGGCTTCTGTTGCATGTAATTAAAACTTTTTTTTTTTTTTTTAAATGCCTGTGAACTCAGAGATGATCTGAGCAGGGATTGAGAGGGTTCTTAGTGATATCTGTGCCTGTTCTCTAATCAATTGCCCTTTTTTTCCAGGTAGCTTTGCTTGGCTCTTCTTAGTGTGGAAAGTATTGAGGGTTCCTGGGATTAAATGCACAGTCAGTCCATTGTATTTCTTTCAGGGGAGGAAATTGTGCTGAGTGTGTCCAACACGATGTCCTTAATCTTGGGACAACGTTTTTCAAACACATTCATCATTTTAGAACCTAAAATTAAAATGGACAATTGCAGTAGTGTAAGAAATAAATGGGTATTTCCATACAAGGAAAAACCTTCTGAAGAAAACACTTTAATCCGTGTTAGGAAGATTTGCATTGCCCAGGTTCACAAACTAAAGCTGTTCAGAAACACATGTTAAAGGGAGCTGCTGTTGGAGATCTTGGTGGGAATAAATGGCAGCCTCCCTGCTGACAAACATTTGCAGCTTTAGAAAGTGTCATTGTGACAGGCAAATATCACTGTGCTGTGGAAGAAGGGGAAAGAAACTTCTCATTATTTACTTCTCTAGAAATCCTAAGAGTGGCCATGGCGGCAGCTGTGAGAAGTTGGGAACTAAAACTTCCACGTAACAGGAATAAACTGGAAGCAATAATGTAATTGAATTTCTATTTTACATGCATTCTTTCTTTAAAACATAACTAAGCATACATGTTTTATTCTGACATGACCCTCAAGTGTGGAAGCCTCTGAACTCGTTAGGAAAATCACTTTAGCTGAGACTCACTGAGCAAACAAGTCCTGCTGAGCACTTGTTAAATGTTTGGTGTTTGCTGTTAACTCACCCAAAGGCACAGGAGATTAAATTTGCTCAGTGTATGTCAAGAAATCCCATCTTCATGTGAAGAGTTTGTTGGGTGAGCTGTAAGGGAGCAAAGCATTGTGATCCTGTGTGATGCTGCTGAGTTTGAAGCTTCTCTGGATGTCCCTGTGGGTCTGAAATCCCTTTTAACAAGAACCTGAAATCCTGGGATGAGCTGGGGTTGAAGTTTCTGTGTCTTTGGCAACAGTAGCAAATTTCTTTGGAAATAAGAGTTACTTGGGCCCAAAGTGCCAAAAGGACAAACTGCAGCTTTTTGACAGTGGCTTTTACATCTGATGGTATCAACTGTGCCATGCTATGGCCACTTCTCAGGATGCCTGAGCTGGGGATCAGGCATGTTCTTTCTGCTGTTAAGTTGTGGTAACCTAAAAGCTTTTACCTAGAAAGCTATTTCAAACTTAAATCGCTCTGAAGGAAGAGATTGTGTTATTGTTCTGGTTATCTGTCTGAGTCTTGGCTATGTTTGTCAACATATGTATTCTTTTGGTGGACAATATTTCTTTTTTAAATGTAATTTATGCTGCTCCAACTGGAATAGGCTGCAGGGCCTCCATTGCTGACTGATTGGATCAATTATTTCTGTTTTAATTAGATGGTAAATAACTTGCTTTCCAGTACCACAACTAAAATAATGGTGTTTTATAGTCTTTGAATTTAGTAAGGCAAATTTTGAAGGAGAACCCACCCCTGCAACTGCTATGTGCATGAGTAGATGCTGAGTGCTGCTTGGAATTAAAGACGTGGGGTATGTTTTTTCATAAACTGTTGCTGTAGCTTGAGAGCAAAGTGAGCACTCTTAATGAGTTCAGAGATTTTTTTTGTATCAGAAGGAAACTAAAGTAGTCTGGTGAAGTATCTGTAAGCAGTAAAGGTTTAATGATTCCATGTAACTTCTCTGCCATGTCAGACTGTCACAAGTTTTGTCATTTGTATTCACACCACATCAGAGTCATCAGCAGTTGCAGGGGTAAGAATCCTCATCTGTTTTCTTGCTTTCTCCTTCAGCCTCTCTCTCTGTTCCCCTCTTTCTTCTTCTCCTTCTATTTCTTCCTTAAATCTCTTAAGTTTAGATCACAACCATCCCAAACAGCTTCATGGGTACAAAGTCAGATCTAACAAAAGAAATTATTGCAGACATTTAACTTTTAAATTACAGACTATCGATGGTCCCTGCGAAGTCATAGTTCACACGTGGGAGACTCATCTACAACCACGATCAATTACCCCTTTAGGTATGGGCATCAACTGCATCTGTTTGAGGCATATGCATAAGATTGCTGATATGCTGCACACTGGTTTAGAGGGATTGATAGCTATAGTTTTAAAATACTTAAATTTATCAATGTGTGGGAGGTATCGATTTTTTTTTGCACAACATGGGCCTTACTCTCAAAATATATATGTATATATGTAAGTGGTTTCAAAATGGACTGAATGTGAAATTCTTTCCTGGCATCCTTAAGATTGTGTGGGTTGGTTTTTTAATTAATTTGGAATTGTAATAATTTTTTGTAAGTTTAATTCTTTGAGACTAAGGATCCATATTATCTTTTTTAGAGAAAATGGGGGGAGGGTGTAAAGTCACTGCTGTTTTTATTTAAGTACTATTTAATTAGTAAAATTTTAAGCCAAAAATGTTGAATTAGGCTTCTTTAAGTAAATAGATTAATGTAAATAGAAACATGAATGGACTTATTTACCCAGCAATTTAGCAGAAATGTATTTTGCTGAAAGAAATGATGGCATGCAGACTTGCATTTAAGTTACTAATGCTTTTCTGAACAGGGAAAAAGTTTGGGGTTTAAGAGTGACTGAAATAACCTTTGAATGTAGCTTGTAGTTTAGATCTCTTATGCTGCTATGGCATGTTTTATGCACTATCTTTTTGAGCACATGAAAAATATTTTCTCCACACTTAGAAATTCACATTTGTTAAAAAGCTTTCTAATGATTTGAAAAAACATCTTTTAGAAAGAAGGTGGTTTCAAAGAAACTGTTTGTTAGTTATGAATAGTACCATAATCACATTCTGTTCTCCCTTTGCCTTCTTTTTTTTTTTAAATTTCAGCTGAATTAGTTGTGTTTCTAATCCTATAAGATAATTTCTGTATTTGTCAGTAACTGATAAGGAAAGCAGCCTATCCTCTGCTAGGGCTAAACTTTATCTCTAAATTTAGATTCCCTCATTCCAAACAGTTGGGTTTTTTCCCCCAAGTAATACTCAATTCCTCATATGCAGTTTTTAAGAAACAGCAGCAAACACAGTATGTTAGCACTGGGTCATTACGATCCTAAATTGTTGCCTGTGGTCATTAAGAAATTAAGTTAGGAGTCCTATGATTCTTAGGAGGAAAAAAAAGGATTAACCACTGTAGAGGCAAAACTGTGTGAAGATTTATGTTTTGAGAAATGTATAGTTTGTTTAGACTACTGCAGTTCTGTGAATTTACTTAGTGCCTTAAGATTTCAGTTATTAAAGCTTTGGAAAGAGTAAGGATAAAAGTAAGTGTGAACTGAGCGTTTTCAATATTTCATGCTAGGTTGGTTTCTGTCATGTGGACAGAATAAGCATTTTAATTGTGACTAATTTGATTTAAACGCCTTAACTATAAATGCAGGATAACTTTCTTGCATGTTTGCAAGAAACTTTAATGTCTTTGACACTACTTTGACAAGTAAAGCAACTTAGCTACTAGTGGGATGTAGATATCAGCAAAATACTGCAGCAAGCCAGAAAACTGTGCAACCTTTTTACTCTCAGTTTAGATTATTTTAAGTGAAATGTGGCATTTTGTGTGTTGGTTGTTTTTTTCGTGCAGACACTGAGAAAAAGCATAAATTGAGATCAATCTCTATAGAAGGTTGCAAAAAACATGCTGCTTTGTCTGTTTCAGTTTTCCTACCTTTTTTTAGATAGATTTTTTTTAGAAGTAAGTGGAAAAGTAGAATTGATTTAACTGGGCAACGATTTTTAAATGTGAATACTAATTACTTTTTTTCCATTCTTTTCCATTCCTTAATTCTAGAAAATAAAATCACTGTCGACGATGGAAACTTTGGAGTCTGTAGTAAGTGAGATACATTAACCTTTATTCTGTACCATGAATTTAAATTAGAGAAGGCTAAATCTTGTAATTGAAACATGTTTGAGATTATAGGTTTTGAGAAGAATTGCCTATGATACTTTTCTCTGCTTTACCAGTTATTTTTGTATCCAGCATTTGTGAATTCACACTCAGGCTGTTATTCCTTCTAATATTAATAAAAGACTGCTAGGAAGAGTTTAAGTTTTGTCACTCTGATGGTGTTAAAGGCAAAAATTTGGGAATTTTAAATCATGAGCATGTATTTTTGAAAATACAGAATAGACTTGGCATTCTCTTAGTACCAAGCCTTAGGAAAACTCCTCATGCCTAGAAATACATGATCACTCACACTGAATATACCCAGTCAGCCTCTTCAGTTAGAGATGCAGCTGCCAAAAGGCTCTTGTAAGCCCACCCCTCATGTTCTTGTGTGTGCAGAAACGTCTCAATTCTGGCAGTTCTGACCCACCTCTCACTTCATGTTCAATCCTCTGAGTTACTTAAAGTAACTCTTTATCATACGTCATACATCTTGTCTTCAGGCTTTTTTATTTTCCTTCATATCCTCATCAAATGTTAGGTTTGGCTCTTTAGGAACCTTCAGAACTGTGGGATCTGCTTCAGCACCCAGTTTGCAGCTTGTGTTTCTGGTCCTCCTGCTTGTAGGGTTTCCTTGTTTTGATGTTCAGGTTGAGCATTCTCCATGCTTTTCAGCAGAACTGTTGCTATCCCATCCTGCAGACTTATACTGCTTTACTGGCACTGATTATGATGAACTAATTGGATACCTGTATCTCATCAGGAACAGGGAGCCTCCAATTGCTTCTGAACCTTCAGAGTTCCTGCCAGGATTACTCCCTGTGTTGAGAGATCCCAGGACAAGGGAATGTTACTCAGTGCTGTCCTGCAGGCAGTTGCCACATGATCATTGTTGCCTGTTTAATCCCCTTAAAATCCAGCAAACAACTGCAGATCTCCCTAAAATAATTTACTAAAATGCCTTCTCCTTTTTGTTTGGTTTTTGATAGATGGTATTGAAACTGTGGATGCTGGGTGGCTGACATGTCAGACAGAAATAAGGCTACGCCTGCATTATTCTGAGAAACCCCCTGTACTGATATCTAAGAAGAAATTTAAAACATCAAGGTTTAGGTAAGAGCCTGCTCATCTCAGGATGCAATTTACCTCATGTTGATTGACAATACTAGTATTATTTATTTTATTTTACTTAATTAATGTAGCCTTTAAATTCATTTTGGGTTGCTAATAGCCTAATTTCCAAGTGTTATAACACAAGTACTCCATACTTGTCTTGGTGTTTCTTGCTTTTTGGCTGGAACTGTAATGTTCTTAGGTTCTACTTAAATCAGTTTGGTGCTTTTCTCTGCAGAGGTGCCTCAAAAAGCAGGCATTTTTATAACTCCACAGTTAACTGTGAGAAATGGGTATCTCAGCCCTGGTGTATAGAGGACTGCACAGTTACACACAGGGATAAGGATTTGGCTGGGTGGTTGCTCTGGGTGTTGTAGGCAGCAGCCTGATGTCCAAGTGAAGATCAGGGAGGAGTGGTGTCCATCAGGGGTTTATGTTGATGAAATTAGGATTGAGTGTCCCTTCAGCAGTTTGCTGATGACACCAGCCTGGGGGGTGCAGTCACACTGGGGGGAATGGATGCCATCCAGAGGGAACTTCACAGGCTTAGGAGGTTCAAAACTCACCAAGTTCAGCAAGGCCAGGTGCAAGGTCCTGCACTTGAGTTGGAGCAATCCCAATCCAAGAACAGGCTAGGTGGAGCAATCCCAATCCCAAGTACAGGCTAGGTGGAGTAATCTCAGTTCCAAGTACAGGCTTGGTGGAGCAATCTCAGTTCCAAGTACAGGCTTGGTGGAGAATGGATTGAGAGCAGTCCTGAGGAGAAGGACTTGGTGGTGGGAAGCTCAGTGTGACCCAGCAGCCCAGAAGGGCAGCTGCATCCTGAGCTGCATCAGAAGCAGTGTGGCCAGCAGGGTGAGGGAGGGGATTCTGCCCCTCTATGCTGCATCCAGTTCTATTGCCCCCAGGATAAAAAGTACTTGGAGCTGTTAAAGTGAGTCCAGAGGAGACCATGGAGATGCTCAGAGGGCTGAAACATCTCTGCTATGGACACAGGATGAGAAATTAGGTGTTTTTCAGCCTAGAGAAGACTCTGGGGAGACCTTTCTAGCAGTCCCTAAAGAGAGCTGCAGAGGGACTTTGGACAAGGGCATGGAGTGACAGGACAAAGCAGAACTGCTTTAAACTGAAAGGGGACAAGGTTAATTAGATATTAGGAAGATATTCTTTAGTGTGGAGGTGGTGAGGCACAGGGACAGGTTGTCCAGAGTTGAAGCTGCCAAATCCCAGGGAGTGTTCATGACAAACCTGAATGGGGCTTGAAGGAACCTGTTCGAGTGGGTGTCCCTGCCTGTGGCAGAGGGCTTAGAACTTGATTATCTCTAGGATCCCTTCCAATCAAAACCATTCTATGGTTCTGGTATTTATTTCTTTTTTTTTTCGGTTTTGTTTTGGTTTCCCCACCCACCAGTTCCAGATTTGCTGATGAGGGCAAGGTTTATTAAATATGACACTCTTCAATGAGAATTAATACTTACATTGTGCTCTCTACAGCTTTGCCTTTTTTTCCTGCATGTTATGGCAGGTAGAGAGAGCAATTTCTGAAGCCAGCTTCTTGTTTAAATTAAATGGTTGAAATAAAACTTGGTTAGCTGGATGCATTCACTAAATACTCTGTCCTAAAAAGTAGGATCTGTCCAGTAGTTTCTGTGACTGTCACTCACTATGGCAGTGTCATTTTTCAAGTTTCTGGAGTACCTGTGTTGTGACTTTCTAAATTATTATAATTTTAAGTATATTAACAATGTGGACTTGGTGTAATAGATTTCTATGATTGTAAGTTTTTCTTTGAGATATGACTTCTGTTTTACTGATGACTTGGTATCTGTAAATGATAATCCTTTATCTTGCCTGCTGTGTCTATGATGCAGGCAGGGATTTGGGTTACTGATGTTTGCTTATATCACTGACAACTCATTTTGTGTGGAAGGTTTGCTCTGTGTGATGAAGGACTCTGAGTCTTACAGAGAGGCTTATGCTTCTCAGTCCAGGATTTTTCATAAATCGCATTCAGTTAAATGCTCGTTTAGGATTTTTCAAGGGACTTAATTACTTCAGCCTGTATTACTTATGTCCATTAGAGTATACTTATCTGCCTTATCAGAAAGATACTGCAGCAGCTGCCAATGTTCAAGCCTCGATCTTGATGATGACTCAGTGCTCTTCATTAGCCTGTTGGCCTTGTGCGTGTCAGTCTGTACAGGAAGGCTGTCTAATTTGGCAGCCCAAATAGTCTGGTGGAGTTCTCATATTTACCCAAGTTCAACTTTTAGCAGTGACTTGAGCACTGAAAGCTGAGCACTAAACTGTGATTTATGCAATGGCTGAACTCTTGCTTATGTGAGGACCCCCTGAATATGGCACTGTTGATAAGAATTCTTGTGTTATATGAGCTTCTGCTCAAGAGTCTTCCTAAATCTTTGTCACTTGCAAAGACACTCCAGTGATTTAACCATTTTTTTTTTGGTGTTCCTGGTTGAGTAGAGTAAAATTGACCCTGGAAGGGCTGGAGAAGGATGATGATGAAGAGGGCCAGGAGAAGACATCCCCCCCTGTCCCTCAGAAAATGGCAAACACTGTGGAGTTCTCCTTGATCAGTGACAGTGACTACAAATGTCGGCACTCTCAGCCAGACTGTGGATATGTTCTGCAGCCAGACAGATGGATAGAATACACAATACAGACCATGGAGCCTGATAACTTGGAATTAATATTTGATTTCTTTGAGGTATGTCTCTTTACCCCTAAAGAAGCAACTCCAGCCTGGCTTTTGGAGCTCAAACTAATTATTGTGAAGGTTTCATTGTTGGAACAGGGCTGCTGCCTGATAATCTTGATATTTTGGGTTTGTTTACACAAGTAGGAGACTACTGACTCCCAGCCCATTTTGTAGAATGGTTTTTATGAGTCTTCTTGATGCAGCACAGAAAGTTTTTTAGTTCTGCTTATTTAGAAGTCAGTACAAATTAGGCTTGAATCTGCATGTGTGCAGTATTGCATGCTGTTAGGTTGGCTTGTTATTAATCCTTTACCAGAGCTAAGTTATCTCCTGCTTGAACAATGTGTGTATAACCGGTTATATCACAATTATTGCATCTAAATTTTTATGTTGTTAGCAAAAGAGATTTATTTCTCTGAACTGACTAGTGCAAATTAATACTGGGTTCTCACCACTGTGTCTGTTATTTTGCACTGTTTTTTCCTCTGAAAGATCTTAATATTTGAAGTTCTTTTTAAAAGAAAGCAACTTTTGCAGAAGAAAAGTTTTTTAAGCAATCTATTTCTGACCTGAAAATGCCCTTAAGATCACTTACAGTTATAATTGTGAAGTGTCTACATAGTTCTGAACTTGACTATGGTCAAGTGCACATTCTGCATATTAGTTCTTCCCTGCAAATGTGTACAAAGTTTTTTAACATTTGAAGCATAAATACTATTCCAATTAATTTTTATTCTAAACAGGACTTGGGCATTTTAGAAGACAGATTATTCCATGCATGTAATTTTGATCTGAAAATCTTACACAAAACTCACATTTGTCTTTGACACCCCTTGTCAAAGACAAATGTGAGTTTTTTACATTTCCATCAACATTTTCATTTTCCTGATAGTCATTTGTAACTCACTGTTACATTGAACAATTTTAGCCTGGAATTTGTGTTTTCTGTAACACTCAAGAAACTTGTGTTTGTCCTGAGGAACCAAGGCAGAAGGGTTTGTTCAGAATTCTTGCTTACATCTAACAGTAGGGGTTTGGGTTTTTGTTTATTTCGTTTTTAGGAAGATTTGGGTGAGAAGGTAGTGCAAGATGATGTGCTCCCAGGTCATGTGGGCTCTGCCTGCCTGCTGTCATCCACAATTGCAGAACTTGGGAAGAGTGCTGGAGTTCTTACACTTGCAATTATGAGCAGAAATCCAAGGAAGACAATTGGAAAAGTTAGAGGTACAGTTGATGCCAACAACAGATGCAGATGAATTTCCTCAAAGCCATCTGCTGTTCACTGACATGCGAAGCATTGCTGTTTTTCTTGCAGTGGACTACATAATTATCAAGCCAATCCAGGGATACTCTTGTGATATGCAGGCTTCATATGCAAAATACTGGAAACCAAGAACAACTCTGGATGTTGGACACAGGGGAGCAGGGAATTCTACAACAACAGCTAAGTAAGTTTGTTTGCATTTTAAGCTGGGGAGGCTGTTTTGTGTCACTGACATCAGTTGAGGAAGTGCATGATTAAAAAGCTGCAGCCCATAGTCATTTACTTCAGTATCAGGTTGTGGGTATTCTCTAAAACAAAGACTTCTGATTTTTATTTCTGTTGTTTCAATTCTGTGCTATGCTGCATCTAACAATCTCTTTTTCTTGGCTGTTTCAGGCTGGCTAAAGTTCAAGAGAATACTATTGCATCCCTGAGGAGTGCTGCTAGTCATGTATGTACACACATTTTCCTACACGCAGCACCTGTCTAGTGCAAATTAGGTTGGCTTGTATGCTTAATTTGTATGATTCAATACAGTGAATGGTAATTGCACTGGTGTAAATTACATCAAATCACTGTGGAAATTGCCTGAGTAATGGGAAGTTAATAGTAGATTACACTCTCATTCTCAAGTCCCCCTTAACATAATCACAACTTCCAGTTAGTCCATTCTGGTGGTGTTCTAATACAGGGAGAGTTTTAATCTCAACCCTGGACAGAGGGTTTGAACATATGAATACAATTTTGGCACTGCTGGAGTCTGTGAGCATCCTCTCAGGTGGCAAAGGTCTTGCTCAGGGACTGCTGTGTACTGAAACTTGCTGTCTGAAAATGTGACTTGGGAGCTGAGCTGGTAGAATAAACTAGACCTTGTTTTGGTGCTAGCTGCAGTGAAGGCTTAGAATTTTAAGACACAACTTCCAGGGGAGAGAAAAGCTCCATGTGCCTAAATTCTGGGATGGCGGTGGTCACTTTTATTCCTTCCAGTTATCTTGATCACTGAGTAAAACTGTAGCTACTAAATTACTGTTTTGAACAGTAGTTCTTAACCCCTGAGTGGACACTGCAGGTTTATACACAGCTTTTAAAATGCTCACAGGAAATATGCATTGAGGCAGAAATTTGCTGTGAAGTCAGCAGTAGCATCTCCAGAGAAGTGCTTTCATCTATTTGCATATTGAAAAGGCTGAAAACCACTACTCTGAAAATATTTCTGTTGAGAAAAAGGCTGAAAAAAACCCACCTGTTTTCTCTCTATACTGATTGAAAAAGTGGGTGTCAGGATGGTTATTTGATGAATAGTATTCTTGGAGGCCTTTAAAGGAATGATTTGCAGACAGTCAATATAAGTAAAAAACCTCAAACCTGTTACTGTGTCTTTCTCTCTCTTTGTGGCCCTCCCTCTTTTCCAGAAGGCTGTACTTGGTGCTTTTGGATCTTTCTTCCTTTTTTAAAGCCTAGCAGCAGATCACAAACAGCTGAAAAGGGCAGGAGGATGCTGGATTAAGCTATTCCTGCTCTTGTACAGATCCTAACACACTGCTACTGTGTTACTCACCAGTGACTCCAGCAGTTTGTTCCTTTATGGAGTATCTCCCTGAAGCCTTAATGTAGAGCCAGCACTGGTCTCTTGCTGTGGTGGTGGGGAGGAGGGAGGAAGTTGCCTCAAAAGCCTCTGTGTTTAAAACATTTGTATCTAAAAATATCATTGTAGTCTTTCTTTGTAATCAGGTTTACAAGGCTTGAATCTTACTAGAGGATTTACAAGATTTATATATATATATATGTGGCTGTGCTGTGGTAATTAAGATAATTTGCCATATAATTTTTTCAGCTTTAATAATCCATTGCTGAGCATGATTTAACTAGTAACAACCAGTTGTGTTCAACGTCTGCTTAATGTCCAGGACCTGTGAATTGACAGTTCTTGCATGCAGTTCTGTAGTCCTTTTGCATTAGTAGTTAATGGACTTTTGTTTTGTTCTGTGTGTTTTTCAATTTTCTGCAGGGAGCAGCGTATGTGGAATTTGATGTACACCTTTCTAAAGATCATGTGCCTATAGTATACCACGATCTCACGTGTTGCATGGCCATGAAGAAGGTAAGGAAGATGATATCTGTATTTTATGTATAAATATGAGCCTTCTAGAAATGGAAAATGTCAAGCTCTCATAGAAATAATTCCGGGGACTCAAGGGATGGAATGGGAATAAATGGGAATAAATGCAGCATTGCTTTGTGGGTGGAGCAGGGAAGTGGAACTTTTCCTTTTGATGTTGTAGCAACAGCATTGCAGCTGCATTCTTTGGCACTCTGCAAGCCTACACTGTAGTTATTATTGAGCTTCTTTGTGTTTTAGGATTTAGAAGAAAAAAAGCAGATAACTCCTCTGTGTTCAGTGGTGCCTGTGGGACTCTCAAACTCAGGCCTGAATGCTTGCATTCTGTCCTGTTCTGCTTATCTTCTCTCCTCATTCTGGCAGGGAATCCAGAGAGAGATGGCAGAGCACACTGCTCTGTCTTCTTGGCACTAAGTCTTCACACTCCCGCACCCATTGCAATATTGCACTTCATCAGAAGCTTCCTTTTGAACAGTTGTGGAAATGGAACATTGACTGAGAGAAATGAATATTCAGTGTATTGTCACTCAGTATTGTCTTGCTCAGTAAAAGTTTCTTAGTGAAGAGAAGTGAGAAACTGATAGAATTTTCTTTGACACCAGATCTTTATTTTGGGAGTAGTGTATGTGTGTCAATTTTACCCCAGGACATTTATCTTTTTTTATTGGTTTCTGAGGTATTGGATAACCAACAGTAAACTGAACTGCCTTAAAGTATTTTTTACTGTATTTCTTGCAAACATCTTTCCTGCATACAATAACTAGTCAAGTTTTTACGGATTAATTATGGCTAACATTTTGAGAAGAAATAACTTTAAAGCCTCTTACTTGTATGAAAGACCAAACACTGGGGTTTTTTTTCAAATTGACACCTGTTTTATACTTTTGAGTGCCTGCATTGTCTCTTGAAAATCTTAATCATAAGATGTCACCTGTATATTTATCAATGAAATAGGAAATATTAATTAATTGCCTTTAATGCTACTATATAAAAAGTGTGTAGACTTTTTTTTTTATTTCCAATGTTGCTTAATTATGTGTTGGTTCTCTTCAAAGAAACTGGATACAGAGCCCTTGGAACTGTTTGAGATTGCTGTCAAAGAACTCACATTTGATCAGCTCCAGTTATTAAAGGTATTGTTACCTTGGCCAGTACAGTGTGCTGTGTGTAGAATTTCAAATTGTGAATGAAGCTTGGAGGTTTTGGAACTAACTATAGATGGTTTGAGAGATTATGGTTTTAAAAATTTACAAACAGAACAATTTAGGTAATTCCAACAAAAATACTTTGGCACCACTTATTACAACTTGGATAAATTTTACAGCTTGGATAATTACTTTTATCCTCTGGAAATATGGTGTCTAATTTTCAAATTCTAAAGAGGCTATGTTGGACTGCTCTATCTACCTTCCAAACAGAAGTGCATTATCTACATAAAAAAAGTCAGAGGATGACTGGGCTACTGAAGACCCTGCTGAGATACCTGTCTTCAGTCAAGGAAAGCACCTGGCTGGTCCAAGAACCATAGCATTCTTCTTACCTAAAATTACTTGGTCTCCTCCTTTTTGAGGAGAGATTTTGAATGGAGCAAGGGAGTTGGCTGTGTCTGGGCTGATTCTGGCTCAGTACTTGTGACTGTAATAAAAAACAGGTCAGCTCTCTGCACTGGATTGAAACACAGAGGAGGGATTAGTGTTCAGATATTTTTCACATCTTGATGTTGAGTTATAATTTGTGTGGGTTTACCCTTCTGAGTTTTTGGTAAGCATGTTTTCAGTTTGGTTTTGAGCTTTTCTTGAAATCTTTAAAACAAAATCTGAAAGAATATTGTGATGTATACTAGTACGTTTCTTATTAGTTACATTTGACATGTAGGAAGATGTGGGTAGAGTGTTAATGCTGCTCTTATGCTCTTCAGCTGGCTCACGTGACGGCCCTGAAAGTAAAAGATCACAATGGTATGTACTAGTTTGGAAGAGTTTTGGGATTGGTTTATTGCCATGTAATTATAGCAATTCTGTGGTTGCAGTTGCTTGTTTTCATCACATTTATCCTGAACACTTCTAAATGCTTATGTAGTTAATTTGGTGCATGCTGTGGAGATCGTTACTGGGAAGGAAATATCTGAACAGAAATTATTCCCTTGGGAAGCAGGGACAGAAGGGTAGAAGGCAAATGTATAGATCAATATATATTTCTGAAGAATCAAAACAAAATTGCTACTAATGTTTCCATCTTATGCTTCTCCAACTGTACCTTCAGCTCTTCAGAATTGCTGACAGGAACTTTGGTAACTGCTCTAGGTGCCTTAGCAGTGCTGTAAATTTGTGGCTTTAATTATCCCCTTTGCAGAGACAGCAAATTATCTCACACATTTACCTGTATAGAAAAAAATAAAATAAAAAAATAAAAAGCCTCGATATAGGCAAGGCTTCTTCTGGATGTGATTCACTGAGTGAAGTGGTAAGGGATGAGAGAAGCCATTCTGATCTATATTGTGGCAAGTTTTCAAATTCCAAACCAGGAATTGCCAACACCATCACTGGAGTGTGTCTGTGTTAGAGAAAAAGGTGTAGGTAATCAAAAGGGAGACTTGATTTCTCTGTTCACTCCTAAAGGCCTTAGGATTTTGAGCAAATCTTTTCTTGCTGGCATTACTGGGATTGTGCTTCTGTTTGTTTTAATTCAATATTTTATATTTCTTTGCAGCATCTTTTAAAGAGGAGGAGAGCTCTGCTTTTGAGACTCAGCCATTTCCTTCTCTGCAAAGAGTAAGTAATTAATACAGAGCAAGGTGATTGTGGATCATGAAAACCTGTTTTACTTTCAGCTTTGCACACATGGCAAGGGATATTTATTTTTGGGTTTAGGCCTCTGACATCAATACTGGAACTGAGAACAGAGGTTTTATTATTGGACACTGAAGGGTTTTCAGTGATTACAGGTAATAATTTGTGTGTTTCAAACTTCTGTGGGGCACACTCAGTTTTACAGCTGGTTAATATATTGTCATTGTGAATTAACACATTGGCAATTGCTCCTAATTCAAAAGAAACCACACCTGGCCCCTGGCAGCTCCTCACAGAATCTTGGCCATCTCTCAGAGCCACACACTGAGAAATGCTGAGGGAATTTCCAAAGTGTTCCAATTTAGGATGGTTTTGTGGTAGCTCCACCTTTTGAAGTCACCTTGCAAATAATCCTTTGCAAGAATTTCACATGAAAAACCTTTTTTTATCATCATAATGACAAGCTCCTGGACTTCATACTTAAAACTGTGTATTACTTAGGATGTTTTTTGCATTCAAAAGAACTTTCTGGAGAAATAAAAATAATTTTTTCTTTAGGAGTGCAAATGGGACACTTTTTGAATTGATTCTCATTTGTACCTTGCCAAAATATTATCCTTAAGATTTTATCTATTTTTGTGTTTTATTCAGTTTAAATTGAAGTAGAAAAGGGTGTATATGTATCTTGTATAAAATGTTGAAACCCTAGGATTTTTAATTCTACTCTTAAGACACCATTAGCATTAAATTCCAGTGTATTCTCCAAACAATTACCTCCATAATGCTTTGCTGTCCTCCTTTGCTGTGGGGTCTCTTCATAACAATTTTTTTTTCAGGTCCTGGAGTCTGTTTCTAAAGATGTTGGGTTCAACATAGAAATCAAATGGATCTCCCAACAAAGGGTGAGTAAACATACATGTGGTTTACTTTGCTTCTTTGACAGTCTCATGGCTAAAGCTTGTGATTTGATGTGACAATTTATGAGCTGCAAAAACATAATTTTTATGGGGTTTTGTACCTTTAAGGAAAAAAAGTATTATTTTTAAACTGGGGATATAGTAGCACCACTCCAAAAAAATGAACAAACCTATTCTTAAAATGATAGGAAGTATTTATAGGCTGGAGTTCATAATGCAGCTCAGACAGCTTTTGGCAGGAGACTCTTTTTAAAGTCAGCAGATCACAACAGGGCAGGCAGGAAAGTGCCAAGAAATTCAACTTCTGCTGGCCCAGAGCAGGAGCAGCTACAACACAGTGCAGTGATGCAGGCAGCTGCTTCCTTGGTCAGCAGGAATGCAGACTCAGCTGGGCTGTGCAGCTCTCAGCCCAGAGGGAAATGGGTGTGAAGGCTGGGATTGAAATCCTGCACCAGGGGAAGGAAGCTCAGGAGAGTGGTAGGTGGAAGGCTGTGTGCTAGAAATAACTCCAGAGAGTAGCTGCTACAATTACTGGTCTTCAGGGAGTTTCTTTGTGTTTTTGAAGCTAGAATAGACTCCCCAGGAATGCATTTCCAGGGAATTTTTCAGTAAATTTCATTGCTGTGAGAATTTAGCTGCACCTAAATTCTGTCAGTCCTGCAGAGCTGTGACCAGCATTGAGCAGGCTGTTCTGTGATTCATTCAGCTCTGTGTTCACACTGGCCAGCTGAATTCTCACTTTGGTCAGGTTGAATGAGAGACCATTGCTGGTTAAAATAATTTTAGGAAGCATTAATTTAAGTGACTCAAACTTATGCTTTCTTTTTCTAGGATGGCCAATGGGATGGCAACTTGTCAACTTACTTTGATATGAACCTTTTTCTAGATATTATTCTGAAAACTGTTTTGATGAATGCTGGAGGAAGAAGGATTGTGTTTTCTTCTTTTCATGCAGATATTTGCACAATGTAAGTTAAGAAGAGAGAAATAATGTACTTTCCTTTTAAAATGCATTTTTTATTTGTTAAAGTTTACTTTGTATGTAAGAATACACACCAGGAAGTAAATAACAGGTGTTTTGCTTAGAGTTAGACTTTGGGTGCCAAAATAGTTGGGAACTAAAATGAGACCAATTTGCCTTCTGAAAGGAGCCAAAAATAAAATAGAACAAAGTCATAAGAGATTTTATCAAGTGCCTTTCTGGATGCTTCACTCTTCACAGAGCAAAAAAGGTCAGCTTTTCTTCTGACCTCCTGAAGTCTTTTTCACCCATACTTGAGGGGTGTACAAGCCTGGTTTATAAACCAAATCATCTTATTAGAATATCCAGCTTGAAAAATGCCTTAGTAGAGGGCTGTATATCAACCATGTTTAAAAATGCTTCTCGTGGATCTTCATGACTAGCACGAACTGTGCATTTAAGAAGAAAATTAGAGAATTAAACAACCTTCAGGGATTTTATATAAACATTTTGAGGATGTGGGGCTGAGTTCAGCATCCAGTCTTGCTTCCCTTAACCTTTGTGTTCATCTCCAGTAGTGGCGAAAGGACTCATTTTGTCCCACAGTTTGATGCTGAGCTGTGGGACCATCCCCTTGCAGCAGCTAGGAACTAGAAGAACATGCAGGAAAGAGAGGAATTCCCCTCAAAACAGTGAGATCAAATTTAAAATTTTCTTTTCACTTTTATTTTTTCATTTGCTGCTTGTGTTTTGGTCTTTTTCCTGCCAGGATCAGGCACAAGCAGAACAAGTATCCTGTGTTATTTCTCACCCAAGGGGAATCTAAACTCTACCCAGAGCTTATGGATCTCCGCTCTCGCACAACTCCAATTGCCATTAACTTTGCACAGTTTGAGAACTTGCTGGTAAGCTGACAAGTTAAAAATCAAATTAAATTCTTTCTGCTTCTTTTAAATCTATTATTTCTGGCACTAAAGCTTTAAATTGCTGCTGACCTCATAAAAGAAATGCACAAATGTTGGGTAGCTGCCCAAATAATGCCCATTGTTTCAAGTGTGTTTTTAATTCAGTGTTTTAAAAATAGCACTGCAAATAAACTCTCTAACTGTATTAAATAATTTTTATTGTTATAGATGAAATGGTAAGGAGCTGTCTGTGTCAAAAGATTAAAAAAGCTGATATAAGTGTTTCAGAAATGTGGATTTTAATGGAATTCTTTTGTATTTCAGGGAATTAATGTGCATTCTGAAGATCTGCTGAGGAATCCAGCATTTATTACAAGGGCCATATCCAAAGGCCTGGTTATTTTTTCATGGGGTGATGATGCAAATGACCCAGATAACAGGAAGAAGTTAAAAGAATATGGTGTTCATGGGCTAATATATGACAGGTACTTAGTTGTGGCTTTTTAAAATAATAATCAGAATCACCACCATCATCAAGCTTAGAAATTGTTGTAAATTGATTCTGGTGAAATTTCATGTTGCTTCTTGATTGTCTGGGTACCGAATATTTCCCTTCTTCTACTGAAAGTACAAGCCCATAAACCCAGATCAAGACTAAGTCTGACACCAATTCCCACTCTTTCAGCTGGATATAGGAAGCAAAATAACTTTTGTTTTTCCTGAGAGTAACATAAATGTAATTTGATTCTGTAAAGAACTAGTGCATGGCATACACATTTAAGGTGCTACTAATATTCATGTTAGTAATATTTAAATGATATACATGATATTGTGAAGAAAATGTTATTTAATTATTTAACTCAAAGTTTCAACGTTCTGCATTAAGTGGAAATAGTTAACACAACTTAAATGAATTATTTTGATGTAATTGTTTCCAACATTCTGTTGTGTTTCAAAGCTGTAAATTCACACTTTTCCTATTAAAATTAGCTTGGAGTGACTCCAGGTCAAACTGCCAAATTAGTCACTTCAGAAAGGAGCTGTTACATCCAGAAATTCAGGTAGAAACATCAGAGTACCACATTTAATATTTGAGCAAAAATGTTGTTGTGTTATTTGGTTGCTTACAAAACCCCAAAGTTTTAGCTCTTTTTTCTTTGAAGATGTGAAATTCATCATTATGAGATGAAGTTTAATTTGAAAAGCTGTATTAAATTAGGATTTCTGATAGAGAAGATAGAATTTGTAATTGGGAAAGCATTAAGTGTAAATGAAGTTTCAAACTGCAGAAAGCTTTCAAGCCTTCTGCATTGGCTTTTTGTTTTACCTGGAAAACAAACCAAAAAAACAAAATAATTGTCAAAAGCTCTGTTTTATAGAGTGAAAACTGAGAATCAATTTAATCATATCTAGGGGCAAGAAATCAAATATATTTGCTCTTAGACTTCTAGACTCTCAGTGTGAAAGAACAACTAATTCTTCAATGTGCTGTTGACTGCTGAGAGTCCTTTCAGAGTGGTGGGTCCAGGTTTGTCAGAGGTGTCACTTGTACAGAATGTCTCCTGTTCAGTGGCAGTCCAAGAAGGAATAATCAGGTTTTTCAGTGGGATTAGCTTCAGACTGAGGGCATGGACACACAAGTTCTCTTTCCTGCTACAGCAGTGCTGTGTTTGTACTTCTGCTACAGCTCAGGACTGGGGCCACATTTAGTCAAGGAAAAATATCTCTGGACTAGAATGCAGGTGAAAGAATCCTCTATTTATGTAGTGTGCAATCAGAATAATGGAATTTTATTCTGTGGTCTGCATGAGTTAAAGGGATACATTATTGGTGGGGTTTTAATCAAACACTGTTGCATAAAGTGTTCTTAAAATGTCTTTTCCTCTCACACCTACTAATCCAGTTTTCCAGAGCTGTTAACTACTCCTTGTGCAGTAGATATTCACTCCTATGGTAAATCAGTAAAGCAGGTGACAGCCTAATTTCTGACTTCATGTTGCTTTTATTGCTTTAGATACTCATCACTATTTAAATGTTGTGTTTATGTCAAGGCTGCAAGTCAGCTACATGTCACCTTTTGTGTCCTTTTGTGCTCTTTGGTGTGTTTTAAGTTGCAGGAGGATGGTAGAACACCCTTTATCTCATCTTTTGATGACCAGCCAATTCATTGGAAGGCTGAATTCCCTTGTGGAGTTAATTGAACAAAAAACTCTTAACCTTCCTCCACTGTTTAGACCATCTGGATTCTTAATAGTGTTTGTCTCTCCTCTCGCTGCCTGTCCCCTCTGTCACTTCCACTTCAACATCTTCCCTTTTTTTGGAGAAGAACCCTAAAATTAGTATTAACTCCAAAGCTCTTATTGCTTGCTAAGTGTAATTTCTAAATGCAATTTCCTGGTTATTTTTTTTTCCTGTAGGCCAAAACAAATAGTGGGATGTCCCTTTGCAATTCTTAGTTATTTTTCAAGATTTACTAATTGTGTGAATAAAATGAAATTCAATCTTCATATAGGTTAAGGTCATGGCACTTTTGGAAAGTGGCATCAGATGTCTCAGGGTGGACATTTTGAAACACAGGTGGTACCTGCAAGAGTCCTGGAATGTAGGAATGTAAAACCTGGCAGCAAAAGTTTCCACTCCCAGCTGAAGCTGCTGGGTAAAGAGGCAGCCTTTCAGATAATGTGAGACTTGAAGCTGATATTAAGAGTTACAATGGGTAGGTATGGTGTTAGCATCCATATTCTGTGCTGTTTGGAGTCCAGAAATAAATAAATATAAAACTAAATTTAAAAAGCAGAACGAGAGAGAGAGATGTACATGGTTGTTCCAAGGTCTAGAAATAAGCTGGGACTGCAGTAATCTGATTTAGTGTAAAGCCAGTCCATGCTATTGTTGTGTCTTCAAATTCCAGAGTATTCCCAAGGCTGAATTAAGATGGTGTTTCTTCCATGTTTCTGCAGAATTTTTATTCTCTGGATTTATGGCCAAGTCCAGATATCTATCAAATATGGTGTTTTGTGTTGCTGTTTACTAGACCTTTACTTACACCATGTTAAATGTTAATTATCTGACTAATCTAGGAAGTGAACAGAGGAATTTTATTGAATTTTAGGTTGCTTCTATGTGGCCCTGAGATACTGTGTGCAGTAGTTATTTCTGAGATTATGAACTGTGTGCATAGAGATTATTTCTGTAAGCTATTTTTTCCAAACTTTAATCATTCATGTAGAATTGACCAAAACACTGTAGCCAGTTGTGAAGATGGCAGAAAAACAGTGTCCTGAATGCCAAAAGTTGGTGATACCAAGCACTGGGCAAAAAAAAATGCAGGTAGGGGGTCTGACTTTGCTTTGCATGGAGAAAAATTGCAAGACTAAATTTGGGAAGCTTACAAATGCCAACAATATTAAAAGGCTGATCTCACAGGGGCAGAGGAAAGAACACAAATGCATTCCCTCTCCCCCAATCCAGGCCTTTCTCCACTTGGGCTGCAGATGGTTGCATACACCCAAAGTTATTAATCCAAACAGATGTGCTGGGATGATATTCTACTCTTCAACTACCATTCAACCAGTTTAATATCAATTACTTGTGTTAAAGGGGCAACCTCTACAGAGAGGTGCCATGTCTGCCTTCAGGCTTTGATCTGGGCTCTTACACAGAAAAGCACTTTATGTGCATGACTGGGGATCTTCTGTCTGCACAGAGATCTCATCCTTAAAATGCTTTATTAGTCTGATGTTTAGATTTTAATTGGAGAAGAAATTTCAACCTATTGCAGTGAAATTCTCTGGGTTGGTGAAAATGCTGAATTTTTAAAGTGGGATTTCTAGGGTGATTTTTCTGGTATTTTTCACCTGGATAGGCTTTGTAAACAGACCAGGAAATATTTCTGTATTTGGATATACTTAACTCAGTAAGAGGAAAGCAGCCTTGTGTTCTTACACCTGCTGGCTGTATGTTAAATACCAAAGTGGAGAGGGGGTGGTGCTGCCTTACACTTGCATCATCTTTGCTCATTCACTTGACATGGCCTGAATTTTGTTTATTCAATAATACACAGAACTGCTTAAAAATACTAAATCAGTATTTCCCAAACATGGATGCTGAGAGCTTTTTCCATGAGAGCTTTGTCCAAGCACTCCAGTTCCTTTAGGCTGCATGTTGCATTTGCAGGCAAAAGCTGTGCTTGCTTGGTATTGGTAACTTCCCAACATTTGCACAAATCTAGCTGGCAGTCAAGGCAAAAGCATTTCAAACACTTCCCAAAAGGAGAAGACTGCTGAAATCTGGGCTGCCCTGTTTGCCTGAAACTGCATGTGACTTAAATAACAGCATGGATATGTGGAGGAAGTGTAGTGTGAGTTGATTTATAATCTACTCACTGATGGAATTGAGATGCTCTGCAATGACAGTCTGACTAAGTCTTCCCTGTTTTGTGAATTGCAGAATTTTCCTTGAGATCTAAAGAAAAGTGAGAAGCTTTAGAAAATCTTTAGAGCATGAGAACAGTATTTCAGTGCTCTTATCTTGAATATTTTCAGAGGCTGCAAAACACCTGACAGGAGCCAAACACATCAGTTCTACACCCACTGCAGAGCCCTGAAATGTTCTGCAAGTCTTTTGTAGAAGTTGTTTACTTTAAAAATAATGCTTAAAGGACTTGCCAGTCATCTTCAGGGCTTGCTGATTAGTAGGAGGTTGGATGGAGAAACTTTGATGCACAGTTGCAATTACAAATAATTGCCCTGTTGAAGAATGAAGGACAGGGAAATGAGAGTTTATTCCTTATCTTTGCAGTGCTGTTGGAAATAATTAGGGAGGTCCTGGAGCTCTGTTTCTGCAAACTGGTGGTGTACTTTTGTAGACCCAAACAAAAAGTAGTGTCAAGAAATTGTGAAGTTTTGCTCTGAGTTGTCTTCTTTGCCTTTGGTTTAACAGAAACTGTATACACTCATTGAAGTGAACTGGCTCTAGTGCACAGTTTGAAAGGAGCTTGGAGGGTTGAATTCATCCACAATCTCAATTAAATAGAAATTTAGAATTAAGCAGGAATTACAGATTTTATACTTGTAGAAAGAACTAGTAATAAAATACCTGCTAATAAAAGCTGCTTAGAAACATGCTTAGCCATGTTCTAGGAACAAGGGGCTTATAAGAACCATGCCTTTGCTGTTCTAGTGTTTAACTGATGGGAAGGACTTCAGATTTTTAGTTCCTAAAGTTTTTTTTATATAGAAAGCTATCCTCAAGTTTCACTGTTTTGTCTGGAATTCACAGGAAAATTCATAACGTGTCAGCTGACTCAACTGAAGAAAGCACAGGAAGGAAGGAAGGTAGAGCTTTTATTTTGTAGAAAGCTTCCATTGGGCAAATTTGGGTCATATTTAGGCCTGTATTAGATTATAAGTGCTGTGCAAGTTATTGAACTGCTCCTCCTTTTGTTTGAATTTCATCAAACTGGACAGCATCCTCACTCCTAGGAGTTTCTTCACAGAAATTGTCCTTGACCTTGCTGTGATCCATATCAGTATTTCCTGTGGAAGTGTTTCCTCCCTTGAATCCCATTACTGTCCCTGTCTTTGAGCTGCATGTTGGTTTTGGTGTCTCAGAGCTGCCAGCAGTTCACAAGTTGTCTTGTCAGGGTAAAAGGGCACTTTGCACTCTCTCACATCAGTACTGCACTGCTTTGATTGTGGTATTGGTGCCATTTGGGCATATTTTGAAAATGTGTGAGAGACAAAGGATGATGAAATCAAAACAAACTGCTCTCTAAGTGAGGTATGAACATTCTTAAAGACTGAGGCAGAAGCCATGGTAATTTCTTGCAGAAGTTTTCATTCGAAGGAGCTAAACCTGGAGACCTGCAATACCTGAAACTGTGTACATGAAACAGCTAAAAGTGAGAGCAGCTGGGTGCCAGGATTAAAATTTTGGGTATAAACACATTGATATTAGAAAGTAATGTTGGGAAATCAATATATCCTTGTCACAATAGGTGTTGTACCCAAGTTAGGTTACAGAGCACCAATGCTTTTTTTCTTTACAATGAATTACACCAGAATAGTGTTTGAGATGTTCTCAGTGCTTACATTGTCACTCAAAATGTGATTTGGATTTGGACAATCTGGTGTGATGCTGAATTTCCAAATCCTGCAGCTCTGTTTGTGTGTGGGAAAACAGAAAAGTGAAAAGGGATAGACTGTTTAAAATAGTCTGGATGGTTAATTGGCATTAGGTGTGGAGAGAGGTCAGATTTTCTATTTTTCACTCATCACTTAATATTGTGGTAATTATGGTAATTCAAAAAAGAAAAAATTCTGAACTGGGGAGAAGGGAAATACTTCTTGAAACAGTAAGTATATACACCATGCAGTATTATTTACAAGCAGGATATCACAATCTGCTCAAATAATCTCAGGGCTCTGAAATTTCTTATGCTTTGAACTTTTAAGCCTGGAACTCTGCTCTTATTTCACTGCTTGGTGCCACCTGTAAAATCACATTTGTCAGGAGTGACAATATACTGAGCATATGCCAGGAGGCTTTTAGAATATCCAGTGAAACACAACTAGTCTGTGTAAAGGGAATACCATTTCAAATTGTGAGATGAGCAGCCAAACTTAGGGTACTAACCCCAGAAAACTGTCTTGGGATCTAATTTTAAGGAAAAAAACCCACCCAAGTGCTTCATCTGGTGTACATTTCTGTGGACTGCTGGTTTATACTGATGGATGTATTTTTCTTTTCTTGTTTATCCAGGATATACGACTCAAATCCTGAACAACCAAATATATTCCAGGTGGAGCAGCTGGAACGTCTCAAGAAGGAGCTGCCAGAGTTGAAAAGCTGTGTGTGTCCCCCAGTCAGCCACTTCAAACCCATAGCTCCCTGTAAATGCCATCACAGCTACCTGGAAGAGAAAACTGTAGATAATTTGAAGAGTGTTCAGATGCAAAAGGACTGATTTTAGGCAGAATGCTGTTTGTATCTATAGAATTTTCACCATTGGAATAGTTCTGTCTATGCTTTCAGGTTGGTTTGTTTTCATTTTAAGTCTTCAAATAGCAATAACTGTGTTCCTAACAGTACTTAGTTAAAATCTCAAACCATGTTAAAATATTCAGACAGCTATAGTTGTTCCAATTTACATATACAGTTTTAACTTTTTCCACAAATCAGCTCAAATCTTGAACAAGAAAATCATCGCTAGTGCTTTTAAAAAAACCAAAAATTAGGTAGTTTCAGTAGTCAAAGCTCAGAAACTAAATTGTAGAGAAATGACAATAATCTATTGAATAAGCTGAAAATTTGTTTTGATTTTGATTTTACTTACAGGCTGAGCTGTAGCATTTATCTGAAATTAAGAGAGTGATTTTAAGATATATATAAATAGACCTGGCCTAGAAGAAGATCTGCACGAATTGGTACCTCATGTATGTGTATTTGCACTGCTAGATCCACCTGTACAAAGCTTCGTGCCATTTTAAAATATTTATTTATTTTTTAGCAAACTGCAGATCATTTTTCCCCACTTCAGTGGACAATTCAGGCGCTGCCTTTGCTTCCTCAGCTCTCAGTCCAGTGGTACAGTGCCCATGCACAGCAATCAGGGGGAACCACGAGTGCAGGATTTTCATTCATCGCACACAGGCCTGCTAAACTTTAGAAATGTTGCTAATAATCTTAACAGAATTACAGAAACATCTTGTCAAGAACCTTTTTTGCACAATAACCTTAATGAATGGAGTCTGTACCCTGCACAAACTCTACGAGATGCATGCTTTATCTATTAAGCATGAAATTTAGGTGTTTGCTGAGGTCCTTGCATCTTTATGGTGCTAGTTATGTGTGAAGGGTGCAAGGACCAGCTCAACAACTTAATCTCCTTTGCCTGAGAAACCACAAGCCTGTTATTCACAAACATTTGGAGAAGAGGCTATACCATGAGTGGTTTGTCTTACTTACATCATGCAAGCTACTGGCTTTTGTATTTTGCAAGATTTTTTCCTTTTACCATGGAGCAAGAATCACAAATGTACTGAATTCAGATAATCAGTATTCTGTTGGCTGGTATCTATCCTCTGTAATTTATTACAAAGTCATAGTTTAGAGTTCTTAATAGATAAGTATGCATGTCCCTTCTCTTCCTGATGTTGCAGGTCATGCCAACACAACAGCTGTAACTTTCTACTGAAGTGTTAATGTATAATAAGAATGGAAAATATTTATTTTTTTCTCTTGTAAATTGACAATGAAAACAATAATATGTACTATATTCTTTATATACAGTCATTGCTACATATAGAACTGATTGTACAAAGAGTAAAGCCATTGCAAATAAGTGCTTGAGCCTGCACTGCTGAGCAGTTTGAAACAGCTTGTTTTGACTTGTGCATTTTAGTATTTAAAGTTTGTTTGTCCTGCACAAACAGCACAGTAGTGATTAGGAATCTGGAAGCCTTCTTTTATTAAAAAAAAAACAACAAACAAAAATGCAAAACAACCCTAAACCAAAATTTGAAGTGTGTGAGCTGTGTTTTTGAGAAAAGGAGGGGACGCTGACCCAGAATCATATCAGGAACCTGTGGCTGTTACTTGATGCATTCCTCACCTGTGTGATTAATTCTTAATGCTTTTTCCTATTTTCCCCCCTCATTTGTGGTCCCTGTGGGATCCTCTTGACAGGTCTTGAGGGCTTTGCCAGCTGATACTCAACCCCTAGAGAGTCCTGTCACTGCTTGTGGGATGATCACCCACTGGGATGATTTTACAGGACAATTTTGAGCAGTGTCAGTGTTGGTGTTTTCTTGCTGGCTCCTTTTTGCTGAGTAAGTTGTGTCAGCAACTTCCTCCAGACCTGAGGAACTTCAACACCTCTTCTGCTGTGCCAGCTCCTGGAGCTGAGCTCACACTGAGCAGCTCTCCTGCCACAGCCACGGGCACTGCAAGTGGGATAGAGGGAAGCAAAGAGCAGGAATTTGGGATCTGGCAGGGGAAGCTGCCACCTCCTGCTTTGGAGTGCTTGTTGGAGACCAGCATGGTCTGGGGCAGAGATGATTTTGCTCAGCCAAGGGACTGCTACAAAATTTTATTCCAGAAATGTGTGAGCTGTAGCAGGGGGGACAGAATTTCACTCATATTGTGGAACATTTCATTCTCATTTTGGCCCACACAAAGACTGGGCTCTACATGTGCAATATTGAATGACATTTCCATGGCTGCCATGGGCAGTGAGTCAGGACTGCTCCAGTTCCACCAGCTCTGCTGCCCTGGAAGACTCTGGGATGGGCAGAACTCAATCATGGGCTAAATAAACTCTGCAGACACCCTGGGGGCTGGCCATGGACTGTGGAAATGATGCCTGTGCTTGTGTATATTTATATATATGTGAGTTACATGGAATATGTGGGAGCTGGGCATGGCACAGCTGGTATAGAATAAGGGGTGGAGAATGTCCTGGTTTTGGCCAGGAACAACACCCTGCAGGGTGTGAAGGATTGGGAGGGAGAAGGGAGATTTAAAGGCAGTCCCAGCCTTTTGTGGCTGCATCCAGCTTATGGCAAACCTTACAAACCCCCAGATTCCAGCAGGGAGCACAGGGTCCTGCTCCCTTCCTGCATCCTGTGCTAGATGGCACAAGGATGAAGGTTCCCCCAATGCTGTGGTTTAGGAATGGTATTCCCCTATTTAATATTCCTGCTGAACTGAGACACTCACACACTTTCCCCTCCCCTTGCAGTGGGATGAAGAGGAGAATTGAAGACAAAAAGGGTAAGATCATTAAGAACAATTTACTGGAATCAGCACTGGAATAAGGAAAATGAACAGTAACAGGTGGAACCAACACTCCCCAGCTGGTCCCTCTGCCACAGCCACAGGAACAGAGCCCTTCTGCTGTCCCTGGACCCACCTCCCACATGGGAAACTCAGTTTCCCTGATAATTTTAGTTTATACTCCCTGAGAAATTGCAGAAATCCTCCTCTCTTTGATGAAGTTCTGGATGCTGCTGTGGTGCCTTCAAGTGAGGTGGTACAGAGCAACCTCTGGGTCCTGGCCATGCCCCTCCTGGCTACTGCAAAAATTAACCCAGCCCTGGCCACAACCAGGCTGTTTTCCACCCCTTATTCTATGTTGTGTGTGCCATGGCCAGATCCTATACCTTCCAGCTCTATGCAGATAGATATTTATAGATTTAAACACACAAATATGAGTATCATTCCCATGGTCAATGGCCATCCCTCCAAGGTGTCTGTTGAGTTCCTTCAGACTGAAGGAGCTCCTCCATGACCTGAGTTCTCACTGTCCCAGAGGGCTTCCAGGTCAGGAGAGCTGGTGTGTTATGATACGCAGTTTCCACCTAGGAAATTTGGATGCTACCTCAAAAATTTCTCCAGCTGACTGGGCATTCTTGTATTTTCAGTCACATTGATCTTCTACCTTAACTGTAAATATGCAGCAAAAGTCTTGGTCACAAGAGCTGCCAGCTGAGAAAACTTTGACTCTGCATTTGTCTCACACCCCATGTCCTGCAGTTTTGCACTTTCCTTCTCAGCTGCATCCATCATTCCAATCTCCCAGAGCCAAGCTTCAAAACTTTAAACAGCCAGTAATTTTGGTTATTCCATACAGATCTTATTTTAAAAAACAGCCCTGGCCCTCCCCTTCCAGCCTGAAAACTGCACCACACGCAGCTCTTTGCTCTTTCCTTTCACTGTAGGTGCCCTCAGATTCTCTCACAGAATCTTTGTCCAAAACTAAAAAAAACCCAGCAGCTGCTCCCACAGAGAAGGTCCTGGAAGAAAGAGCCAGTGCTGGACTGCACCTTTCTTTTGTGACCTGTAAACTGCACTGAGATGATTCAATTTCCCTTCTTCAGGACCCAAACCTGAAGCCTTTCACTGACTGCTCCCACACTGAAGGTACCAGGAGAAAAAGATGTTGGCTTTTACCTTCCTGCTGTCACCATTCAAACTCCACCCTATATCCCTGTGCTCTTCCTGGGCAATTAAACTGTGGCACTGCCTCAGAAACCCAAAGGGCAGACCTGGAGTCACAAATGTCAACACTACTGGCAAAATGTGCCAGGACAAAAGAAATGTATTTATTTTGGAAGGCAAGCAGCTCTCTGCAGTGTTCCTGGTGCAGGTAACAGGCTGTCCAGCACCAGCTTTCTGCCATGGGGCTTCCTGCGTGGGAGAAATCCACTCCCAGGAGCCCTGCACCAAAATCTGGATACTGCCTCGAGTGTTGAATGCATCCACCAGGGTCTGCTCTAACACAGAAGTTCTCCCAAAAGAGCTTCCTCCCCGGGGCAGCATCTCCTGCACCACCCACAGCGGGGTGAGGTGCTTCCCTCAGCAAATAAAAGCATCCTCATCCTTTTTCTGGAGCCCACCTCCAGTATTTGGATTCCAGCTGCAAAACTGTGCATGTCCAGGGACTTCTTTCAGAGAAAACTTTCCAGAACAGAAAGTTTATACCTCCCTGAGGAATCCTGTCATGTTTTCCTTTTCTTTCAGGTGGTCAACACCTGACAAGGGCAAGGATGAATAAATGACTTCTTTATTTAAGTGGATGATGACGCTGATTAGATGGAAATGTAAAAGATAAAAATGCAAAATGGCAAAATTCTGATCAGAGTTATTTACTACACAGCAAAGCTCTGTCAAACAGAGGTTGATGTTTCTCACCCATGTCACTGACCAAGGGCAGGTCTCTCACAGCCTCCAGAGGACTCTCAGGGGTGTTCCCACCCAAGGGAAGGCTCTTCATGCATCTAAAGATTTGCTAGAAAAGCTGGGGCTGATCTTTCACAGCATGAAGAGGTTGATTGTCCTGCAGCTTTTGGATTCTGTGCTGTCCTCAGAAGAATGGGTTTGTTTTTGAGCCAGATTTTATCAGCTTTTTGGTTTCTTCTGCTTAAAACCTCAGTCTCTCACTTCCCTCCCAGGCTCTTCCACATCCCTGTGACACCTGTCTGGCCAGGAAGAGCACCCATGAAGGGCCTATTTTAAGCCTAATTTAAGAGAGTTTGATCAAGCTGCTCTCAGCATTCTTCACCATTGAACCCAGGGTTCTACCAAACCCCCAGTTTCTTAATCCATCACCAAAAATGTATAAATAAGAAGGGGTTCTTCAAAGCAGTTCCAGCCCTTCCAAATGGAACAGCACCTGGGCCCTGCCCCTCAGGATGCAGTTGCATGTTCCTGCATGGTTCCAGGAGCAGGAGAGCTTCATCTCTGTCCCTTACAGAGGCAGTGAAGGCCCTCTGGAGCTGTGTCTGTGCAGCTCTGTGCCTTCATTCCCACTCTCCCTGCCCTCCCTGTTTGCTGGCTGCCTCCCAGCTCTGCCTCATATCCAAGTTTTCATCCCTTGAGTGCAGCTGAGCCCCCTTAGGGCAGTGGCATCTCACTCGAGAAGTGGGAAATCAGGTGCACGCAGCAAAAACACTCTCTCAACTTTGGAGAAGTCCTGAGGGTCAGCACAGACGGTGCATTTAAGTGAGAAAAGGCCTCCAGAAGAAAAGAAAGATAACTTTATCCACTTAGATGTCCTTGCTTCAATAAACTGGAAACAACAGAGCTCAAGGTCTGGATAAGAGGTGTCCATCCCACCCTTCAGTGCCCCACCAGCACTGAGTTCTGGGCTTGCTTTGCCAGCTAACCCTGCCCCCCACTCAATCTGCTCATTAACAGCATTTGCCCATTTTTCCTGATGTTTCAGCCTCCTCCACTCATCTGCCCCACTGCTTTTCTCCAAGGGACAGTTTTTTACATTGTCTTCCTTTCTTGCACTTTTTGGCCTCAGCTTCTGGAGTTCTGTGGTTTTTGCTGTGTGCCCAAGGGAGTGTGTTAAAAAGGAACAAATATTCTGTATGAGGAAGGAGAATGACTCCCATGGGCTACAGAGAAAAAAGAAAAACAAAAAAAAGGTGAAAGGGCTTGGGAAGTCTCACCTTGGCATTTCCAGTCTAATTCTGAGGTGGTTTGCCCTGCAGTTCGGTTGCCCTCACCCCTGGGTGTCTCTGGGACATTTCTAGGTCCCACTGCTTGTCCCATGCCACGTCCTGGCCATCGGTGTCCTCTGCTGTGGCCACCTCAGGTGTGCAGGGGCCACACTGCAAATAAAGGGGACACGAGGCTGGCCAGGTGGATGGCACAGGTGTCCCCCCGGCTGTGACCCCAGTGCCACCCTGCCCTGCCCGGGACGTGCCTGGCAGCTCAGGGGACAGGCGGGCTCTGCTCCCAGCGCCCCGAGGCTGCTCCTGCATCTCCCGGACACCTCCCATGTGACTCCAGGTCACAGGGTTTGGCCACACCTGTGCCACTCACAGCTGTCTTCATCTGTCAGCAGGGAGCAGGGAGGAAAGAATCCAGGGCAGGAAGGGGAGAAAAGGAGGAAGGAACGAGAGCAGGAAGGAGAGAAAAGGAGGAAGAGAGAGAGGGAGAGGTGAGAGGCTGCGTTCAGCACTGAGGAGCAGTGACCGATAATCACCGTGCCAGAGGCTTCCCATGTCCTCCTCAACTTCCACCAGCTCCTTGCCCAGCGGCCTGGCCGTCCTGACCACCTTCCCAGATGTGCTCTTCATCCCCGAAATCGTGAGTGCTGACTTTTCCCTGCGGGAGGGCCGTGGCTGCTGGCGGGACAGCCAGGTGCCCGAGGGGTGACACTTGTCCCCAAACTCGTCTTCAGGTCCCTGAGCCACAGCGGGCTGGGGACAGCTCATCCTCGGAGAAAACCATGGGGCCGGAGGCTCTGAAGCTCTCCTTTAGTCTGCGGTGGGATTTTCCTGGTGCTCTTGAAAAGCTGGTGTTATTTTCTGCCTTTAAAAAAAAAGCTGGTGTGTTTAAAGCAGGTTGCAAATGGAGCGGGTTAATTGAGCGGAAGGTGATTCCAGCGGGCAGGGGATGAGCTGCCGGCTCCGAGCAGGGATTAGAGCTGAGGGAATTGTTGGCATTAACAAAGAGCCCAGGCTGGGATTCTCCATTGCCGCATTCCCAGCCGCGGGTGCGGGGTGCTGGAGCTGGGCATGGGGTGCTCGGAGGGCGAGCAAAGGGCGAGCAAACACCTCGTAACTTCTTTCCACATTGTAACTTCATTGAGCAGCAGGAGATCGCAATCTCAGTGCATGCGGCACATGCGGTGAAAGCAGTTGCCCCGAGCATAGGTTATAATATTACAAAGTCTCAATTTGAACCTTTTCCCCCGCGTCCTCTGCCCCACTCATTGCAACATGCACTTCTTGCAAGACCTTGGGAGGGTTGTTTTTTTTTTTCCAAATTCTGAGCACTTTGGTCCAGCATTGAAAGCTCTGGCTGAGTTTTGTAGGATGGCATTCAGATTATTTAATGCTAAAAACTTGTCACCTGGAACCAAATCCTTCCCTGTGTCCCAGCTTGGCCCACACTCCTGGGTTTACAGCATTTCCTTCATTCTCCTGGTGACAACAGCACAGCAAAGAGGATGCAGGGGAAGGCTTTGCTTCAGCCCCTCCAGTCGAGCTCTGTGGACTTGGTCTCTGCCTGAGAGCAAGGCCCAGGGTTCCTGCGGGATGATGTTCAGTCCCTGTGCAGGTTTAGGCTGGGCAGCCACCCCTGAGCTGTGTCAGCCCCGGTGCTGAGCCTGCCCTTGGCCTCAGCTCATGCCCTTGGACTGTGTTTGTAACCCCTTGCTCCGGGGGATTTGGCAGGGCTGCCAAATGAGCACCCTGTCCTTTGGTTGGGCTCAGATCTGGAAATGTGCATCCTGAAGGCCCAGGAACACCCAGGAAGGAGGAATGCTGCAGGACTGGATTCTCCATCTCCAGGAAGACCCTGGGCTGTGCAGCGGTGTGACCTCTGCTGTGTACAAAGGAGGTGGCTGCCTTGAATCACAGCATTTGGAGGGATAAAGGGTTTCTCATTCCTTAGTGGAACCTCAGGTTCCCTGCCGTGGGACAAGATGGGAACAACAAACCAAACCAAAACAAAACTGGCATTTGAAATCCTAGGATGGTTGTGAAATTTTCAGAAGATCCTACCTGCAGCTCAGATGATTGTCACACCTGCATAGGCTGATTCACAGCTACCATGTTTAACCTGTGAGGCTCAGTTTAATTATTGTAATCTATTTAATTTGAAGGACTTTCTGCACATTTGGATAGCCAGACCTATGTGGAAAAGCTGAAACAAACTGAAGGCAGATATTTGTAAAAGGCTATTTAAAGGATAAGGTTTTTTAATATATATACTGCTGTGCACATCCTGCTGAGAGTTATTGAAAGCCTCTCAATCCTTCCTTCCTTCCTTTCTTATAAATCTGCACCATAAAACCAAAGTCAATAATCAAACCACGTCAAACAGACTTTTCTGAGTGAGCAACCACAGCCTGCAGGAAGGAGAGAGAGAGATGGTGGGGGGTAGGAAGTGAGAGTGAGCAGTGGCACTGCTTCCCCCAGCTCCAATCTCACCATGATTTGTGCTTGATTTTAATGAAGCAGCCATAAGGCTTTTCCCCAGGAATTTTAGCTGCAGCACACTCATTGTGTGAGCACAGGAGAGATTAAAGGACTGGATTAGTGCTCAAGTGTCAGCCTTTGGTGGTTACAAGAGGCACCAGAACAGAAGCACTTTGGAAAACACATTTTCACTCTGGCCTTTGCCACCTCTCAACCACATAATTGATGCAATATTGTAATGGCACCAAGGAACTTTCCGACAACTGCAGGGTGAAGCGAATGATGTAACATTTTCTGAGTTATCGTAAATCAGAAACTTCCTTTCCACTTGTTAAATGCCTGGGAGGAAATGGAGATGCCACAATGAGCATGGGCTGGCTCTTGGAGGCTGCCTGGGATACACTGGCCATGCAGGGCTCAGGATGACCTTAGAGTCAGCAGGGCTCTCCTACATCTGGACATTTGCCTGAATCCAGGACTGGCTGGTGGTCAGGGACAGCTCCCCACAGAGTGTGGGTTCAGCTGAGCAGCTCCTCATCACAGGATGCTGCACAGACAGAACTTTGCACAGGTCTGAGAAACAGCTGGGCTGATTTGTGGCACAGAGGAGCTGCTGAGAGCATTTCAGTGCAAAGGCACCACTTGCACTGCAGACATTCCACCACACTGAACCTCATGCTCCCATCCTCCTGTGCAGGACTCTGCTGCTGGTGAAGGGATGGAGCTGAGACATTGCTGTCCCTGTGTCCCACCTGAAAACTCAGGGCTGAGGAGGTCCCACCTGGTCCCACACCAGCAGCTGGGCCAGGCACAGCTCTTTGTAGCAGCAAAGGAAGACCCAAAGAGCTGGGGCAGCAACACAAGCTCCCTTTCCCAAGCAGGAGCTGGGAGCCTCAGGCTGATTTCCCCTACCCAGAGAGTCAAACCTCTGCTCAGCCTGTGCTCACCTTTCAGGGTGGTGTTTGCAGGTGACCTTTGTGAGGGCTGTCTCAGCTGTTTGTGCAGGTGAGCTGGGTTTGACACTGCTCCTGGCAGGGATCTGGCATGCTGGGTGTGAAGCAAACACATCTGCCTTAAATGAGCCTCCTGTTCATTACAACCAGCCCTCAGAAGGGTCTGATGTTCACTGATGCAGGGAGGGTGTGAGCAGCAGTGGCACCAGGAGGCAGAGAAACTGAGGGGTTTTTTGGGTCAGGATCAGTGGCAGATGCTCCCAGCTGAATGCCCAGTTTCAAGGGGAGGTTGGGAAGAACTCCTGGGCTATTGCCCTGTGCAGTGCCAGTGCCAGAGGCATGCATGGCTTTTACTCTGCTCAGGACAAGCCATTTTATCCCATGCTCACCCTGTCCCCCACTTCACTTGCAGATCTTTGGGGGCCTTGTGTGGATCCTGGTGGCCTCCTCGAGGGTCCCAGACCCCATGCTGCAGGGCTGGGTGATGTTTGTCTCCGTGTTCTGCTTCGTCATGTCCATCTCCCTCCTGTGCCTCTACCTCTGCGGGGCTCACGGCGGCGGCGGCAGCTGCTGGGTCACCTTGGTACGTGCCAAACCCCTGATGCCTTTTCCTGGTGGTAGGAAAATTATGCCAGACACGGTTAAAGGAGTTGGGGTCTTTACCTCAGTATTTTAATCGGGATCCTGTTGGATGCATCCACTTCACCCAGGTGATAGCAAAATGCACCCCCATCAATCACACACACCAGTTATAGACTTTACACATCAGCAGATCCAACAAGGGAGCCCAGTAATGGGGCTGGGGTGGGCTCAGCTCGAGTTTACAGAATCTGTCCTGCCAGGAGACCTTGGGTTCCTGAGACAGTGGGAATGTTTGGTCTCCCTGGCTCTGCAGTTCTGGGCTGTTCAGTCTCAGGGCCTGCAGAACGCTTACAGAACACTGAGCACTGAACTAAGTGAAAGGTTGCAAGTATGCATACTGCTAATGCTTGTGGGTACAGAGAACTGTGTAAAAGGGGTATAAAAGAAAAGACAAAAATCATTCCGGCATCACCCCGGGCCTCCCTGCCTGGCTGTGCCCTGCAGGGCTGGGTGCTGCTGCTGCTCTCCAAGCTGGGGATTGGGCAGTGGGAGCCCCCGGAGGTGACAGTGATCCTTGTCCCTCAGGATGTCATCTGCCACTCGACGGCAGCGCTGTTCTATCTCAGCGCCGCGGTGCTGGAAGCCTACCTGACCTACGCCCTTGGGGTGCTGGTGCGGGGACAGCAGTACAAGGAGAACATCGCTGCCGTGGTGAGTGCTGCCAGGAGCTGCCTCTGCAGTGCCCTCAAGTGAAAATCCTTCTCCACCAAGGATTTGGGGAGTGTGTGGGAGGGGAGAAACCACAGTCCCACCAGATGTCCCCAGGCATGTGGCACATCATGAGGTGTGGGCTCAGTGCTGGAGGGGCACCCTGCAACAAAATATTGACTGGCTCCTGACTTCTTCCATCACAGGTATTTGCATTCGTGGCCACCCTGGTTTATGTGATCCACAAGGTGTTCTCGGTCCTGCGATGGAAATCATCCTGAGCCTGAAGGACCCCAGAACAACGACTGCTCTCTCCAGGCTGGGTTTGGGGTTAGTTTTTTAATGCATATCCTATAAGCAAGCAGCTTTTCATGTGGGGACTTGGTGACAAAGACAAGGAGCCTGCAAGGGAAAGGAATATCCTGGCACAATATTTTCTCTTACAGGCTGGGTACAGTTTGATGCTGGGGCCCAAATTTAAAAAAAAAATTAAAAATCCAGCTTCAAAAAACATAGTATAGTTTGGTTCAAAGGGCTAAAATCTCCCTGGACTGCACCTTTATGTGTCCAGGGTTGTTACTGGCACCAGGGGAAACCTGAACAACCAGCACTAAGGAGCACGAGTATCAAACTGTGTTGTTTTAATTGCTGCCCATTTCACACTGTTTCCCTCCCTAAATCCACTGTACACATTAATATTTCCATGCAGTTTCTGAAAATGCCTTCTCTGAGTCACGATGAGCAATGGGGACAATATTTAACTCAGCTCAGGAGCAATGTGGGTCATTGCAGCTCCTGAGAGTGCTGCTGGATTCTGAAGCACAATCTCAGTGCCAGGAATTACCACTGCCATTGATCCCCCTACAAAGCACAACCTGGAAGGGGTACAGAAGGGCTGTAGGAGAATTCCTTGGCTGATCAGAACCAAATCCTCACAAGCAGAGGCAATCAACTCCTGCTTTTGGTGAATGGCTGCTCTCTCATACACGGTGTCACTAATAAACATGGGTTTGCTGTGATTTTGAGAATGGCCGAGTCCTTGCTGCTCTTTATCTCTTTCATGGGGGCTGAGTGAGTGGCTGTGTGGAGCTCAACTGCCAGCTGGGGTTAAACCATGACAGTGAATTCATTTAAATGGGGTTTAGACCCAGGAAGGGACACTTACAACCTATTAGAGGTGCCTAAAAAACAGTGGTGACAAATTATCCCTTCCAGTTCGTAGGGCAAAAAGTGCCTCCATCTAAAGTCTGAAGTTCCTGGATAACAAGGACTAGAGAGCAAGTGGGAAATGGAAATGGACTTTGAGGCCCCTGTGTTGCTTCATATCTGGGGAAACTTTTGACCCGTGACCATGGGTTTGGTTTGAAGCTTTTTAATTGCAAACTAAGGAAAACATTTGTGAGTTTTTTTCCTTGCTGAGAACCAGCCTGACTTGTTTTGCTTGTGTTACTGTGACAACAGCGAACTGGAAGTGGAAAGAGAAATCCCTTTTCAGAGCGGGGAGGGAACTCAAAGCCACTTTGGACAATGGCAATGGCTCTGAAGTCCAACATCCACCTGCTGGAACTGGTTTCACCATCCCATCATCATGGGGTGTGTGTGGGCCAGGTTCTATTGATGCCCCTGGATGTGACACTGGAGCACAAAGATGCTTTTCAGCCTGGGTGTGTTCACAAAGGCAGGGATCTGCAGTCCTGCCTGGGCCAGAGCTGCCTGTTCCTCCTGCAGCCAGGTGTGCCAGCACCCAGCAGAGCTGCTGTCCCTTCACCCACAGCCCTGTGCTTGTGGCCATGGCATTTACAGCCCGTTTGGCACAGCCCCAATCTCATTCCTCCTGCCTGCCTCACCCTTTGAGTTCCCCTTGCTGGCCCACACCAGTTCACACCAGTCTGCACCAGTTCCCCTGCGTGTCCTGCTGTCCCCACCCTGTTTGCCGAGTGCCTCACCCCAGCACCAGCCCAGCCTTGCTAGGAGGCAGCTGGAAATGCAGGGTGCTGCTGGCACAGGAGTGTCCATCACAGGGAGGGCGGGGCAGGAGGAAGGGACCCCCCTCCTCTAAAGGGTGAGGAATGAACTGATAAAAGTGGTGCTGGAACTCTGATACCCTCCTGGTGTGACCCCAAGTTCAACCCAAGCAGCTGAGCAGGGTGAAGGGGTGTCCCTGCCTGGCAGTGCCCCAGCACGGGACAGTGACACAGGGAGGGGTGGCACAGTGACACAGAGGGATGGCACAGTGACACAGAGAGGGGTGCCACAGTGACACAGGGAGGGGTGCCACAGTGACACAGGGAGGGGTGGCTGCTGAATTGCAGCAATGGGCACCCTCCCTGCACGGTGGAAAGGAGAGAAAAGGACACAAAAGAGAGGTCCAGCACACCCAGCTTCCCTGTCATGTCACCACAGCCCTGAAGGCTGGCATGCCCTGCAAGCTGGGCAGCCCCAGGGAGCTGCCTGGAAAACACCACACCCTCAATACTTCCTGAAGGGAAAGATGCTGCCCTGAGCTCAGACTCCCAGGACCTGCAGACCATGTGCGCAGCACATCTCCTCCCCACTGAGAGCCCTGAGGGCAGCAGCAGCTGGAGAATTTGCTGTCACTCCACTGGAAACATTGGGCATGATGGACACAGCAAGCCCTGTCCCTTGGAGACACTTCCATGGGGTCAGTACTGGCAGGGCTCCCCAGGATTTGGGCAGGCTGGCCCTTTGTTGAACACAGGCACTGCAGTCCCTGCCTGCAGAGCTGCTCCCAGCCTGCCCAAAATCTGGGGCTGCTCCATCCCACGCTCTGGAATTTCCTCAGGAATTCCCAGATCCCCCCAGACTGGCACCTCCCCATCCCGGGGATTCCCTTGCAGATGTGTCTGGATGGAGCAGCTCATTCTAAAAGCCACAAATCAGGATTTTTTTCTGGAGCATTTCCAAGTCCCACTCACAATGCTGAAACACTGGGCCTATTGTGCCCCTGCAGCCACACCAGATCTCATCAGGCTGTGTGACTGGAGCTCCCATCTCTGCTCTTCTCCAGCTTCCCCAGCAGCACAGGGAGGCTGCAGGCATCTGCTCTGGAGAGCAGGCAATTTCATGCCAGTTAAACCAATCCATGCACCTGAAGGCAGGCAAAGCCTCAGCTCCTATTAAAAACAAGATTGCAGACATATTCATTAACTCTGCCCAGATCATAATCTCGGCTGCTCTTGCTTAACTAAGTGGTTTAACCACCATGTTAACTGTTCTCCAAATATCTGCATATTGGATACCTTGCCTCCAGCAATGCAATGAGTTAGGAGAACTGCCATCTTCTCCTGAACTGCTGGAGAAAAGAATATGATTTTTAATAGAAAAATTATGGCCCAGCTCCATGGAAAATGCAGGAGTTTCTCATTTTACTGAGAGAGTCAGCTCTGCCTGTGAGCCATGAGCAATCTGTGTGCTGGGTACAACATCTACACAAGCCCCTAAGTTAATAGGAACAAACTTGTGGGAACAGTAAAGCCACAAAAGATTAATTTTATGTAAGGGCCCAAGCTCAACAGCAGAGATGCCAGCTGAACATGAGCACACATTCCCCAACTGCAGCTTGGTGTGCTGCTCACAGGAAAGTTTGCAACCTGAACACCTGGCAGTCCCTACTGAAGGTGCATTTAGAATGAGCTGGCAAACAGGAAAAAACCCTTCATCCCACTGGCTCAGCTGGCATGGCCTTGGAATTAGAATTTTCATTGCAAGAGTGAGATAAAACACAATTAAATTTACCCTGCCTGTCTGCCTATACACAACTGCTGTCTTTAGAAACATGTGTTGAACTCAGTGTAAAATATTGCTCCTAAATGTCTTTACCATCAGAACTCCAAATGTGAATTTCCAGGCTAGTCTGAAGGATTTCCAAGGTATTTTCTCCCATACTAACAAAAGAGGTGGCACAGGCATTTTCTGGCATTTGGGGAAATGCCATGAGAGGCACTCACAGACTGGGAGGCACAGAATTTAAACCCTGAGCCTCGAGAGTGAGACAGAGGCTGCACACAAGAACTCCCACTACTGCTGCTTGCTTCAGCATCTTCCAGACACCAGCATTTTGCAAAAAAAACAGGACCCAAACACACCCAAACTAAACCCACTCTGATGATTCTTTATTGCTTTCACAATCCTGTATTTTCAGCTCCCCAAGAGCTTGTGACAGAAACATGGGAGCTCTTGGTTAAAACCCACCTTCTGGAATGGAGTAAATGCAATGCTCGAAGCCAAAGACATTCACTGACTGCTTCCATCTGAACATTCCCACTTGGACAGTGATCAGAGGAGCTGTGGGAAAGCAGCCAGTGCTCCTGGATGGTGACATGGATGGCTCCTGCTGCCCTGCCCTGAAACTCAAGCCCAGACCCCTGTCTGAGCCAGGCTTTCCCAGCTGCACCCGAGCCCACGGAGGGCCCAGTGCTGTCAGCACGCTGCCCTTCTCACACTGGCCCAGGGAGATTTCAGCATTCCCTGGGCTTCCTTCACCTCCCTCCACTCCAGCTGGGTGTTTGGCACCTCATCCTCAGGCTCAGGCTCCTCCCGGACTGTCCCCTCGGGCAGGGCCACCACGATGGGCAGAGGGCCCTGCTCCTCCCGGAACTCCACCACGTAGAGGCTCTTCTGGTTTGCCAGCTGCTGGTGAGTCTCCTGGGAAAAGAGAGCCAAATGATGCACAGTGTGCCTTTACTTCAGGCCAAAACCTACATGGGATATGAGGGAGAGGCTAAAAACCCCCAAAAAGTTATTTCCTAATAAGCAGTTTAAGCACAGTGTAAGTGAAATGACTTGTCAGGCTCATCTTTGTGGGTAAAAATTCAGTCAGCCAGACCTCAGACACACCAATCAGCACTCCAATGACATCTCAGAGGAGCTTTCCCACAGGAAAGACACATCCTGCTCATACACATGCCTGTTGGCATGTTGGTACCATGCAGGAACATTTTTATGTCTTTATGTGGGTATAAATCTTAAACTTTGCTTTGCCAACAGAAAAGTGCTCATTACTGCCCTGACAGGTGCCATTAGCTTGCATAAAGATATGAATGTAACATTATTTTCAACTACACCTCTCCCTTGCCTACAAGGTGTTTTGATAACACCCAGGTTTTACAGAATAAATGTTTACAGGTGACAGGAAATTTTTCCTACTCAGGGCAGTGAAGAAAACATATCAAGTGCATAACCCCCAAAGCAGTAATTTATAGCAAGCCCTTCTTCTGTTCATTTTGTGGGAGATACTCAGAGAAAAGGCACTGAAAATGCAATGCCAGACTTCCCCAAGTGTGACTGCCCTAAGCTGTGAGATCTGTGGCTCTCATCAGGCAAAGAGAGGCTGAACTGGTGATGCTGGCCAGGACAGGGTGACAGATGTGACAGCTACAGCTCTGCAGGGCTGTACTGGCAGTGGAAGCAGCTAAAGCTTGGCAGCCCCCAAAACTGCAAACAAATGAGAGAAGCAGGAATTTCCAAAGGGCTGACTCATCCTGAGCTGGACTTCAAAGGAAGCAGATGAAATGCTGCATGTGGGAGCTCTTCCATCAACTCCAGGCAGCTGGCTCAGGCAGAGACATCCCTGTGAGCACTCAGAGGTGGAGGGACCACACCACCTCCCTGCCTGACCTCAGAGACCTCAACTACAGCAGCAATGGAAGCAGCTGGGGCTTCAGTCCTTGGGCAGGGAGAACTTGGAACACAAGGCCCAGGATTTTTCAACGGTCACCAAAACCACACCAAATGAAAGCCCAGGAATTCAGATGCCCCTGCAGACACCTGGCTGTGGGACAGGCAGAGTTACACGCTGCTGTTCCTGACTGGACAACTCCATAAAACTGCTGAGGAATTATCCCCTTGCTGATTGTGCCTGCTCTGTGTAAGATTACTCCATTTTAAGCCAGTAATAGAAACTGTTTGCCCACAAACTGTTACAACATCCATCCCTTCTGTCCCCCCACCTAATGGGCACTGGGAGTGCACTCACCTGTAGGGTCAAGCCCCTAAAGAGAGCTCTGGTGATGTTAATCAAGTTTTTGGATCCTGTGACCTTGGCATACATGTCCTTAATGCCAATCAGCCTGCAGATGGTGATAATGGCTCGGTGGCAATGGAGACCATACCCTGGGGGAAAAAACTCATAAATTAGCATTGTGTGATCATTTGTAAGCACACAACTTACTCAGAAAAGAGCACTGAGATCTCCTCTTTCTTGTTTTTGTTACCCAGCATGTTAGAACACATTTGATGTTAAAAATTACTTCAGGGGCTCTGCAGAAGCATCATTTCCCTTTTCCTGGCCCAGCAACTGGAATGAGTTACACTTTGTCATAATTTTAGTGGCACAGAGTGAAGGAGAGACAAACATTTCAAAATCCACAAACACAACAGAGGTTTGTGTGTCCTCTGCACCCACCTCCATCACCGAGATGCAGATTACATCAGCTGCAATGCACGACTGTACTGCATTGGCATTAGCTGCAAATGCTTTCTTAGACTTGCCAGGTTTTAATGGAGGAGCATTTTTTGAGTTATTTGGAGTTATTTTATCTGATTTTGCTCCAGAGAGGTTTGTTTCACATGGCTTAGCTCTAGGGATCTTTAAGAACTGCAGGGCAGTCTTGCTGCTGTTGAGTAAAGGAGAAAAAAAAAATATACATCCTGGGGCCCAAATGGCTGGAAAGCAGCAGAAAAGGGTTAGAATGTTTATCTCATTGGAGACCTTGTCAATTAGGAAACTGAGGGGAAAAGGGGGAAACCAGAAACAAAATATACAGAAACACAGATCTGAAAAATGCCCAAAAAGACAAAGAAAAGAAAAAACCACCCCCCTCATTGATGAGCTATCAGGAAACTACAGGTGCCACTTCCAGGGAGATGAAACTCATTTCACAACCACCAAGGCTGTAAAGAAAGGGAGACCTGGACTGGGAAGGGTGTGAGAATTTATGGCTCAGTACAAACCCACCAGTGGCTGGAGCAGGACCAGGGGCCACATCCAGGTAACTCAGAACTGAAGGAATTACACTCAGGAAGAGTGAGAGAGCTCCCACCAGTGCAAAAGGGACAAATCCCAATTTGCCAGAGCAAAGCCATGTCAGAAAAAGCAGGGATTTCTAAAGGAAAATGACTAATCATTTTCAACATTTAAAACATGGTAGACTTGACACTACAGAAGTTTAGCTTCATCAAGTAAACATCAGTCAGTAATTAATAAAACTTCAGTATTTCCAGGCACCTTTCTTTACCTTTGTTCTGCTTCTTCATGCGGATTTTTGTCCTTTTAAATTTCACAGAAATGTCGTGGTAAACTGGAGAAGAGGGGAAAAAAAGCATTACAATTCTTCCTTCTAGAAAAGCTTTAGCTAGTACTTATGTTTTTCTGAACTGTGAAGTTGGTTTTACTCTCTCTGACTTCTTTAAAAAGAGAATTAATCAAGGTAAATTCCTGGATTATGAATGCTGAAATACCTCTGAATATTATGTTACTATTGAAAAAGAGGTAGGTCTGTCTCCAATGAGCCTCATTTAATTTTGAACTGAGCTCATATGATACAATTTAACTCTTATTTTTTAATAATCCAGTTTTTAACCTAAGATTTCCCCACAGGCATCAGCACTCTTGGATTTTGCATACAGAATACCAACCAAAAACTGCCAGGAAACCAGGCTGACCCTCCAGCCCAAGTTTTCCCTGGCTGCTGGGTCAGGGATTGAGTCACAGGGAATCATCTCCTCTGGTACAGAAAGGGGAAAAGCACAGGAATTCTCTATAAAGAAAAATGTCCTGGCAGTATCTGACTCCCTTAACTCAAACTGTGCCAGAAAATACCTGATCTTGTTATTAAGAGCCTGAAATGCTATGCATTAAGTATCCAAATTTTAAGCACAGAACCAGGGAATTGTTTGGGTTGGAAGGGATCTTTTAAAGATCAGCTGGTCCAAGCCCTCCAAAATGAGCAGGGACACCTTCAACTAGACCAGGCTGTCAAGAATTATAATACAATGCATCAGATCAGAAAAAGACATCATTTAACATTTTTTTTATGCTTTGGAAGTAGTTGCAACCAGTTCTTGCTGGTAAATTCAGTGCTCACACTGAAAGAATAATACTTACTTGTGTGGTTCTGATACAGCTCTATGAAGTGTAAGGAGTTTATTGCTTTGTTCTTTGCCTAGGGAATAAAAGCAGAAAACATTTTTGCCCTTGAATTTTTCTGCTAAGCATTTGCAATTTATTGTTTTTCAGTTAATTAGATATGAAAAGAAAAAAAGAAAGAGAAAAACAACTCAGGAAAACAGATTAGCCACATCTAAACTCTAGGGAAATGAAAAAATTTAGTCTGGAAAAGAGGAGGCTCAGGGGACATGAGTCTCTTTTCCCAAGTAGCAAGTGATGAGAGGAAATTACCTCAAATTGAGCCAGTGGAGGTTGAGATGGGAAAAATGTCTCCCCTGAAAGGAATATCAAGCACTGGAAGAGGCTGCCAGTGAAGTGGCTCAGTCTCCATCACTGGAGGTGTTTCAAAGATGCCCAGACAGGGCACTGAGTGACATCAGTGGATTTGGCAGTGTTGGAGCAACAGCTGGACTGGATGGCATTAAAGGGCTTTTCTAACCTAAATCAGTCTATGATTATCTGTATCAAGCAAACACATGGCCTTACTTCTTTGCAAAGACTACAAATTATACTGATTATTAGAAAAAAACAGAATTATGTGTAATTGTCATCAAGCAAAAAATATTCAATCCACATACTTTCCTTAAAGCATTCATCCTGTCACCTGCCTTCCCTATTGCAAAACCTGCAAGACAGAGAGAGGTATTTTAGTGCTGAGGAACAGATGATGCAGATGATCTTCGGAAAGAAAAGTGGAAAAAAACAGAGAACTTCACAGCCACGTTTAGCATTTAAATTTCCACTCCACTGCACAGATCATACCCAGAAAGTGGTACAGAGAAAATCACAGTTTCAGACAAACACCCAACATCTGGATGCCAACTGCTTCTTGTCAAAGGGAAAAAAATAAGCCTTAAGCTGTTTTTGTGTGTTTGACCAAACTTTTGTTTCAAACAACTGAATAGTGGTGAGTGTTTCAGACTAAAAAAAAATTGTTCACTCTGTTTAAAAATAGAGAAGGGAATGAAATAAAAAAAACCTGAGACAACTTCAGTTCAATCATTCAGGACATCTGGGTTACAGTGATAACATGAAGACACTTTCCAAAGAAAAGGTAGGAAGAGTTTTTTTCACAATAACACATCTTTCTGCAAGAGAACCACACCTTCCCCTCTTTAGAAATTTTCCTCCACTCCAAAGTGCAAGCAAAATTCAGCCTGAGGAACACAGGAGGCCTTGAATCTTTCACAGAAGCAAAGTTCAGCAGAACTCTGGTTGACCATGAATATTATTCTTATTAATAATATTCTGCCTTATTAAAGCTCCCCCAAATATGCCATCATCATATGTTACCTTGTACATACAATAAATTCACATACCTGCAGCCCCTTTACCATTTCCAACAGCCACTAAGGCACGAGTTGACTTTTTTCTGCCTTCCTTTGCCTTCATACAAAACACATTTCTCACCTAAAGAAAAAAACAACACAAAACTTCTTGTTATTTTAAAGTCCAAATGATTTGGCTTTTGTTATTTTTTCATTTTTCTTTAAACAGAGTCAAGTTTGCCAAAAATGGTACTAGAGGTCTGTAGTATACACTTCCAATATCTATTATATATCTATATTGTCTTTGTCAATAGGCAGCATCTGCAGTGAGACATTGGCTTCAAGGCATTAAATACATAAAGGTGGTTAAAAATCCACACTCAGAGAAAAAGTTACCTCAGTGAACTTTCATGAAAGCAACCCCTCTGTTGTGTTCAGCTGCACAGCAGATAAGGCTGCAATGCTGCCCGCTTTATGTGATTTTAATCGTGATGAAAAATGGAGAGTGAGACTGGTATTAAAGTGCCCTCCTCATATTGTAACCCATTTTAGAAGCAGCCTCAGGAATTGCTCAAGGTCTGTTGCTGCTTTACATGAGTTACAATTTAGGATTGAACTCAACTTGCACAGTGCAGGAGGCAGCTGCATTGCAGGGATGACAGCTGCTCAAAGGGGGACTTCATGTAAGAGAGGGGAGAGAAGGGAACGGCCTGGAGCTGTGTCAGGGCTGGTTTAGGTTGGGTATCAGGGAAAGGTTCTTCACCCAGAGGGTGGCTGGGCACTGGAACAGCTCCCCAGGGCAGTGTCACAGCCCCAAGCCTGGCAGAGTCCAAGCAGTGCTGGCACAAAGCTCTCAGCAAGGCTGTGACCCTTGGGGTGCTCTGTGCAGGGCCAGCAGCTGAACCCAGTGATCCTGATGGGCCCTTCCAAGTCAGAATATTCCATGATTCTATAAGCAAGTCTCTGCTTTACAGCCTTCTAGGGGCTGGTTATCCTGATGTGGGCAAGAGAGAGATGTTCAGGTGGGAGGGAGAGCATGTTCTGGGAAAAGGGAGAACAACTCCACCTGAAGAATGCAGAACGTGGCAAAAGGTCACTGACATGATGAGATAAGGGGAAGAGACTGGTTACCTGGCAGCCCAAACCAGCTTTGGACTGCTGGGGTTTGGAAATACTTCAGGTTTTGACCTTTGGTGAACTTGGTCACTTTGATGTGAAAACCATACCTCTGAAGCTGAGGCTCAGTGACTCTGAGTGGAAGTCCCCTATCACTGAACATGGATTTAGGATGTGCTGAACCTTTAAATCCAGGTGAGAGCCAGCTGAGCAAGGAGCAGCTTAGCCAAGCAGCCATGTAGATTCATTATGCAGAACTGTAAATATTCAAACTGTATAAATATGCTTGTATTTTTGGGTTTCAGTGTCCCAGCTTTACCCACAGCATCCCTGTTGAGGAAAATAAATCCAACTGCTCCACTCTCTGTGGATTGGCTTCTTCAACACTGGGTGAGAAAACCCAATTTTGGGACAGCAACGTGAGATCCTTTGTCCATCTGTTCTAGTTCCCTTGGGTTTGCTTATACATTGAACTTTATATTTATTTCAATATAGACATATAGTTTATATGCTGCATGTAATACATGCATATAAAGTATAAAAAGATAATACACAGCATATATAAAAATTCTTTTCCCTATGTGGAATTCTTCAGTAAGCCACTCTGATTGTAGTGTTATACAACTGAAAGAAGATTTTAGAAAATACTTGGTCGTGGTTGAAAAGTAGATTAGTAGAAAATACTTGGTCATGGTTTAAACTTCCTTACTAAAATTCACCATAAGAAAATAAAAAAAAAACCAAACAAAAAAACCCCAACCCAAAACCAACAACCCCCCCAAAATTCCAGTGCCTTCACCAAGTACAGATTATGGTAAGGGTTTCAAAAATTTCACCTTGTTTTCATTAAAATAAAGACGCTGTTTAATTCCAGGTGCCCACGTATTCTAGAGAGCACTTTGAAGAAATATCAGCCTTGCCAATTGCTTATTCCAAGCTATTTTTCTTTCTTCAAATTCATTGCTGACAAGGACAAGCTAAAAAACCACGCCCCATAAGATGAAAGTGCCTGTGGAAACGGGTTATTTAGAGAAAATGCAAAATAATAATGGAAGAAAAGAGAGTGAAGCAGAGTCATCTCCCCAGGAGCATCAAGAGAATACTATTTTTGCTTTGCACACACTTTTATCTTCTGCTGCCAATCTCAGTAGGTACCTGTACAAAAATAGAGTCAGCACGTCAAAAATAAAGGATGTGATGCTTGTAGAAACCTACTCAGGGATTATTCTTCTCCCTTCCCAGAATGTGGCAACAAAGACACACACAAGGAGCTTCTCCAGAAGCCCTCCCCAAACTGCACTGGTTGGATGTTTCTGAGCAGCTCTGGAGGAAAATGTGTTCAGCCCCATCACAGCCAGGGCTGCACCTCCTGAGTGCTGTGAGGGCATTTCAAGGTTGTGGATGCCCACAGGCAGCCCCAGCTGCTGGAACAGTGTCCTGAGATCCTCCACAACACAGCCCCAGGCCTCCAAAGGTGCTCAGCAATGCTTCCATTCCTCCCTGGGAAACACAGAGGGATGCTCAGTCCATCATCCAACTGCACTGGGGTTACTAAATGCAAAATGAACAGTGTGATGCTCTTAAATCAGCACAGCCTCTGCAAAGTGACTGAAACCTAGACACAGCCACCCTGTCCTGGGTTGGCCATTTGATGTTTGTATCCTCAATCGTCCCTCCTGCTTATGCTGGATATTAAATAAATAGTTTTTTCCACTTTTCTCTAAGGAAGTTTTTCCAAAACCTGTTTGGGGGAGGGGTGGTTGGAATCGGCTTTTCTAGAGGAGACCCCCCACAGAGGTTTCCTCCTAAAATTTGTCCTAAACCAGGACACACCCCCACTATCAGATTGCCACTCAAGTTAGATTGAAAGCCAAATTTTAAATTTTGAAAGGATGATTGACAATTATGTCCAATTAAAAGTCACTTAAAAGCTTCTGAGTGTTCCAAATGCCAGTTATTTCCTCCATACAGGCTGACAGGTAAGACATAAAAATCATCAACTATTTATTAAACAGAGCCATTCCTAAACTCTGCTTTTAGGGCAGGTCAAAATCTTTGAGTACTCCAAGAGTATCAGAAATAGTGCACAGCTCTGACCTCTCCTTTTTTCCTGTGACAGATGGCTTCAGGTGCTATCTTAAAATTTGTCTGAGATTTTCATTGTCAGTCTGAAGACACTGTCAGTATCACCCAGGGAACAGAACACTTCCCTGTAGTTCTAAAAGCAAAAATCTAGAGCCTACAAATACCCATAAAGTACTTTTGAGGCAACATCTCATTAGAAGTAAATTATTACTCAGAGTGTATCCTTTATACCACATAATTTTTCAGTCAAGGCTGTCAAACAATGGATCTCAGACACTTTAATTCATGCAGCAGTTTTTTTTCAGGAGCCTTTTTTATTGTATCCTTTGCAAAAACAATAGCTAGAAAACAATGACTAGAAAGAAAACTAGAAGGAAAGTTTTAGGCTGTGCAATAAAGAATATTCTTTTAGTCACAAGCAGCAAGTCTATCCAGATGAGCCAAGAAGAAGAGGCCTGATGTTGATGCTGGAATGATTTTTGTCTTTTCCTTTATATAACTTTTACACAGTTCTGTGTATCCACAAGTATTAGCAGTATGCACACTTGCAACCTTTTACTTAGTTTAGTGCTTAGTGTTCTGTAAGTGTTCTGCAGGCCTGAGACTGATCAGCCCAGAGCTGCAGAGCCAGGGAGACCAAACATTCCCACTGTCTCAGGAACCCAAGGTCTCCTGGCAGGAGGATTCTGTAAACTTGAGCTGAGCCCAGCCCAGCCCCATTATTGGGCCCCCTTGTTGGATCTGCTGATGTATAAAGTCTATAACTGATGTGTGTGATTGATGGTGGGTGTGCATTTTGCTGTCACCTGGGTGAAGTGGATGCATCCAACAGGATCCTGATTGAAATACTGAGGTAAAGACCCCAACCCCTTTCACCATATCTAGCTTCATTTTCCTACCACCAGGAAAAGGCATCAATGTGGCTGGGGGCAGCTCCCCCATGTCAAGGTGAGAACAACAAGGCAAACAGGATCCAGGAAGGAACAAAAACCATTTTGCAGCCACTTGCACCATAACTTTCTGTCCCCTGCAGCCACCATCCTTTTATCCTGTGTGTCTGCAGTTTTTCATTGTCCCCTAACTCATTGTCCTTCACCAAATGGCCACGTTTCCAAGCTGGATGACACCAATGCCAGAGGTGCTTCCCAGTGCCACACCTGCACAGAAGGATGAACACTCTGACCATGAGTTGGCAACTGTTTTCTTCACAGATGTGTGAGTTACAAGTTATGAACTAGAGAACTTTTGAATAAGAAACTTCATGAATTAAATGATGAACTAGAGAATTCCTGTGCTAGATTAGTCAGGCTGGTTGTTTTCCTAATGAAGCTTATGAAATGAACTTTAATTTACAGGTTATGCTGCTCTGCAAATCTGAGTGATCCAAACGCACTGAGACAAGAACACCTGGTGCTACCCTACATTCTGTAGTTTAACTCTCAAACATGAATTTCTGAATAATTTTGTTTGTTTATTTAAAAATGATAGTACCATACCCAAATCATCTGGCTCAAAAGGAAAGCTATTCTGACACTGGAAAGGTTGCACTGACCCTGCTAAAATGGAGCTGTGCTTGCACAAAATTCTTCAAGTTTCCTTCACCAGAAACAGGCAATGGAAACAAAACAGAATGAACAAACCAGTAAGTGATCACCAAGCACAGTTTTCACAATGGGTAGCAGGCAATTTCAGTGCTGGACACAATCCCTTGGAGATCTGGCTTTTGCAAAGGGCATTATGTATAACTTTATCTTCTTCTTTAGAAAGCTCCCCTTAATGAGAGACTCAAAGGGCCACTAACCCACTAACCTCATGTTCTGTGCCTTCAGGCTCTACTGAGCACAAGGTCCCACTTTCTAATTTTAATTGTACTACAAGGCAATTACTATTGCAGCACAGGATGTCATTAAGCTACTATTTTTTGCTATGTTACCATGTTCATTTTGGAGAAACAAAAAAGAAAAATTCATCTGAGAGTGGATGACACAAGAAATGAAGCCTTCCAGTGAAATTAATAATGGCACATGTCAGCTACACCTGTAAATTTTGATTACCACTGTGATTATATTATGTTAGACACCAGTGAAGCATTACCACCAGTTCTATTTAAAGAGATTGTTCTTATGTGTAATAAATGAGCAGAACAGGAAATGTGCCTTAGGCAGGCAGAGAAAGTAAGAAACAGATAACCCAAGTTCTCCATGAGAACTTTAGTTCTAGTTGACATGAAAATCTGAGCTTGTCTATACTCTATTTTTCAATCAGGAGAAATCAAATTACAGCTTTTCTCTTTCTACATTATAAGAAAACATTTTAATAAGCAATTTCTCTCTTTTTTTTTAGCAAAAGAGCACAGACTTTCCAGTGGCATAATCACAGCAGAAAGGGCCTATTGGATCTTTGCTCATAAGGCATTCCTTTAAAAAATTACTCTCAGTTTCTTACAGTGAAGCACAACTTCCCAGCAAACATTATTTTAATCTCCTGTTCTGTTGTGAAGGTAAAGAAAATGGAAAACACATACAGAAATAGCAGCATGGCTCTCACCTATTTAAGCCAGGAATGAAAAAGTGATCTATTTATTTCAAAACTCATATTTGTTATCAGAAAATTGTGAGACTCAATTATCTGGAGCTCACTGCTGACTTGGAACAGAGAATTTTTTGCTGCTGCTATTTTTCTGCAAAAGCATTTCACTTTCTCAGTTCACATTTCTGGCAATCTCATGTAACAGCAGAGCTCCAGCCTGCTTCTAAAAACTTTATTATTACTCCAGTATAATAAAACATTGGGACATTTCGATAGCACATGGAACCACTGCAGAACATCTCAACTTTGCTGTTTGTAAATAATTCTGCCAGCACAGAGTGGCAAAGCCCCTGCTGCAGCATCCAAAGTGAGAGGCAGTTTCAGCAGCAGACCAACACTCACTGCTCTGCAATGCTCCCCTTCAGGTAACAGAAGGCACTGTCAGCTGCAGGACTCAGGAACAAAAATCACTTCTTTCATTAAGAGTTCCTGTTCAATTAGTCAATTGAATTCAATTATTCAACTGTTCAACAGTTCAATTATTACAAATGGCCTTCAAACACAGACTCAGCTAAAGGCCAAGTGCTCCAAGGGGTCTTTGCTGAATCAGTCACACCCAGAGTGTGGTCCAGCCCACTCCAAAAACCCACTGAGGTAAGAAAATGGGTTAACAGGTGACAGATTTTGTCTCCCCATCCCTTCTGACAGATTATCTAACTTGTTTTTAAAAAGCTCCAATGACAGACATTCCATATACTCCCAATCTATTCCAGTATTCAAATTCCCATTTGCAAGTCATTCTTTATGTCTAAATTTACCTTGCTTTTTATTTATATCCATTGCTTTTTATCCTTTTCACAGCAGACATCTAAAACAGTTTACATCTTTCCCCTCTGCAGAACTTAAAAAAATATAGAAACCAACTCATGACTTTTAATTACCCAGACTGAGATTACAATACAGCATCATTGTTTTCCATGTCTCAGAAGATACTAAAACCCACTGCCACAAGAAAAGATTTGGATTCATCTAGAAAATACTCAAGCCACTGCACAGAATTCCAGCTGATGGTCATCTCACAAAATGCAGAAAGGTAATTAAGGAGAAGGAAACCCATTTGCACATTTATGAGGACAGAGAGAAGCCTCAGATGCTTTTCTGGAGTTGAGCTGTCAGGGAGCTCAGCTTCTGACTTGCCTGATTATTCTTTTAACTTTCAGAGAAGGAGCTGTTGTGACTCAGGCTATTTTGTTAAGAAAATGTTTCTCCTACCCCTTCTCTCCCGATTAAAGAGACAAAGTAACTCACTTTCTTACAGGTTGTGCTTGTACACCTCATGCAGCTGAAACAGAAGACCAGGCTAATTCCCATAATACTGACTTAGCAAAGATTTGTTAAATAATTCCAAAGTCAATATAAAGTAATGATAATTCTTCAAAGCCCCTGGGAAGATTTGCAATGCTCACCTCAATGACTCTTGTTTCAAAATCTTCATAAGTTTCTGTGGGGAGAAAAACAGATTGTTAACTTCCTTGTGTCTATCAGCACAGCCCACTGGAGTTGGTACAATTTAAAAAGGACACAACTTCTATGGAGCTCCAATTTGAAATGCAGACCCAGGAACAAGCAGAAAAGGTAAGATAAGAATAATCTGAACCAGCAGTGTAAACTGCCTTCTTCCCTAAACACCACTCTAAAGCTGCAAATAAACCTCAAATGTCATATTTACAGAGCAAAAATCTGTAAATCATTAAAATCACCGAATGGGTCACTTCCATTATGACTCAAGTATTATCCAATAATTTTCAGAAGACTCAGAAGCTTTTACCATACAATTAACAGGGACTCAAAGAAATTTGGGGTTTGGACAAGATGACCTGTAAAATATCCCTTCCAACTCAACCTATTCTGTGATTCTGTGATTCTGTGATTCTGTGAAACTGCAAGTACTTCTTGATCCACACTTTTGTGAAATTTCAGAAAGGAGAGGGGGAGCAGGAAACAAAACAATACATAACCCCTTTAAATGACCATGCATCATTTAGCCCTTACAACCTCTTGCTTTTCCAGCTTACCCCACAAACAAGAGCATTTCAGAATAACACAAAAGACCTTTATTTGGTGTAGTTACAGTGAGATTCTGGAGAAAAGCTTAAAGCATGTAATGGTGTAGAATTGGGGCCTCAGTCCTTAACCAAAAATTGCTTTATCACTTACACATAACCTCCAAGAGGGTTATAAACATGATCCTCTTGGCACAGTTTAGAGATCTGGCAGTCTGCACAAAGTGGATTTTGAGCTCACAGTAAGGAAATGAATCCCAACAAGCACTCTCTGCCCCCTCTGAAGCTCTTCAGTTGCTAAAGAAACAATGTAAACTTGGGAGAACAGTAATTTTGTTTCTAAGTGGAAAATACTGTTCTTTCTCTACTCCCAGCTAGCATAATAAGTGACACCAGGGAATTCAGTCATGCCACAGTCTCAGGCCAAAAGGATTTGGCAGTTTCAGGTCTGTTCTTCCTATCACCTTGACATTGCTTTGTCCCAATTCCCTTGCAAAATCATGAATCCTCTGAATAAAAAGGTGCTGAAAGAACTGTGGGGGCCTGAAGATCCCCAAAATTTTTAGCAGATTAAAAGGAAATCAGTGCATGCTAATCAGGAACTGCTTTTCCTTAAACACATTTATAATACAAGCTGGCAGCTTCATTTTCCTGTTTTGGTTGCAGTGCCCTTTCCTCTTTTTGGCAGAACTTGATCTGACTAGAACAGGTAACTCACAGCCAACTTTAATGCAAGTAATCCACATCAATAGTACCAGCCAAAAGCAAAATCACGGAAAACACCAGAAGGCAAAGTTCACAAATGCATAAACATTGTTTACAACAGCTGTCACTTCTTTTAGTGAGATAAACTCAACAGTCCTGTGATCACAGCATGGAACAAGGACCATGGCATTTTTTTGACTTGCTCCATGTTCCACCACTGACTTTGGGAGAATTTGGAACAACTCATCTCTCAAATCTTCTGTTTTTACCTTGACAGATTCAGTGACACCTGGCCAAGTCCACTGTCACATCACTGCCTTCCATGGAATATTTGCTCTTAAGGTAACCAAATGAAATGTCAACAGTGCTAGAAAATGGCACCTGTCCTTCTGAGCTCCTCTTAGTACACAAGTGTACAGAAAGGTGTCAATAAGCAGAGTTTCATGATAAAAACTCAGCCCAACAGGAGCTGACAAGTCTTTTCCATGTTTAATTACTTGAAAAAGATTAGGCTTCTAAATGTTAAAGTTACTACAGAACTTCTACAGCACTGTAAAAAGTACATATAGGACCTTTAGTCTCATTATATGGAACTACTTAGGAAATAAATATTTTTTATAGTTATTATAGTTACTATGATAGTTATTTATTGCAGTATTTTCTAAAAGCTACATTCAAATTACATAATCTTTAACACTATTTCATTATGTCAACTAGAATTTTGAAAAGATTGATTTGTCCCACAGAATCCTCTAAGAAACTATAAAAAAAAGCATGACTATATCTCATACTCAAGACAATGGATGCTGGAGACAGAAAAATATTTCCATCCTTCAAGACTCCTGTAACAGCCTGTGACATAACACAGTACTCTGTAATATCACATATCTCACTGGCTATAAAATAACAGAACACTCCAACAACTCCAGGAAATGAGGCAATGTTTAACAAATTTCACTGGTGGTAGCAGTGCCTGCTCTTTGATTTAGCTTGCTGGTGTGTGGACATTGAACAGAGAAGTACAAACCCAATTTTCAGTCACAGAAGAAGTCTGGCTCTCACTTTCTGCAAGCCCCCCCTCAGAAAGACTAAGGGAAAGGATGAAAACAATTGATTTTCTTACCTCCATTAGGACCAGGGTCAGGAGGATCCAGGATGATACCTCCCCAACACTTTCCACTCCATCCTCCCTCTCTCTTAATTTTGATTTTCTTTTTCTTCTCCCATGTATCTCTCTGCTGAATAATTTCAGACTGAATTCTCTCTCGTTCTTCTTTTTTCCTTTGGGCAACTTCCTGGACTTTCCCAGTTTGCAGCACAGGAGCATTAAGGCCAGGCCAGAGGAAACCAGAACGTCCTAAAATATAACAAAGAAAAATTATGCTTCGCTCCAAATTATGATTGCAACCCTGTACTCAGGAAAATGCAACAAGATGGAAAATTCTCACACATTTCAAATGCATTGTATGATGCAGAATTCATATCTGCAAAAGCAAAAACAACACTAAATAATCATATCAAGATTTTTTTGTTCAAAGACAGAAACATCTCAAGAAGTTCCGACATCACAGAAAGTAAAAGAAATTTGTCCACTGAAATCAAGAAACACTATACACAAAAATGTCAAGACATGTCTTCAGTTTCCTATTTGTGAATTTACCTTCACCAATTTCCTGGCCTCTGTTGAGATTCTTCCTTAGCTTTTTCTTCCTTTTCTTTCCTCTTCCTTTCTTTGCTCCCAAGCCAGTCTCTGCCAAAACTCCTTTCCATAGCTGATCAGCTGTCACTGGAATAAAAAAACCCAAAAACTTCTGTAAGTAAAGTTCACGTACAGCTTACACTGGAAACTGAACATAAAATAGCCCCAAACTTAAAACCTGCTTGATCTTTGCATTGCTGGAATTTAAACTGTAGGATTGCTGCTTTGCCAAGAAAGTAATTTCCTACTCTGTGCATATGAACTTGGTGCAAAGATGTGCCTCCACTCCTGATTACTACACTGAGAGAGGCACACTGCCAAGTGCATGCTTTTTACAAGGTTTTTCAAAATCGATTTAAAGACAAATATTCCTAACATATAACCAGTAAGGTATTAATTTCCAGGCCATGAAAAGAAAATCATTCATTAGTAACTCACAGCAGCAACAACTTGAAGCTCTTATCCAAGGACATCAATCACTGACAGTCAACTTGAATCACCCCTAAAAATATCCAAGGGCTAGTCTGCTTTAAAAACCACAAAACACAGGAAGTTAAGCAAAACATAAACCTACTGCTGGTCTCAAGTTCTGAAATACAACATCCCCCTTTATTACCTGTGTAAGTGAAAAGGAATGTTAGGAGGAAGGAATGCAAAACACTTTCACAGCATCATCACAGAGCTCTGGCTCTGTCAGGCCTCCTCAGGCAGTGGCTGAGGCCAGGACCATGCACTGCATTGGTGCTTCACTCAGCTCAGGAGAGCAAGACTTAGGAACCACCTTTTCAGAGTTAACTGCAAAATACCTTTCACCCAACTGATGACAGCACGGGACACCATGGCACCTCAGACAAAATGAAAAACTACACCAAGAAGAAAGTGATTATGTGAAAAGATAATACACCATAAATAATATTTCACAGAATGCCAGGATGGGTCAGGTTGGAAGGGGCCACCGTAGGTCAGCTGGTCCAACCTCTCTGCACAAGCAGGGTCACTGCAGAGCACACAGCACAGGATGGTGTCCAGATGGTTCCTGGAGATCCCCAGCGAGGGAGACTCCAAACCTTCTCTGGGCAATCTGTCCCAGGGCCCGGGCACTGCACAGGGAAGTTCTTCCCCATGTTCAGGTGGAAGTTCCTGAGCCTCAGTTCCTGCCCGGTGCCTCTTGTCCCATTGCCCGGCATGGCCGAGCAGAGCCTGGTCCATGCTCTGAGCCCTCCCTGCAGACCTGACAGACATTGATGAGCTTCCCTCTCAGGGTCTCTTCTCCAGGCTGGACAGGCCCAGCTCCCTCAGCCTTCCCTCAGAACTGAGGGGCTCCAGGCCGTTTGCCATCTTTGTCACCCTCTGCTGGGCCCTCTCCAGGAGCTCCTTGTCTCTCTTGTTCCAGGAGCCCAGAACTGGACCCAGCACTCCAGATGTGCCTCAGCAGGGCTGAGCAGAGGGGCAGGATCACCTCCCTGACCTGCTGGCACTGCAGCTCCTAATGCAGCCCAGGATCCCACTGGGAATGTCCCCCAGGGCACTGCTGGCCCATGGACAGCTTGTTGTCCTCCAGCACCCCCAGGTCCTTCTCTGCAGAGCTGCTGCCCAGCAGGTCACCCCCAGCCTGTGCTGCTGCCTGGGCTTGCTCCTCCCCAGGTGCAGGACCCTGCACTTGCCCTTGCTGAACTTCAGGAGGTTCTTCCCTGCCCATCTCTCCAGCCAGAATACAGAAGCATCATCATTGTTCTATTTGCAAATTAATGCTATTATGTGCTTGACCCAGGGGCAGTGTTACTGTGGCACTGTAAATCTTATCTTCTATGGTTAGAAACTGATTTTGTTTTGATGCCGGAATGATTTTTGTCTTTTCTTTTATACCCCTTTTACACAGTTCTGTGTATCCACAAGTATTAGCAGCATGCACACTTGCAACCTTTTACTTAGTTCAGTGCTTAGTGTTCTCTAAGTGTTCTGCAGGCCTGAGACTGAACAGCCCAGAGCTGCAGAGCCAGGGAGACCAAACATTCCCACTGTCTCAGGAACCCAAGGTCTCCTGGCAGGAGGATTCTGTAAACCAGGGGTTAGCCCACCCCAGCCCCATTATTGGGCTCCCTTGTTGGATCTGCTGATGTGTAAAGTCTATAACTGGTGTGTGTGATTGATGGTGGGTGTGCATTTTGCTGTCACCTGGTGAAGTGGATGCATCCAACAAGATCCTGATTAAAATACTGAGGTAAAGACCCCAAGCCTCTTAACTATATCTGGCTTCATTTTCCTAACACTAGGAAAAGGCATCAGTTTATTTAAAGTAGACAAAAAAAGTCAGTAAACATTTTTTAACAGTGGCATTAAAATAATCATAAAATCACTACCACTTCCCACCAGCAATCCATTCTTTTCAGATTAATGCACGTGAGAGATACTGCCCCACAGACTGGGAAATGCTTTGGAACTGGCCAAGCTCTGCCATGCTCACACTACAGTGAGGGACAGAAACTATCCAGGAAGCCCAGAGGTACCACTAAGTGCCCAGGTTTATTTTTGTATTGTTTATTTAAGGACCCAAGGCGGTTCTTTGAAGAGTTTGACACACACCTATTCACTCAAATATCTTTTCCAAGTGGGAAGGTTGGATTCCTTTTTGGAAATCCTGAATCCAGCAACCAAAGCTCAGTACATTGGAAAGCAAGTACAAAAGGAAGGACACACAGCTCTGCGAGTCCAGGGAGCTACTAAATAGCATCACCTCAAGACAGCCAAGAGCAGAGTGGCCTCCAAAGTCACTGCACACCCCAAAACCATGGAGTGTGAGCACTACAACAAGGCAAAACTTGTAATAGGGATTTTGGCAGACAAGTGGAAATCTGTGTATTACACACCAAATGCCCATGGATAACAGCAAAATTTATCGCACTTCTTGTATGATGTGAGGCAAGAACTGAATTTGCTCCTGGGTAGGCTTTAGTCCCTGTAAAAAAGAAATTCTTGTTTGAAATGACATGTTTTTTCTAGACATTAAGGTGAACCCCAATGTTTAGGAGTTAAAAAAAATCCTACAAACAGCAGGTGTATCAAGTGGCTCGAAAGCAGTGTCTGAACTGTCAGCCACTAAAATACCTTCCAGCTGATTCTAACTCACTGATACATGTAGCTGTGACCTAAAAGTGTGTGTGTGGGGGAAACAACAAAAAACCCCACCAAAACTGACAAAAACTTATACAAAAATGCAT
>JAHLSL010007255.1:7633-32787 GCA_025920805.1 Petroica traversi
GGGCACGGGACACGGCAGCACCGGGCACGGGACACGGCTGTGCTGGCACGGGACACGGCAGCACCGGGCACAGGGCACCGCTGTGCTGGCACAGGGCACGGCAGCACCGGTACGGCTGTGCTGGGCACACTGCAACGTGGTGCAATATTGCAATGTCCATGCTGCTCACACTGCAATGTGGTGCTAATACTGCAATGTGTCAGTGCTGCTGATATTGCAATGTGGTGCCAATATTGCAATGTCTGTGCTGCTGATATTGCAACGTGGTGCTAATACTGCAATGTGTCCCTGCTGCTCACACTGCAATGTGGTGTCAATATTGCAATACGTCCATGCTGCTCACACTGCAACATGGTGCTAATACTGCAACGTGTTTGTGGTGCTGATACTGCAACGTCCATGGTGTCAATATTGCAGCTGGTCAGTGGTGCAGATATTGCAACACGGTGCCAATACTGCAAAGTCCATGTGCTGATATTGCAAGCCTTTTTATTCTTTTTAAGACAGGAGAAGCAGAATTTGGTGCCCTGTCCTTCAGCTTTTTGGAGACGTGCACCATTTAGGAAGCATTGTACCAGCATTTTTATACTGGCACTTATCAAGAACTTAATTTGAGAAAATTCCTTGAGTTTTTTCCTAAACATTTGAATTTCACTGAGGTGCGTGCACAAGCAGAGATCACTTCCTTTCACCCTTTCAGAGAGAAGAAATCCCACTTGATCCCATCCCACCCTCACCTGCACCCTGCAGTGCCCATTCCATGAGAGCTGCTAAAGTCCTTAGAGGGAGTGCAGGAATCCCAGAGGAGCCAGAGCTGTCCCAAAGCTTTTGGGATTGTTTGTGCTTGTTGTCTTCTCCACACATTCTGAGTAGGTCAGGGAAGAAGCAGTTCTTTATTACAAAGGCTGTAGCAGGTCAGGCTGGAATTTTTGTGTCAATGCTTCCTTGAAGGAAAACTGAATTCCAGCAGAAGAATGCCTTCAGAATTAAACTGTGCCTATCCTATGAATATGTTATTTATTTTTAAATGAAAAAGACCACATAACAGAAGTTTGGGTTTGGTACCAAACACTCTATTCAGCTGTAAATACAGACCCAGACAGGCAGAGTCTCATTGAGGTCATTGTTAACAACCTCATAACCCCCAGCCTCTCCCATGCAGGTATTGGAACTGCAGGGACTCAGAAATTCACTGTTTTGTTCAAGCAAAGGCTCTTACCTGAGAAGTTCATTGTACAACAAAAGCCTGCCACACCTGAAAAGCCAGAGAGGTTAACAACACCATTTGGAACAGCACAGGCAGTGAAAGACTCCTAAGAGCAGCTTAGCCTTCAAAAAGATTTTTCTGCACTAAAACCTTACTATACCAATTTTATTTTCCTAGCTTGGGGACATTTTGCTTTGAAAAAAAATTCTGTTGAAGAGCAGAAAATAAATGTAAGAGTTATAAAAGGTTTTCTTCCACTTCCATCCACTGTCACCACCTTTCCAAAGTCACTTTCAACTTCACCATATCTGAAGTCTTCCCTTGGTTTTCTCACAAACTAACATAACCAATAATTCTCTTCATATACTCAAAAAATATTTTCTAAAGCCCATTTTAAAGGGTTAAAATTGATTATTCACATTTATGAGATAATGAAAACAGTACGGCAATTCTAAAATGCTAATTGTTCTATGGCCTCATAAGGATTCCCTTCTGCAGAAATTGTATTCCAGAAAGGCAAAGCTTGGCTGATTTATATTTCAGAGGCAGAGTGACTCAACATTCATCCCCAGAGCTTCAGTCTGTGCAGGGGAACAGAAGCACCCAGCAGAAGTAACACTGGAAACAACCAGCAAAATCCTAATGAAATGCCCACTCCTTCTGTGCTTACCAGGAAGCTCCTCTTACACCCACCCAAGGGAGAACACGGCTGGTGACAGAGAAGAGGCATTTTCAACACTCCAGCAATTCCTTCCTTAAACTTCCCATAGCCTGGATTTGAATCCTCTTCATTCAGGACCTGTGCTCTGCCTGGGAACAGCATTCCCCAAAATCCATCAGAAGCTGGTGAAGCACACAGCCCCAGCCCCATGAAATACATTATTTTGTACAAAATGTGCTGTGAGCTGCTACCAGCACAGCCCTGCTCCAGTGGTACAGGACACAGCTCCCAGCTCCAGAGGGCTGGAGCTGTCACTAACTCAGGGACACAGCTCCCAGCCAGCCTGCTCCTCCAGCTCCCAGGGCTCACCCTCACCCTGCTCCCCTCAGACAGCTCCAGGAGGGCATCTCACAGACACAGAGCACAGCAGAAAGCAGTCTGGATTCATGTTTATTGAAGCCAGTAATTAAAGACGTCCTCGTTTTGCCAGCACTAGAAAGCAAGGTTCCACATGACTGCATACTGCACCTGGTTAAAGCCATACAACTGGACTAAGGTTGGTTTCATACATTTGCAGTCCTAATTGTAAGTTGGAAGAAAAACCAATAAACTTAGTATACAGGACAGTGAACTTTCATTTACAGCATGTATATTGTTAAGTTCACAATGTACAGAGCAGTCACTTTCAACGTAGTTAAATTAAATAAAATACGAAATTCTGTTCAGTTTAAACAGGTTTTTTTTTTTTAAATGCCAATAAAAAAAGTGCAAACTTAAAATCAAGCAGCATAACCACAGCATTTTTATGGAGGGCCAATCTTTAAAGTTTTCTATTTGCTTCAAGTTGAATGCTTTCAATCTTTTGTTTTCTTAGTTTAAACATGAACAGTAGATGCAGTCACTATAATGCATATAAATATAGGCATATAATAGTTTAAACAGTCTACCATACAAGTGTATCTGCAAATAAAATGAAGTTTCACTTGAAAATGTAAAGGCTGTTTGCATTTGGCCTTTGGTTCCAATGCTTGAAGACACCAGAATAACAACTGTGCAGCTCACCAAAGCCAGCAGACTTTGGCACCCACAGGATGCTACATTACTTACACCTCTCTTCAGTAAACTAGGAGCATTCACTTGCAATTAGAAACTGGAAATCTGTCCCTGTTTTGTCTTTCTGCAAAGCTGGTAAGTTATCACACAGTAACAGTTTTGATCAATTTTAGTATACTCAACATTTTTATGCATCTGGAAAATACTTCAATTGTAAGTTTTAGCCATATTGCTAGAAAAGTGCTTATCAGGTTAGATGACAAAAAAGGCAGCTTCAGACTGAGGTTTTCAAACTATGCCATTACAATCACACACTTCAGTTTTCCTGTCCAATTTTTGATGGTCCTGTCTCCAATCTCAGTGTCAGGAGGACAGCGTGTAATTACTTCTGGTGTGGTAACTTGCAACTGGCACTTGTTACACCAGGAAGTGCATCCACATCACCATCAGCCAGCCACAGTCTTAGTCTAACTGTTATCTAGACAACTGTATAACTTCAGGTCATACCATTTATTAAAAAAAGTAAAATAAAAAAAAAGAAAAAATAGAATATTTTCAACAAAAAAACTGGCACAAGTAACATACTCATGTTAATGTTTGTCAGAGGCAAGTAAATACTCTTAGCTTTCTAGATGTCTAGACAGACTCACACCAACAGCCTCTTGCTGTAACATAGGAGTTGAGGTTAACACCCAGCACTGTGTTAGTGGTCAGTCTAATTCTGTATATTTAAGTAACAATATATATTAGGGAAGTTATATCCAGACATCAGATTTAGTACAACAAATTCATATCAATAAAAAGTAAACTCTGTATAATTCAAATTGTGGTTTTTCCCTTCAGCATTAAGAGCACAGAATATGCTTGGTAGTTTTAATTTCTGGTAGTGTGTCCATGTAAAACAAGCATTCCGTGTATAAAATCAAAGTGCCATTTCAGTAACCACTGCAGTTGTGTTTGTTTGCACAGAATGAGGGTTTATGTGACCATGGACAGGGCTCCCTTAGAGCAACGGGGACAACCACAAGCCATCTTTCCAAATGAAATGCTACATGAAAGAAAACACAAACAGCTTCAGGATGTCCATCGTCTACACATTCATACTTTGTAGGTTACCTTCAGATCTGGAGTTGGCTGCACCTGCAGCAGGTGTGGTTGGAACTAGGGCCTTGAAAGTTTTTTTTAAAAACCTCCACAGGTGTAAGGCAGGAATCCACTTTAGCTTGGTAGCTAATATTTAGTTACAAAAAAAGTAAGAAAAAAAAAATACTGAGAGTGTTCTGTAGCACATTTCATTATGGGAAAATGATCCGTCACCCACCATTCTTCATAGGCCAGCCTCTTGGCATAAAAAAGGCAGAAGCTATCAGAAAACAGGATTTAAAATTAAATACAAATTGCCAAACTACTGTTTTTCAAATAAAACCAAACAGTGACTGTTTGTACTACAGTGCACAATAAGTTCAAGCACCTTCTAAAGACACATCACAAACTGTGCCAGGCACTTGGAGCTAAACAAGTTTTGTTTCTCCCTTTGTCAGCTACACCAGAAAGGGCATCCACACTCTTAAGACTTCTTTAAAAACTAAAACAAGATTTATAACAAGAATAAATTCCCGTGGTTCTTAGTGTTTGGCCTGGAATTCTCCAATGTAAAGTAGTCTTTTAAAAACAGTGACTATTTACCCCTGTGAAACACAGGGTTTGACAACATTGCTCCTCTCCAGTCAATCCAACATTCTGGTTTCTTGCTGTCCCAAATCCGTTTCCCCTTTTAGGGCTCCAGTCCCCACCTCGGCTTCTTTCCCCAGTTAATGCTGCTCCACCACCACCATCACTCCAAGAATATAATGCATTGCAAACATACAAGTAGCCAATTCCAGTAACTCTGAAAGAGGGTTTCAGTTCTCTTGCCTCGTGTGCAGTCAGTAGTACTTTTAAAAGAATTCTCCATTTTGCTTCTCTGTGTTCTTCACAACAGGAAATGCAGCTGCACCTGCTTTACCTCCAAACCAAAAGAATTGCCCTATATAAATTCTAAATGGTTATCTTATACAGAGGGATTTTATATGCAAACTTCCTGAATGTGCACTTTTTACTGGGACAAGGCAATGATGTAGTAAGCTCATTTCCCCTGCCCCGAGAAAACTGATAGCATCTGCCATAGCAGAAAATTCCTGGTCTTATCAGATCACTATACATATTATTTGGTCATTTACATCAGCACTGTTCTGCCCTATCAAGCCTCATTCTCTGTTGGAGGAGAGTTTGCTGTTACCATGGGGTCAGGCTTGCGTGTGATCCTGTCCAGCTCCTCCTGAGCATTTGCCAAAACTGTCTTTTGTCCTGGAGAGAAAAAGGACACAAAGCAATGGAGTTTCAGTGAAATGTTCCAACCAAGAAGCCCAAGTGTTCAGTAAATCACCTTTAGATGACAATATGTTACTCATGTCTCATTGTTTTGTCACCTCCCAGGACCACAGAGCCTGGCACAGTGCAGGGTATTTTTTGTGCAAAAACTGATGAAGACTCAGGCTTGATTCACTTTAAAGAGATGAAATGCTGAACTACAGAGCAGCAAAAAGCACAACACCACCAGTGATACATTTTATAGCAACTGACATTTTAAAATAGCCATATTTAGAATTTTCCTTAAAAATCAACCATACAGAACTCTATTATTAGCACTGATAGCAAGGACTTTATTTAAAGCCAACCTTTAAGCATAAGGTTTGTAGGACACCTGCTAAAAAAATCCCATTTATTTGGTCACACTTACACTCACTGCATTTGAATCTGAAACAACTAACAGGAAGAACTCTCATATCTGCAGCCAATGCTTTCCTTGAAAAGGAGACAGGAATTGCATATTCATGTAATATCTGCAAGCAGTCATTTCAAAGGACTTCTTCAATTGGAACCAGACACACTGAAGTATTTCATGGAAAGGCATATCTTACATTTCTGTATTAGACTCAAAACTTTTTCACATTTCCTTAACTGAACCATCCGCTTACTTCAGTGATTTTGAAAATTATAAACCCACAGACAAATTCATCACCAAAATTGGAACAATATATCCTAATGCATAGAGCATACAAGCATTTAAGATTAAAAAGCTATATTTTTAGACAAAAAGTAGATTATATAACCATGTACAGCTTCCTTACACAGCCAAAGAATTTAACAAGCATCTGTTTTCCAGCTCAAATGTGTGTGAAATATTAGGTGGATTTTTTCCAGGGTACATGCTGAAAACATTAAGAAGGCAAGATTTGACTGTTGGAGCTTCAAGTGTTTTTTTTCCAAAGTACAAAGACATAACCAAGTGAAAAGGTTACCTTTCATCACTAGGAAGATTTTAGACCTAAGCAGTAGCCATAAGCCACAGCTCTCTACACAGCATCTACTCAAAGTAGGAGTATTTAAGCAAAATTAGAAATTAGTACATTAATTAATGTCCTGTAACAAAACTAAAAATACAAAATACTTCACTAAAGGCACCTGGAAGTTCAAAAAGCCTACACCCTAAAACAATAAAGGCCACACAAAATCCCTGCTTAAACAACAGCAGATCTAAACAAAAGCTTTGTTTTTTATGCTGGATGAACTGGCTCCTTAGGCCAAAATAACACCAAGCAGTGTCCTGCAAATACCTCATGGGGGCAAGGAAAACTCTCCCAACACAGGGGAACACACTCCCCTTAACCATGGGGGAGCACCTTCCAAAGGAGAAGAAATACAAGGAGCAGTTTTTAAGAAAATAAGAGTTTCCCTCAATTATGAATGAGAGTGACACCTGCTTTCAGTCTTCCTACAGATTTGTCAAGGAGTGATGGCCTCAATCAGTGAGATGTGTTCTGGACAATTACATGCCCCCATTTCTGTAGAGTTAATTCCCCTTGCTAGATCAGAGTGAGAGCAGGAAACCTGAGTTTTTTATCCTCTGTATAGAAATAGAGAGGGAAGGCAGCCCTAGAATTTGCAAGAATCTTCTTGAGAATATAAATGAAATAACTTTGTGACTGTAGAAGCTCATGTATAGAAAAACAATCTGCCACAGAAATAACCAGTTGAAGTTCTTTGAAATATCATGGTCTAGACATCAAAGAGAGTCCAGAAACAAAGGCAAACCAGAGGAACTGCACAGCAGGAAAATTGGAAACAACACTGCAGCATCTGCCCAGAGGAGAGATTTCTCTCAGGTAAGAACTGTCACAGCAGAAAGCAATCCATCAATGAGGCTGACCACTGAATTACTGAGATCCACAATGTCTCTCATCCTGGGGCAGAATCTCAATGTTTCAACCCCAGGCTTTTCATAGCTATGAAAGAAACAGATGGTCTCTTTAAAGCTAAATATTTTTGTCATCAACCTTCTGAAAACGCTGGGCTCTTTAAACAGTTTAGACATTTGAAATGCCTACCAAGATAATTTTAGCACATTTCCTCGCACAGAGGATGCTGCTGGAAATAAGGCTTTCTTCAAGATGTTCTGCTCAGCTCTCCCACAAAGGAGCAGGACATCTCTTCTGCTCTCACCAGCAGCAGGTACCTCACAAAGCCAACAAGAGCTTTGCAGAGAGCAGCACGAGGAGCCCTGACCTCCTGAGGACAGTTCAATCTTCCACTGGCTCATGCAAGGTGTGAGCACAGCCAACTGCTCGGTTCCAAAGTCAGGAATAGGAGGAATGGGAGCTGCCAACTCCAGGCAGCCAAGAAAAGCCAACCTTGAGATCATTCAGGAGAAGCACTTGCACCCCAGAAAGAGAACTGCTGCCCCAGGCACTCTGATGAGGCACTTCTGCAGTGCTCAGTACAATATTCTGATCACTCGTGTTCAGGATAGGAATAAGCCAGTGATGGAAACCAGTGGGGAAAACAGAGCTCAGCCTCCAGCAGGAGACTAGAAGAGAACTTGTCTAATTTAGTCTAACAAAATCAAGGAAGTTAAGGAAGGATGTATGATTGCTTTCTCTGTGTGTTTCAGGAGAGAAACAATCTATTCCCATTAGAAGTTAATGCTGACACAAGGTAAAAGAAAAAAAAAAGCCACTTTTTATCTTTGAAACGTCCTGGAAGGCACAGAGCATTCTAGAAGACTGACAGAAGAAAGAATAAAGCCCATTACAGACTAGTTTAGTCATTTTTCCAGAAATTGCAGTTATGTTTTAGGTGCTCAGAACAGCCATCACGGTCTGTCCAGACAAGCTCTGCCAAGACACCGACATTTCAATCTACCAAAGGATAACAGGTCCTGTGGAGAAGGAAGGAGTGATTGACATCACATCTCACATCATCTTATGGAAATAAACTTAAAATGAATGGATTTTAATTCATACAATTACCCAAATCACTGGTCAGTACGTTTATTCAGCAACCTACTGAGTTCAGCTGTTGAAGGGAGCAGATATGTAGGTAAGTGTGCCTGAAGGGACAACCAAGGATTTGGAAAGACAGGATTGGAGGTAAAAAGTTATTTACATAAATTACCAAAGTGGTGCATGAGGATAGAATGGAGAACAATGATGAAGCAAACACACAACCTTTTGAGACACTGAGGGAATTTGGTACAGACTAGAAACCCTCCTACCAGGAGGTAGAAAATGTATTCAATTGTTATAGAAAATCCTGCTCAGTGTCACACAGATGCAAAGCACTCTGTGTCCCCTGAGAGATGTGAACAGAACACATCTGTAGCACAGATCAGGCCACCAAAGCCTTGTCTGCCACCCCCAGCTGCTTCTGAGCACGAGGCAAACAGGTCCCTGAGCAGAGTCCCAGGGGGACAGAACTGTCACAGCCAAACAGCACAGCCTGCACACAAATCTGCTCCTGCAGGCCACACAAGTCACAGGCAAAGGGGGACAGCTTTAAAGCCCAACACTGCTGCAAACACAAAGGGGTTGCACTGAGCTCCATCACCACCCAAACAAGACCAAGAGCATTGGCATTCAGAAACACAGGACAAGAACAAAATAACTGAGAAATTAAGTGCTGCAAGAAGCTTCCTGGAGAAGTGAAATTACAGCTTTTTTTCTGGGCTTGTTTGCTTTTTAATCACGAGTCAGGTACTCTCTAACTCACTTTGCTTCAGATAAAAAGCATGGATGAAATAAAACCTAAAAATTATTCTAATTCTATTTCTGTGAAAAGTTATTTTGACTTTGTGGTGAGTAAAACACTAGGCTGCATTTGATGAAGCAGTGGAACCTTTCAGTGTTTAACCCCAGAGGACACTCTGGACTATGAAAGAATTAGTTCAGTATTTCTATCACATGGATAAAATAATATTATGTAAATAATATATAATACAAATTCCCTTTTGTTATCTTCATAATAAATAAATGTAATAAAGACAAAATCATAGAATTTGTCACGCTGAAACAAAACACACAAAAAACCACACCTGACTTGCTGTAAGTCCAATTCTAGACATTTTCAAGCTTTCAAAGCACAGAATGTCACATATAAACCTTCCCAATTAAAAAAAAATTAAAAATACCCAGACTCCAACTGCCTTGGTTCTCTGACTGACAGAACCATCAGTGTGGCTGGCAGCAGATAGCTCACATTTCCAGTTCAGAATGTCTGGGCCTTACCCTCCCCTCCCAGCATGAGGAACTGTGGGTTTGGCATCACCATTAATGCCCACAATATTGCACAAGCTTGGGATCAGCAGCAGTGTATCTATCAATAATGTAATAGTGAAAGAATTCTGGAAGGAAAGCTCTTGAATGCCAGTATTGAACACAGACAGTCAAAGAATCAAAGCAGTAAATCCAGTCCATCAGATGGACAGTGCATTTTACACCACCAGGGTCTGGGTAGGGACCAGTGCTCTGACAGGTTTCTTTCATTTTCTCTGAACTGCTGCATTATTTATCAGCATAGATGTGATATGCTCCCACAGTGCAGTCACAGCACACACACAGAATGCACCCATTTGTCAGTGTTATCAGCTGTGCTGGATTGCAATAAAACACGCAATAATTAATGAGGGAACAACTTCAAGCTGTCACAAGGAGTAATTCATTTCAGCTTGAACTCAGGGGAGAGTTCAATAGTTTCACTGCTATCTCCAGTCCAAACTCAAAAAACTGCATCACCTTTGCAACAGCAAAGGGTCAAGAAAGGAAGGAATTTTGAAGTTGAAAAAAGAAATCAGCACTTTCAACATAGGATCAAGACTCAAATGTCACTGAAATCCCAGCAATGCAACTTCACCCAAAGAACTAAGTTATACCAGGCTTAACAGAAGCCCTGGAGTTGTGAAGTTGCAGCAGTTTAGTTCTGTTTTTAAACTGCACATTTTGGCACTGTCATCTGTCAAGGTCTGTCACTTTCCTGACAGTGCAAGAGATACATCCATGGACCAAGGAGCCAATAAAGTATTAAAACCAAGCTGCAATAACAAGCAAATACCTGATTTCTTCGCTGTACTTTGCACTCCTCCAGCACCAGGACTCCCAGGAGAGCCAGTCTTTTTGCTCAAGAGACTGTTAAAGAAGCTAGCCAAGACACCTTCACTTGCAGCATTATCTAAAGAAAAAAAAACAAATACAGATCACACAGAACACTTAAAGCTGGTAAATTATTTTCACATACAGACAAATCTCTTGCTAATCAGGGAAATAAACCTCAGCTCTGAGAAAGTCTGTCCTTGCTCATTTTGAAGACCCCAGTCCTTTGCATACCTAGGCATAGGCAGAGATGCTGAAAGCACATTCCTGCTTCTCTGAAACGATGCAGAGGTTTCATGAAATTTTCATCTAAATATTTGGATGCTTTTAAGTTTTAATAAATGTAGAAGCCAAGAACAAGATTATTAAGTATGGAATTCAAACACTGATAAGCCCATTAGCAACCTGCCTAGATGTTCCAGTGCAGCCTTTCATGCCACACTGCTTTTGACAAATCTAAACTTGGCAAATCAGCAATGGGACAGGATCCAGAAGGGCACTTTCCCCTCTGGAAGGGAGGCATGGCCCCACAATGCCCAACAAAACCAACACTGGCCCTGCAAATCTTCTTAATGCCCAGAGGGGAAAGAAACCCTCAATACTATGGAGCTGCATCTCAGGGAAAGGTCTCATTTCCAAGTTACTCCATCTGCTACAGCAAATTACATCCCAGAGAAGGTTTAGTAGAACTGTGGATTTCAGAATAAGTGATGTGGAGTATAAAACTGTTTGTAGTTTAGAGCAGTCTCTGCCCTAATAATTTGACAGATGCATAATAAATGTACTGAGGCAGCTAAAAGAAATTAGAATGTATTTGACCTCTGTCTGACTCCTTGGCAGTAATAGAACTCTATTCCAAGTCATATAAATGACTAGAAAAGAATCAATCCTAAGTTATGTCATAAATTCATTTCTGTTATTAAACTAACTACACCATTAGTGAATAAATCCCCAAATCTTTCTACAGAAGAGGATTCACTTTAAGGGAAATGGTAACATAGTATAGAAAAATAAAATGTTCATTCATACTTTTAATATTTGGATCTGGTTTCTTGACTGATGTGATTGGTGAGGCACTGGGTACATTGGCAGGACCAGCTCTGCCTTGAGTTCTTGGGGATCCTGCAGGGCCTCTTGCAGGAGATTCCTTAAAAAAATCCAAATCACACAGATCAGAGAAGAACTTCAAAGCATTAGTTACATAAAGCAAGTTTAACATCACATACAAATGACTTTTTCAGCCTTTCTATTGGCACTGTAGTGATGCACACTGGAGAAAGAAAACAAACAAGCACCCAAAACATCAGTTATTTTGGGGATGTGCCTCTACTACAGGAATGGCTGAATCACTGCAGGAAATTTTCAGTTCAATGATCAGATGTTTCCACTGTGAATGTATAAGCAGCATTTTAAAATATTGCCTCATTATTTATTTACTTTCTGCAGTTTGGGGAGATAATGTAGGTTACATTTAAATTTAAAAAATTGACCTCTGCAGGTCAGAATCATCTCCTTTTCCCTTGAAGGAAACAAAACACCTCCTACTCTTTTCCTTGGATCTACTTACTGATGCTCTTGTAGGCGTTGCTGGCTGTTTGGCAAGGAATGACTGCAAAAACAACATATTGAGCATGTTAAATATATTTGAAAGAATACAGAGGAATCAAATACAGTGAAGTTGAGTAACCATGAATTTATTTGATATTTTTCCTGATATTTACAGGATTTCTCTTTGATATTTCCATGCTTTCCAACTCAGCCTCTAGAGAACTGAGCTGTAAGGAGTAAATAAACTCTGGGCCTTTGTGTCCCACAGCCAGTCCAGAACTCAAAGCCAGAGTTCTGTACCCCAGCCTGTAACCTCCAGGATATTTATAATCACCTGGATAGGGAAGTATTGTATTTTTTAAACTACAGAGTAATACAGAAAATAACAAATTACAGCATAGGCAAATTTGACACATTAAAGTCTCTCAAGCTTCTGGCTGTAAGGGAACTGCAATGCTCAGATGTCAGGATTTAAAAGGATTTATGTTTCACAGATCAATACAGCTTTGTGGTGTAATTCAAACTCTCTTCTTCCTCTTCTCCTTTGACATGTAAATTCTTTCTGTTCTCAGCATATCTTCCCTTCAACTTGCCAAGATCAGTGACCATTTCTCCTACTTGTATTTTTAAAATAAAATCTTACTTCACAATTACATCTGAATTTGCAAAGCTGAAAAACAGTTACTTGATTATTTGATTGAGGAATGAAAAACTAAAGGCAATAACAAGGGAGAAATTAAAGTGAAATCTTACATAGTAAGGACTTATTTTCATTCTTCCATTCTTACCTGCTGCTTCATAAGAAATACTTGCTCATCTTCTGCTGCCAGCTCTTTATCATGGACTAACTGTTGAAGAGAATATTTTGTTATTATGAGTAAAAACTGAAATTACTGTAACTGCTTCTTAGTTTTGGTGACCAAAATGGAAGGGAGAGAAGTAAATCTTTAAGACTACTGTTCACTTTTTTTTTTTACTGTTCTTTCACATTTAAAATAACAGTAATATTAAAGAAGCTGTCATTACAAAATACTGTAAAATGAAAAATATTGGAGCAGACTAACAGTGATGCCAGCCTGGGAACACTGTCCTAAAGAGATGTGGAAAGTAGCCACATTCCTCTTTTTAAGTCTGGATATTGATCTCATCAGCATCTCTTCAAAGACCTGAGATGACCTTGCTTTGCCTTTGAATGGCAACCTCAGTGCCATGTGAGTACAAATGTAAACGTCCCACAAGAGAATTCTCCATTTTCAGGGTGTGTTTCTGCCCCACACATACAAAAATGGTAAAATGTAAAATACCTATTCCTGGCCTGTCTTTCATTCAATAAGAGGAATGATTTCTGGGTTTGCTTGCAGTATTTTAAATAACTAATAAATGAAATATTAACATATTTAGATAAAAAAAAGGTTACAATTGGAGTTCTTCAATATTAATAGTCCTTAGCAGCCTTTCAAGCAAACTCTACTTATTTGTTGGGGGGGCAGGAAGAATTAATCTCTTTTTACCTTTCTTACAGGAGGTTTTACAATGAAGTCCTCATATGCATCTTCTGGTTTTACTGTTGTGAAGTTTTCATGTAAAATGGCAATTTTCTTCTCATTGTCCCAACCAGCAGGTCTGTGAAAAGGAAAAAAGCTTTGCCTTTTCTGCAACTTCTACAGAGACCCTTTATTTACTGCCATCTACTTAAATAAGGCAATTTTCTTACAGGTCAGTCCCAATTCTCAGCTAAATTCCAAGGGCACAAAAACAGGAATGGTACAGTCTGAGAAAAGTAATATGCACTAAGTTGCTTTATGCATTTGAGATCCCACAAGACTTGCATACTAAGCTTATGAACAACAAACCACTCCATTTGTTTTTATATGCACATTACATGCAGCACAGTGCTTCATAAAATAAAAATTTAAAAAAATTTAAAAATTAAAATTTAAAAATTTAAAAAAAAAAATAAAATAAAATAAAAATAAAAAAAATAAAAAATAAAATAAAAATAAAATAAAAATAAAAATTAAAAAAAATAAAATAAATAAAAATAAAATAAAAACCCCTCTGACACTGTGCTGCTTGTCCAGATGACTCACATAAAAACTGCATCCTTCTCTACCACTAAGGCAGGCGTGGTAAACTGGAACCCATAGGTTTTATGTACAATGTACTTATACAACAGGTCAAGGTTCTTCTCCTCCTTAACTGATGTATAAATCAAGGCAGCCCCATCTGGGTTTCTAGTTAAGGAAAATTAGGTAAGGTATAGTTTCTAAATTATAATAAGAAATTCAAAGCAGGAGTTAATAGATTTACAGGTACTAGACTAAGCTTTGAGAAGTAGTTCAAAGCAAAACTAGAGATATTTAGTATGCAGGGGGAAGAGGGGATAGAACAGGACAAGGCTCATGGCACTTTTCCTTGGCATACACAAAGGTTATCCATCCCTCCCAGACTTACACAGAAATTGCATCCTACTTAACCTGGAAAAAGTAAAAAACTTAATGCACAGATGAGACCTCAGGCTTACATGGGAACTGCAAATTCTGAGGGCAAAACCAAGAAAGAACACTTCACAAAATGTAAGTCCTTTGCAAAGAAAGAAAAAGTCCAAATCCCATGCACAATTTAAAAACTGTAAAAAGTTTGACACATCTATCAACATTTTCAAACCAACTAAGGTTACCTAACTAAGGTTAGGTACATGTAGCACATACCCTGACCAATTACTAAATACCAAGCAATCTTGAAGAGTAATTTCTTGGATTAACTTGATGTGCATTTCAACATGAAAACATCTTTTCTTGCTTCCAGATTAGAGGCAATCTCCTGAGGCCAGGAAAGGATACACTGTAGGCAGAACCTGCGGATGTGTGACTGAATGAAGTCAAAGTGCTCTTCCCTGTAGTCGTGCTCCTTCTCCAGGACACTCACTGCATCACACTGAGACAGGCAGGGGACCAAACCACAAAAATCCAGGCATTTAATCCCAGCACATCTTAAAACACCTTCTCTAATCTTACACACCTCCACCCCATTTATTTTGAGTCTCTGACTCTAAAATGCCACCAATAAATCAAATGCTAAAGTAATTAAAATACAATTGATCAAGTTATTTCTATTCCACCAATGAAGCTCACTTGTAAAACAAATCCTTCCCAGTTAACCCAGAATTCATGTGCATCCCTGTGGCAGAGAAGGAATGAAGCCTGGCATAGCACAAGGAGAAGCAGAGGCTCACTTTAGTGCACACCACGAGCACAGGGATGCCCAGGTTGTGGGTCAGCACGTTGTCTCCGAGGGGCAGGGAAACGTGTTCATCCTCCTGGCCAGACGAGGGGCCTCTCCTCTGTGGGGATCCTTGGTAGCCCTCTTCAGGTTCTACATACTCCTGAAACTCCTTTATAACTATTAAAAGAGAGAGATTCTTAGGGTACAACAAAGGAACTAGTTCTTTTTAAATCATCATTAATCTACAACTAACTAGAAATCTCAAGGATGTTTTTTATTTTGTACTACATGAGAACTGACTGCAGGTTAAACCTTGTTGCCCTTTCCACCACCACAACTCTTCTCCATCAAAACTTACAGGAAGTTAAATCAAGTGGGCTCTGGAGCCATGATAATTAATCACAATTATCTGCAAGAGCTATAGTATGTACAAATGCATATTCCTGAACATTTCATTATAGGGCAGTCGACAACAGAAAACATAAATGTGGTTCAGCAACACAGCCTACACCCCCAATTTGTACCTATTGTGGAAGAAAGCATGGTGAAAATGTAAATGTAGACAGAAAACACCAACCTGAAATAGCCATTTTTTCTTACAATTACTTTAGTTCCTATTACTCTACATTTCTCTTGTGGAGCCCAATGCTAGAAATATAAAACCTACCTTCATAAACACAGACTCAAGGGCATCTGCAGGTTACCTGAAGAGACTCAGCTGCATTCTGGAAAACCACAGTGGGGGTCCAGAGGAAACTCGATGCTTTTTATGTTTTCAGTATTTTAATTTTATGGCAACAGTGAGTGTTCCAATAATCCTGAATACTATCCAATCCTGAAGCACCTAAGGGATCGTATTAAGGCCATTTTGGAAATGCACTGTGAGCCCACACATGCTTTATCAAATCTGGGCTGCAATCTACACTTCAATGTCTTTTATTCAAAACCAAAGGCACAGACCAAATCCGTGTCCTGGATTGGCTGCTCCAGGCACACACTGCCCCGAGGCCCAGGGCTCTCCTCCTCCTCCTCCTCCTCACTCAGCCATGAGGAACATCATGGAAAGAGCCAAACAAACTCCATGATCTGCTTCCACAAAGGCTCCTTTATTTTAGAAACAGTGGGAGCAGAGTGACTGTAGGGACAATAAGAAAAACTCCTCAGAAAAGCCACCAGTGTCCAGCCTGGCCATGCAGAGAGGCTGCTTAGAACATCCTCCATGTGCCAGGGAAGGAACTGCAATGTACTGCAGGCCTCCTGAGCCTTATGAAGTGGTAAAACATCAGGGAACTTTCTTGTATAGACCTTGAAAAAAGAGGTCATGGTACCTTTTCAAAACAGGAACCATTCCTGCAATGGTATGGGTGCGTGGAAGGAAAAACAAATCAGAAAACTCTTCTGTTTAAAGCTGCACAATCTACAGTGTTTAGCTGAAATATAAAATTGTGTGATTCTTGTGGAAGAGAGCTCCACTCCAAAGACAAGCCTAAAACCCCAAACTAAATATAAACCATAAGACTTGCAATCATCAACTCAATATATGCCAGGGTGCAAGGAAATACAACATGAAAACGAAAGCAGTTGCTTTAAACGTAGGGAGGCAGTGCCTTCTGGTGGAGAGGGAACAGCAGCACTCCCAGGGACGCTTCCCCCAGGACTGTTTCTTAGTCAGCTACAGCAAATCAGAATTCCATCAGGCATTCTGCACATTCCACATGTTTACTATCTCACCAAAAGCATTTCACTAGAGAAGGGTTTTTCTGGAGTACCTCTTTACTTTTATTAGCTTTCCCATTACTATTTACTACTGAGGCCAAGTGCAGTTTAAAGAGCACCATCTGCATCTCCCACAGTGGTTCAATGAGCCTCTCTGACTTAATCACACAGAAAAGAATATTTGACAATACTCTCCATTTAGCACAGCACTATAATCAGACAAGATTCCTTTCCTGGTTTTGTCCATATCAAAGCAGAAGAATCTTTTCTTTACTGAGGTACGTGGGAGCATAAACCCCTTCAAATTTGGGGAATAAAGGCCTCTCCTGAAAAGAGTAACACTCGGTAACATGAGAAAACACAAGATGCCTGAAGAATTTTAGTAATGTAAATAAGAGCAAACGCAATGTAGAAATTTCACAAGTCTGATGGCTTCATTCTCAGGAGTTTTATCCTCATGAATTTCTGCTGAATGGGAACGAGGGCACAATCCCACTGAGCCACCACTCACAGCTCCCCCTCTCCCAGCAGCAGCAGCAAGGCCACACCTCCCACACGGAGAGAGCAAAGCTCTCCCTGTGGAGCTGAGCTCCGTGTGGATTCCCAGGGATGCACCTGGCCTGGCATCAGCCCCTGCCAGGCACAGAGAACGGGACACAGCGCTGGGGCCACCAGGGGCAGCTCTGAACAAGGAACTGCCCCAGTTACAGAGGGAGCAGCCCGAGCAAGAACCTCTGACTGCAGCACCTGAGCACAGACACCACTGTAACTCAGAAATGAGGGTAAGAGCCTGTCAGCAACGGGCTCCTGAACACTGCTCAGGGCTTCCACCCAGCCCCCACTCCCAGGCAGAATTTAGTCCTGTTAAATCCCAGTGAACCTGAACCCCAGGCACTGTCAGATGCCCCAGTGAATGAACTGCACTCTCACAGGTAATAAAGCAGCTCACAGCAGTTAAAGCATTTCTTTGACACATAGCAATTTCACACTTTTTGTTACCTCCTACAGCTCTCATTTGAGCTCCACTCTCAGGCTTTTAGTGACTATGAAGTACCCATATTTAATGGACATAAAGTTGTGTGCCCAAACAGCTCATATATTTTCTTCCCTTTTTTTCTAGTGAGCTATGAATATTTTCTCCTCCACACAGTTCATCTTCTATAAGGTATGGAAAACAACTCTTTTCTTTATTAAGAAGTAGTGAAAATTGCTTTGGTTTAAGGTTTTTCAACCAGAAATACACCTAAGATGATGCACATAAAACAGGAAGCCAGAAAAACAACAGTTCCTCTGGCCAATCTGCAATATTCTGCCATCATTATGAGTGAGTGCTCAGAATGGCCTATTATGTTTAAAACATTCTCACCAGGTGATGCTGTGCCATTAAAATCCCACCTCCACTAAAGTGCTGATTTATCTACCAAACTTGTGGCTCATAAATACAGCAAAGGAAAGAAAGGCTCCAGCAAACTCTTTTGTTCCTGTTGCTGTTGTTCACACGAGGCACTGCAAGGTAACTCCACCAGGAACTGCTGCATCACTCAGGACATGCACTGACTGGAAACACCACTGAGACAGCAATCCACAGTTATTGTTAGCTTTCATTGTTCCAGCAACAATGAGATGCTCAGGCCTGGAGTGCTCTTTAACTGCCATGTGGAAATGCAGTCAATGGTACAACTTAATGGATAAATCCCAAACGCCCTGAACAGCTGAATGAGAAAAATGAAGAACATTTTTCTGAGACAATCATTCCCTATTTACACTCTATTAAGGTTCACAATCACTTTTAGCTTTTTTGTGCCCTATGATTATTAAAGGCTAAAAATTTTAGTCTTGTGAAAAGAATTCCTAGACAAAAGATACCTGGATAATTTTCTTTTTAAATCTTTTAGCTTAAGAAATCTTTCAGCTCTATGTCAGACCAAAAAAGAGAAAAGACAGACAATCTGAAGCTAATTCAGCTTGAATGGGACACTATACAATTTTCAGAAAGATGTTATTTTGTTTCAGCTTCAAACACCCCAGAGGTCATTGATGTAATTACCATTATCCAATACATCTCTTTTCTGCAGCTCTTGATTCCTGACAGGCACCTGCACCACTGTCTTAAATAGGGAGGGGCAACATTCACATCTTCCCTGAAATAATTATTCAAATCTGTGTTTTTTAAATAATGATTTATCACAATTGATTCAGAATTAAATGAGCATAGTTGACATCATGCATCTGGCTTCACATCAGCCAAGCTCTTAGCAAGAAACCCCCAGAGCAGCTCAGTGATGGGGCTGAGTGCAGGCAGACAGTTCTCTGGGTACATTCTGAAGAAGGCAGCTTGTTGTGTATCCTGCTGCCCATTCTGGAAGCTCTTTTAACTCCAAAGCAAGTTTCTCACCCAGGCAGGCAAGCCAAGAGTCAGAACTCAACCAGCAAACACAGGAGCAAGGGCTGGGTGCAGAAAGGCCTCCCAAACCCTGCCAGGAGACAAGCAGTCCAAAGTCCAAGTGCACTGACAAGGGTGAGCAAACAAAGGCATCTCTGGAAACTCTTGGGACCTCAGCAATGGAGGAGGAACAACCTTGCAGCATTTCCAGTGGATGCTGGTGGAGCAGGACTGGGATCCCCCAGGGTTCCAGGTGCTGAGTGTGACAGCCAGGGAAAGCACAGTGCACATCCAGCTTGGGACAGAGGAGCAGGAGTAAGGGAATACTCTGAGTGAAGTCAGGAAACACATCCATCCATAGGAGCTTTAATTCAGCACATCCCACCACTCTGCACTCCATTTCTATGTTTCAACTGCCCTCATGTGCACTTCATTATCCTGGGTTTTACCTATTTGGGCTCATTTCATTTTCCAAGTGCCTGCCTGCCCCAGCAGGCAGAGGCAGCAGGATTTCAGCAAGGAGAACTCTGCTGTGCAGCTTTAGGAGGGGCAGCAGTCCCAAGGCATTCACCAGGCATGTGTGCTCTACCCTGCCCAATCCTTACCCTGACACAGTTACAGAGGCTGAGAACAGGAGATGGAAATTTGGAGACATCAGTGCCCTGTGTGCCACCTGATCCAGGGGATGGCACCGTGGCCAGGCATGGGGAGCTCAGCCTCTCTCCTATCGCCTCTTCCCTTGGCTCCAGGAGAGCTCAGAGCAAACCAGGAGTTTCTAGGATGGTTTAATTTAGAATTCTGTAAGATACCACTCCTGGAAAGTCTTTTGAGTTCCTCAGACAGGGCACTAGAGCTTTGCCATAGCTCCTCCACAGAGTGCACTCTGAAGGGAAGGCTGAAAAAATTCTCTTTACAAAAGGAGAATTTAAGTGCACAAACTCCCCTTTTATTTGGATTGCCATAACATTTGCTGTGTCTCAGAGAAGTGCAAATTGGGTTAGCTTTTGGATTTTGATACTAGAACTGCCTTTCCATTTCCCATTCCCGAAAAGTCTCTGACACACATAAAACCCCCAAATGTTTTCCCCCAAAAAACTCTCATATTTTACTTTTTCTTTAAATATAACCTGATGATCAAAGCCAGGTGGTTTCAATCATTAAGTTTAAACTCCAGCTGGTATGCTCCAGCCCCAAGGCTTCTGGGAACATATTTAACATTCAGAAAGGATTATCAGCTATACAAATACACCTGAGTGCTCACAGGCCAAACAGATCACACTGCTCCCTAAAGTGACCCTCAGGAAACACCAGACCATATTTGCAAGGGTTCCACACTCCAGTACAGCCACCAGCCTGGGGCAAAAGCAGCAACCACAAAGGATCAGTCTGAATCTATTTCATCTGAAAGGACTGGAAGTTACTAATGTCTTTTCCACTAAATGAATTTATTTTGGAGTAATTCAATATGAAAACAAAAAAAAACCTCAAGAAACATTCAAAACAACTTTAGGAAAGCAGCTGCAGGATCCAATGCAACAGTGACTGCTTGCCAGTGCCAGATTCTTTCCTGCCATGGATATGCCAGGAAAGAAGGTTAATTTATACAACATTCCTAAAGTCACAGGGTAGGAATGGCTGTAGTGAGTCACAATTAGCTGCACCAGGTTCACAGCCTGAGCCTCCAGAAAAAACACAGGCAAAGAACTTTTGTGAGGCAAATACAGTATGGGAATGTGACCTGGCTGAGATATCACAGCAAGGCAGACAGCTCACTTCATCACTGAATTCCATCACCATCTTTTAAAAAGCAAATCTGCTATTTTATTGAGTTATTTTGTTAATTGCCCTTTCTAAAAATCAAATTATCAAACTCTCACTATTGCCCAGGATCTAGACCAATAACTCACCTGATGTTTTGTCAGCACAGCAAAACTGGAAGAGTTGTTTTAAAGCCTAACAGTCTATTTTGCAATCACAACTTCAGAGTAATGCTTACCCTACCCATTCTCAAAACACTAACCCAATGAAATCCATCAAAAGTTGTGAGAGCCAATTAAAAAACAACAGGAATGTATGGATGCACAGACTTACACTTCTGTTCCATGTGCCTCATTTCTTCTGGAGGAATTTTCATCTTATCAATGTGTTCTTGCAAGACACTGGCCCATTTCTGTAAAGACTCCATAACAGTCCAAGGTCTAGACATATCTGCAACAAAGACCACGATGGTGTCTTGCAGGGATTCAGCAGAAACTGCAAACTTCAGCAGCCCTTTGTGGTACAAGTCTCCATCCAGGATCCAGACGTTGCAGCGAGTGTGATCTGAAAGGAGAAGGCACAATTGGAACCCAGCAGATGCCAGGGTTTGCTTTGCCAGGCTGGGAGTGACCAGTGAGAGCACCAGTGCTCAGTGGAAGGAGCAGCCCCAGCTACCAGCACACTTTGCCTGCTTGTTTGTAACACAGGTTCTGGTGCAAAAGCCAATATTGGTCAGAAATGCTTTCATTTCTGCATTAAGAATATTTTCCTTTAAAAAAATAATTTCTGTTCTTGGGCTTTTCCTCAGGACAGCTGTCAGGACAGTTTTTAATTGCTGCACGCAGTCCTGCATTAGAAACAAGCACAGCAAAGCCAGAACACAGGGGATGTGTGAGTGCAGGCCCAAAGGGGGCCCAGCCCCAGCCCAGCAGGGATGAGTGCTGCCCTCAGGGTCTCCCAGACACATCAGCTGGTGTCACACTCCGAGACACCTCCCACAGAAATAAGCTGCAAACAAGATACCAGCAATAAGCAGCTTAGGTTTCTAGCACAGGAGTGGGAGGAGTAAACACAGGATGAACTTCCCACCTTCCCAACAAGGTTGTGGCACCTGCTCTTAACTTACACTGACTTAGTGCTGGCTCCTTCTGCAGGCTCCTGACAGAATGAGCACTGCAGAAATGACCTGGGATTTCAGCTTTTGTGTTTCTCCCACAAGTGTTTTGATAGTGGCTGGACACTTTGTTGGAATGCAAGGCAGAGTACAGGGGGATCAGCTGGGACAGACAGCTGGCATTTTACCCAAAACTGAATTCTTGGCAGGAATATAAGAACTGAAAAAGGAGTTTCCTCCAGAAATGATCTATCAGGTAGCATGAACAACCAATTCTTCCAAATAAAAAAGAAAAAATAAAAAGAAAGAAAGAAAATAATTACATTATCCTCAGAAGTTCCTGCTGAAGAGGAATAACTCCATTGTTTCTATCTTCTGAAGTCTTCCTAGTACCTCTGCCTAAGTATTCCCTATTTCACTACCTCTGTCCAGAGGGAACAGGGAGTCTCCCTTGCACTACATACACAATATGAGACTCCTGAAACACACAGACCTGCAAAGCAGCCACTGCACAACTAGATTTTTAAAGCAGCTACTGAGCCTCCTAATTACCCTGCCTCACTGTACTCCCTGTCCTGAATCTTTCAGCTTCGTGAAATAAATCCAGTTATTATGGCTTTATTCTAGGAAGGGATCCATCTCTCCTGACTCCAGGATGAGGCAAAAGCTCGCCTAAGAAATCTGGAGGAAGAAAAGATGACAGATATATGGATATATACACCACGTGGAGCTCAGAAATGCACCTGTGCACAGCCAGCACTGCTCCCCTCCCTCAGCCCCCTGCAGGACACCAATCACTGGCATCACAGGGATTCCCACAGCACTGGAGGCTTGAATCTAAAGCTCCCAAAGACCTCTGAGGACAGAGGGAAGGTCTAGGAAAAGTCTGGAAAAACAGAAAGTAAGGCAGGACACAATGTGAACACATTTACATGTTTTCTGTTACACAACAGTAAATGAAACATCTGTGCAGGACTCTGTGCATTCTAGAAACATCCTGTGCACATGCCCTAAAGCAGCAGCCTCCCAGTAAATAAAAACCCCGTGAGTTTTCTATGAGCTAAAGGTTATTAATAGACACAGACTGTGTGTATGTACAACTGTCTCCTTGGAGCATGAATGGAAGTTTAGAAAAGCTAATGCAAATCTATCCATAGTTTATGCAAGTTTGCAGCTCTCTTCAGCACTGATGGATCCTCCTGTGGGGAGTACTCTGATTGCAGAAAATACTTTCAAACCTTTTCAAGTTACAAAAATTATAATACCCAAATTCACTGCTTTTAAGTCACCTTTTAAAGCCAATATCTAAGGTTAAAATGTTTTGTTTGCTATGCACTTTTGCTCACCTTAAGGACTTAATTTTTGCTCAACATCTGGAATGCAGAGTGGAACTATAAGACAGGTGGAACTAGAAAGCAGCTGGAACTACCACTCAAAATCAATCTGAAAGGAAGTCTGGAAGCCTTGCACTCACATTAAAATGTACTTCAACAGAAAAATGTAACACTGTATGGAATGGAAAGGTTCTGCTCCTTTCTTACAGGAGAGAGGTATGTCTTGTGATTTACACTTGCTAAAACATAAAATACTTAAAAATACAGCACTGGGTGCTCATAATTTGGCAAGGACTTGATGGCAAATTCAGCTTTGTCAGCACTACACCAAGCTCCTACTTAGTCATGAATGTTAACTGGGCCCGTCTTACTGGCTGTGACACAAGATACAAAAACAGAGCAAACAATTACCAGATCCTGTTGGAAAAGCAGGGGCTACTTATTACAGGCTATAACAAAAGCTGCTAAAACCACATCTCTAAATCCTGTCAATATTCCATTATCCCTTTAGTCCTGAAAAAGATTTTCCAGCTTTGATGAATTTTATTGCACATGGTTGATTCTGTGAACTGCAACTACATCTGCATCTATTCAAAAGATATCAGTGGCAATTAGATATCCCTTGCTCAAGCCATGAAGAGAAGCAAAAGAGGAGAAAACCTGCAAGAGAACCACTTTAAAGATGTTGACAAAAAAAATAAGAGAGACAATTTTCCCATTAGAAACCAGTGCAGCAGCAAGACTTGGCTCAATCTGGAACAACCAGTTCAGCTGGAATATGCATATGATATGGCTGAGGCCAGTCCAAACCTGAGGCAAAACCCAAGACTGCTTGATTTTGTTACAAGTCAGAATGCAGCCCCAGAATGGCTCTTCTTCCCTGCACACTGGGCACAGCTGAGGTGCAACCTGGGCAGTGCAGAAATGTCCCCATGGTGTTTGTGGCTCCAGCTGCCACACCCAGCACAGAGCAGGCCACGCAGCCTGGCTCCCTGCTCTGCTCTACATCCCTGCTGTAACTCTGCCCTCGCCCTGCAAGGGCCTCTGAAAGCTCCTCTGGAAACACAGATCCTTTAGGAAAATTATGCACAGCTCCCCTGCTACCTCCTACGAATTCAGATTCTCAGTCCTCAAAAGCAGACTAACCAGCAGAGACACAAAACATCTCCTCATCATGAAGACAGGCAAAAAACTGAAACTTGCCACACTCCCTGAGAAATTCCACTAATGGAGGCCTCAGCTCCAAGACAAGTTAATATTCCAGGCTATGTTTCCAGCAGTGCTATAAATGCTTTCATCAGATGAACTGTGGTGTCGTGTATGCAGGAGCAGCCATATGCTCCAAGGATAATGTAGCTGGGGATTTAGGAGAATCCTCTCTCTCACAGGATTGCTTCTCAGGCATCTCCAAACCTCTTCTTGAGCAAATGCCTTGGCCTAGGCAGCATTTGGGGTTGTGATAAAATATATCTTTAAAATATAAAAGGTATCTTTTCCCTAGGAAAGAGACTCTTCAGGCAGAGATTCGTTAGCAGACGTACATTCTAAGTGACCCTGAGCCCTGGGGACCAAAGCCCACATGTCACACTGAGCAGTGGACACTGCACAGTGCCCATGTGCACCCAGCCCCTGGCACAGCTGCACACTGCACACTGCCCATGTGCACCCAACCCCAGGCAGAGCTGGCACAGC
>JAHLSL010007266.1:7785-43103 GCA_025920805.1 Petroica traversi
CTTTCCTTTCCTTTCCTTTCCTTTCCTTTCCTTTCCTTTCCTTTCCTCTAGCTTGAAAAATCCTGCTTGCTTGCATTTTTTACTCTTTGAAAGCTTAGTTTTCTTTCCTTGTCCTTGACTCAAGTTTTCTCTTGAGATGTTTCTATGCTTGTGCAAAGTTGAACTGTGATGGGACCAGGTCTGCAGAAACTCACTGCAGAGTGAGTTTTATTCACTCACTCACTCACTTTGTGAAGGAATGAGATCTCTGTCCCTTACAAAGTTGGTGGGATAAAAGTTAAAAAGCAAGGGACGTGTTGAAACATCCCGTGTGGAATATGAAGGAGGGATGCATCTTTCAAGAAAAAGAATTCTGGAGTGCCTCTGCCAAGAAGTCAGGACATGTGGAATGCCCAGAAAGATGGATGCAGCTGGTTTCTTCAGTAAAGAACACCTTCCATTTTAAAAACATGGACTCTTCTATGCTATTTTCTAGAAGGCGAAAATTAGAAAAAATGTGGCAATATATGCTCTTACTAATTTTTCTAAATCCTTAGCATACCACACAACTCCCTATGCATTTTCCAGCATATCCAAGCTCCTCTAATTTCCTGTGTTTTTGACTCAAAGCTAAACTCCAAACGAAATAAATGTATGCATTATTTTTCTGCTGCCCTCATCTGGTTATCTGTCCCTTTCCACAGGCTCTTGGAGGTCAGACATCAACACTTCACAGTTTAGCTATAGCCTAGCTTCTGATAAGTATTTATTCCCTGCAGTAAGTGCAAGGGCTAATGCTGAAATGCTTTGAGACTGAGACTTGGAAGATGCCAGAAGCCCTTTGGTGATATGTATGCATTTTTTCACTCAACTTTGTTCCCAATATCCGCAATCCTAAACATGCAATTGTTTCTATTAAAAGTGTGTCTGTATTGTTTATCCATGTTGAAATTCCTACTAATTTCAAGTAAGAGACTATCCAAAACATGGGAGAGAAAGGAATACAGATCAGATATTGAGCTGGTGTAAATAGCTATTGATTTACTGAAGCTCTACTGAAGCTGACGAAGCCAGGTTAATTTACTCCACATCAGGATCTAGACCAAAACTGCACAGAGCATCCTCCTGCTGAGCGGCGCTGAAATCCAGGTGTTTCTGGATGTGCTTTGAGATGGACAGGAAAATATTTTATGTGCAGTGAAGACATCATGAGTTGAGCAACAAGCGCACATAATGCATTTGGAGTTTAGATGTGAAAACACTTTGAGGCCTCATTTAGGTAGATTTCACTGATGACTCCCTTTCTGCAAATTCAGTCTAATACTGTAAAAATCCAACCTGTCTTATGGAAAGAGTTGATGTCCTCCAAAAATACCTGAAAAGAAACAAAGTTTTAAAGTTCTCCCCTCCTCCTAAAGAAAATACAAAATGGAACCCATTTTTTAAAGATTCTTTTTTACTCAGTTCTACTCCTTGTTTTTATAGCATCCCTTGTGAATAGTAAATTTTATAACAGAGGGTTGTTACCCTGTGTCAGTTTTGAGGAGAAAAGATAGTGCAATCTAACCTCCAGGAAGTTAGTAAACATCTTTACGTGGAGAAAGAAGACAACTGAAACTAGAAAAATTCAATGGAGTGATGCTTCTTGGTGTACATTTCAGAAGTGCATTACTTTGTCTATACATTGATTGTCTTGAATCAGGGCATCAACAATTACCCTACGTCTAAGGCTGCGGGAGTAGTTGGTTTTCTGACACCAGCATGTTATTAATCAGCCAACATAATTTAGGAATAAGGCTCTTTGCTTGAAATTCAGTCCCTTCTTTTTGATACTGCCTGGACAAGCAGATTCTCATCCAAAGAAGTGACCACTGAGAAAGCAGTGTCACCTCTCCAACAAAATGTACAACGAGCCAGGTCCTTCCAGGGTGCTACATGTGCTGCATGAAGTCCTCTTCTGGCTGGGGACAGCTGGCCAAAGAATGGGAATTCTGTACTGAAAAACATCCAAGTGAGACCTGAGATCAAGTATTAGTCCTCACTTCACCTACTTCAGCCCTATGCTCATCACAGCAATTAAGCCAAGGAGTAAGGTGAAGGTGCAATTACAGTGAAATGTTGCTCATCGTGCAGCCAGTGTCAGTTTTGCCATTCCTTGAGTAAGGACAACATTTCAGCACAAAGTATACTCAAAGTTTAGTAGATACTGAAATAATTTTCTGAGTACTTGCCTTTTTTGGTAAATGCAAATCCTACTTTTTAGATTTTGGGGTTTGGGTTTTTTTTTAATTCCCAATAGGAGAGCTATTTCTGCAGCCTCAGATTCATGATACTGCTTTTCTCATTTTCTGGAGAGTTCACATTTATCTGGAACATAGCTAGCACTGAGACTAATGAGAAACATCTGAGAAATGCTGCTTTCTTATCACAGCAGAGCCAAAAAAAAATTTAAAAAAATAATCTAGCTCCTTTTTTGGGTATGGGGTGTCCTCTTTTATAGGAACTGTTTCACATTTTATGTGTTGAATGGAGCCAGTCAAAAAATTCAAACAGATAATCCATTTGATAATTTGACAGAGAGCTGGTAACCACTCTTTAAATATGCAAGTAAAAAGCAAATAGGTTTCATATGAGTAGTCACTGTAGCCTCCTCATTGCCAGACCAACAAAATTGATTAAATATCTAAAATTATGGAAGATAAAGAAAATAAGAAAAATGCTATTTCCAATATTTCCACTTTACTATTTCCAGCCCAAATGTTTCTGTTACCTCAGATCAATTCCTTTATGCTTTAATTCAAATAAAGCACATGTTGTTCCCATACTATCATGCTGCTCAAATGATTATTTTTAAAACTGAAGGTCCATTAGAGCACAGGTTAAAATAACCTCCTTAATCAAGAATAGCCCAACACGATACTGCATGCTGCACTCCAGAGGATGGCCAGGCCTGCAGAGCCTTGCCATACTTTGAAGGGGCTGCTCTTTAGAAAAATAGCAGTCTTTTCTTAACTTTAGAAATTGTCCAATATTTTGAAATAATTTATAGTTTTGTTATACTTATTATGAATATTTCATATTTATAACCCCCCACCTTTTCACCCCACAGTGAAGTTCAAATTGTTCTGTCACACACACACACACACACACACACACATATATATATAAATATTTATATATATGAGTTTAAAAGTCTTCCTCCTGAGCATGGCCTGAGACCATTGCTGTCCATACAATTGACTGAAATCACTGCGGTTGTGTGATTCCCATTTTTCCAGCAACTGTATTTAATTTCTCTGGAAAACAACAAATATTTTAATTTTATATCTTCTAGTCTCTGCGGCCATTGATTTGTCAGTAGAATGGAATGAAAAACACTGTCAAGCTCTGGTTGCTGAGCTGCAGTTGTGATGAAAGGTTGCCCTGCTTTTACTCTTTATTACACCACTCACTACCTTTCAAATGATGATTTGTCTGTACTATCGGTTTTATTAGCTCTGGTGCAAAACAAAGAATATTCTTCTCAGGTCGTAGTTAGAATGGAGAAAAAAAGTAATCCTTTCATTTCCATCAAGGAGTTTCCATAATAAAAATAGCTAAGAAGGAAAATTCTTCCAATTCAATTTCTATTTAATTTCTTTCCTGGCTATACAACACTTAAAATATAAATGATAGTCAAGGTTATGGATAAATTAAGGAAGCTGAAAAAAATGAGATGGGGAAAAAAAGAAACTCTTCACCATGTTCTAATCAAGATGCTCTGTGCATAAAGACTGTGAGTTTCCCTTAAAACTTTATCAACTTCCAATTAAAAAAACCTCACATATCCCAAAACACTCTGAGGGAGAACATTTGCTCATGTATATTTTTCATACAACAGTAGCAAGAGAAAGAATTGGGAAATCATTCATAGCTGTTGCAAGTAGTCCATGTCCATAGGGATCAGTAACAGTCTCCCTGCCTGGTGTTTGAGCCAAAGTTGTTCTTTATTTCACTCTGCATCTCCTCCAAACCAGTCTCTTACTGAGCATATGAGGAATGTAACAAAAACATAGGGTTTGGATTGATTTGTAGACTAAAATTGCTTCCAACTCTGAAAAGGTCTTTATTTCATACTATATTTATGGACTTTTGGGGAGTGGGCAGGGACATTGTGCTCAGTATGAGAAGGAGGAAAGAGGGAAAACCCCACTCCACATAGAGGTATTACCAGGGCTTGCCACTGATTTCCTAATGAAACAGACAGAGACATGGGGGTTTAAGGTCTGCTGGGCTCATGTAGATAAAGCCCTCAGCTGTGTCAGGATGAACTCAAGGGAAATTTTACTCATGAGAGGAGCTCCAGTGAATGCAGTGGACCTGCTCAGAGGAGTAAAGCTCCCACAGCAATGTTTCTGGGCTCAGACCCATTCAGGAGTCCCACGCAGAATAGTGATAGGACAGAGGCACACGTGCTCAGCAACCACTGATAGTGCTTAATGAAGACCATGTGCATTAATAGGCCTGAGCACAGGAAATGAGAGATTTCCCCCTGCTCTTTTAATGATGGCTAAGAGCAAGTTCTGTGTAAAGAAATATTTCTTTAGGAAATAGCTGACTGACTGGAATCCTTAAGTAAAAAAGAGACAGACTTTTTTCTTGGATTAGAGTGAGTCTTGGTTTATAGTCCCTTCCCAGATTTCTTAAAATTGTTTTCCAGACATTCCCACGGTGCTAATGTCAGACCAATCTCTAATAACTTTTTCCTGAAGGCTGATATTCTAACACAATATCTTTCAGCTCAGAGTGCATAAGCCAATTATGTTACTCTCCCAGCCAACACTCAGGACACAGAGAAAAACCTTCCTGCTTCTGATTAGCAGCAGATATGCTTTTGTAATTGATTGAGACTAAAGTTTCCAAGTGCTAACAAGTCTTCATGACATGTTACTGATGTATATGCTTAAGCTGCTGAGCCTGATCCATGCAATTAGTTTATAATGTAAATTCCTGAGCAGTCCAGGTTTGTAGTACAGAAAATTGCATTTGTTGCTATTCATAGTTAATTATTGAACAGAAGCTGGAATGTTTATTCTTATACAATTGCCTATTATCACAAGTAAAACTTCAAGTGTAGTCATAATTTTTTACTGTTATTATTTTATTGCTCTATCAACATAACCTGATTTTCTTGAGATGTGTCACTGCACTACCAGGAATTAGATATAATTACATAAGGAAAAAAACCCAGCAAGTTATTCCCCATGGCTTATTTATTAGACAACACATCAAATTTCACTAGCAAATAAGACAACTTATTTTGGTTAAGCAAGGCTGTGCACAATATTTATAACACCACTATATATGCAATTTTAACATACCTGCTAATAAAGAGATCTTGAGGGAATCCAAAAGCCTGTGTAGCACATTCTCACATAGGAAATGCCATCTATCTTGGAATACTATTACCTGTATTAAGGTAGTCTTATACTTGTCTGCCTTTCATACCAGATTAACCAAGATTTGTCTCAGAATATTTCTAAGAGGTCCAAGAATTTCATATATTAACCTAGCCTAAATCAGGAGTAATGTGGCTTTCGTCTTCAGACTGTTTTTATGGCTCCTTATATTTTACATGTTTAATACATTGTGAAGAGCATGAAGCAATTTCTGTGAAAAATGCTATCTTTTCATAGGACTCTTCATAGAACCAATTTCTCCTTAAAGAAGATGTTTTATGTTATCTTCAGGAGCTAAAATAGATGTAAAAGGTATACAGCAAAATGATGGAATGCAGTTTATTTTAAAATCTGTTAAGAAACTACTGTCACAAAGAAAAGCTAAATCAAACACGGTGATCTTCAATTTTCCATTTCCAACCTTTAGAAAAGCACTTTTGAAGCTGCTTCATTCAAGTATTTGGCCATGCCAGCTTCAGTCTATATTGTTATGCAAAGTTCCTAATAGCACTTGGCTGACGTGATTGTGGTGCTGCCCCAAATAAGTGGTTGCTCAGATGTATTACAGTTCTTAATCTGATTTTTCTTCCCTGCTTTAAAATGAGTATCCAACCCTTTCTTGATACCTTATCCTCTGCACTAGCTCCAGATCAGGGCAGGGAAGATACCAAATTTTCTTTTTAAAAGTGAACCTTCAGAAGCATGCAGATTTGTCTTTTTCTGCACAAATCATAAGCACTTACTTAATAGTCTCAAAAGAAAATTTTTGGAATGGTTTGGTGAAATACTTTTTAAGAAACTGCTTTCTTAAGAAAAGAAAGAATTTTGTCCAAACTTCCGAACAATGGTCATTTATGGAACGAACTGGAGGACCTCTGTATTTTTAGGATGTTTATAACATGAATAGGAGGATCTCTAAATTTTTAGGGTGTTGCTGCCAGATAGGACCAGCTGTTGTTGAACTGGTCACCAAAATTATTTCCAGGTGGGTCCAGAGGAATTTCTTCAGAAAGATTTACCAAATATGTTGCAAGACTTTGAGATCTGTTCCTGGAAGTGAATAAGGCTGGAATAAATCCCCAGTTTTCATGGGATGATCTTGTAACCTGTCCTCATGTTTCTACAAGACTTGGAGAGCATAAAAATGATGTAATATTCTGTAAGGATGATAAGAGAAGACAACAGCTCAAAATATAGGCAATTTTAAATGAAGTTTCAAAAAAACGCATTTTCAAGTTTCCTTCTTTTAGTATTTTTGCAATTCAGTTCTAACAAATATTTTATTGTTTTTAAGATACTTTCATTTATATTCTGACCTCTTAAAAGAGTTTTTATGGGGTTGAGGTAGCTTTAGGTGACCTTTATTTCTTATTGCTCCTGCACAGGACACACCCCTGTTTCTATCTTTTGCAGTGTCCTGATCTAAATCCAAGAAAGCAAGGGGGGATCCAAGTCTGAAGCACACAGTTCTGGACTGTGGGAGCTGGTTCAGGCAGTGTTTGGGCCAGCTGGCCCACGGTGATGAAGAAGAACCACCGAAGTTCAGTGGTAGGTGTGGCACATTTTTAGGTATCAGAGATGTGTGTGTACATGCACACAAGGGACACACTAGAGGCAATAACAGAGCAGCAGCCCAGAGGTTGAGTCTATGTTGTTTCTTTTGTTCCTAAAATCCATCACTGAGTGGAAGGCTAGCCTGGACAGACAGATCCCCCCTGGATGCAAGGATGGAGGGAGAGGTGGCATCTCCTTCCCCGCACTGACCCCACTTCCCTCCAGGAGGGGCAGTGCCCTCTGACAGAGCTCTGCAGAGTCTGCTGCTGACCCCCTCAAAACCCTTCATCCCATAGTCATGGTATTGCAAGAAAGCCCAAATAATCTTCAACATGGTGGCAATTAAAAATTAGCTCACAGCCTCATCTAAAGTATGGATCAGCAGTTAGCAAAGGAAACTTACACTTACTGGTTTCTAAATGAGAAAATACCTGGTACGCCAAAACATTCAGCATGCTGAAATCAATTTGTGCTTTTGCAGTGTAAGTGGAAAAAAAGCCATCCTCAGATCCCTACCTACAGGGGCAATAGAGTTCATGCAGAGCCTGGGGCAGACAAATGCTGCAGTTGCATGGGAGCATCAAGGAGGGGCCTCAGGACAGCAGGTGCCAGGGAGAATGATTTTCAAGTTTAGATTTCAAGAAATCATCTCCTTCATTTTAGGTGGATGACACCGTCCAGCCTGAAGAATCAAGAAATGTGTCATTCACTGGAAAAAAAGGTAGTACATATAAAACTAATGAGAAATAATATGAATAATAATATGACAGTGACCTATGCCATGTGCTTGACATAGAACCACTGGGATGAGATCACTTAAAACTGTAGGCAACAGCTTGCTTTCATAGGACCAAGTGTTTAGCTGAAACGGAAGAGTGAAGGTTAGAGGGGAATCTATCCCCTATGAATGCCCTGGCATAGAGCAGTTTTGGTGCTGGCCTTTGGGTTCTGCCTCCCACAGTCTTCACTCACTCCCAGCAGAGTGGCTAACTGAAGGTGAGATGCTTTTTGCTGCTTTACACTTCTGTGTAGTGGTGGTTCAAAAAACTGAAGAACCAGAGTTGAATGGACAACATTTTAGTTAATGCTTCATGCTGTGTGAAAGTTTCTCCCAGTCAGCTGGGCTGGCTCTGGGTGCCTACAGGGGGACGGGCAGAGGAACCTCACACCTGGCTCCAGTTGTTTGGAATTGTTGCAAATGCTCAGTGCCTTTTCATGACATTTTCCAGGCAGGGCTGCAGCAGGAGGGAGGGAAGCAGAACATGCGCCTGCACTCGTGCCACTGCAAGGCTCAGCAGCTCCTCAGCTCAGCCTGCCTCAAGCCAGCATTTTCAGCTAAGGCCAGAACTTCCTATTAAAGAGTTAAAGTACAAGCACTAAATTCCTTCTGCTGAAAGGAGAGGGAAGTATCGGGTAGAGAGGCAGACTATAAAACTGAGATCAATAGACCTTAAAGTTCATTGGCAAGATCTCTGAAAGTATATTACCAGAGCTAAGGCTAGTCAGACAACAACAAGTCATGCAGCTACATAAAACTCACCTCTAGCATCTTATTTGTACACTCACTGCATTAATTAAAAAGACAACCCTGCCTTTAGTGGGACGTAGTGCTTGAAATTAAAACAGGAATAAATATCATACTACTTCACCTTGCAATCTGTTATGGTTCTAAAGTAATTAATTAGGCTTCTTACTGCAAAGATAAATATTTTCAATGATGTTTTAGATGGTCTGTTTATAAGTGAGCCCAAAAGACAGCTTGACTTTACTTTTTTTGCCAGTAGCTATTAAATGTATAAACCAGCATCCTAGAGAGTTGCCTGCAAGTGACTTTGCCTGTGCAGCTAAATGGAAAGTATTATTTGCTCTAACTGCTGCCTGCAGATGCTTTCTTTGTGGTTTCACAGCTTGGTTATAGGGCAAACCTTTTTAATTTTTATATTTTATTTTTACAGCTGTTTAATTAGGATAGTCCCCGCTCTGGTATTTATTTGTGATGTTTACTTACACAGAAGGCTTTGCAAAGGCCCAGTTTTGCTGGGAAGGGCCAGGTACAGTGTTTGTGCAGCTGGTCACCAGGTAACCCTCCCAAACACTGCTGGAGACCACTGGAATCAAGCACAAGGATTGCAATGGTACTCTCCCCAGGACTGTTTTCATTGCAGCACAAGCTCTGATGTTTGCTCAATTTTGTTTGATATCATGCAGACTCATAATTCTACTTTGAAAAGATAAAAACTGTGAAGCAGCAATTAACTTTCTTCAATAAGCACATTTCAAGCAGAAGAAAATTAACAGTTTTATTGCTGAGTGTGGCTGGGGAAAACCATGATGGTTTATTAATACAATTTCAATACATGGTTAAACCGATGCAGTCAAAAATCCCAAATTAGACCAAGATGCTTAAAAAAGAAAAAACTAAAAAATCACATTCATTCTTAAAGAATTAATTTGAAACTTTACTTTTATGTGATATTAGAGAATTTGGGCTTAAATTACAACATGTTTTTGAGTTTTTCCCTCTGAATGAGGCAGTAAACAACATGGGCCTGATTCTCAGCTGCAGATTTGTCTCCTGTCCCCAGGATTAGGCTCAACATGTGTGTAATTAGCAGCCAGCCCTGCAGGAGAAGTGTGGTGCTACTGTAAAGCAAGGCCTTTCTGTAGGGCACTGTTTTAGTCTGAGTACCACTGGCTGTGGATGAAGATCTCTAAAGCTGGCAGCTCTGAAAACCCATGTGCAGCACTAACAACAAGGTTTGAAGTTTATACCAAAGAGTTATAAAGCATCCAGAAACAAACAAACAAACAAACAAACCAACAAACAAACCATAACAAAAACTCCACAACCAATTACTGAACATGTTGAACAAAATTTGATCTGGTTATGACTGTTCCCAGCTGGACATTCTTGGCTCTGGATGCAGTAAAACTCATAAGAGAAATATCCTATACCTCCAAGAGTAATAATATAAATAATCTATAGTGTAAATATGAAATCCTCTCTTTTCTCCCTCCTTTGAGCCTGTTAGAAGACATTCTCTTACAGCATTATTTGGGTGGGTTGGGTATGTGCTGTTGAAGAAAAATTTTTGAGATTTTCAGACAGTCACAGGCTTTCAAAAGCTACAAATTTAGAAGAATGTTTCTCACCCTGGTCACCTCCAAATAAACCTGTTAAGCAAAAGGTTTATTTGGAAGCACTGGGAAACAAAAGAAATGTAAACAATAAGTAATATTTTATTTTTGTACCTTGTAACAATGAAGTAGCACCAAGACAGTAAAATGCACATTTATCAGGCTCTTATTTTTAATTCTGGTAATGTCTTGAATTTCATTGGGCCTGACATATTTTCATTTTGTAGTGCACCTGTAGCATTTCTCATCATCCCTCTCTGAAACCTGAATTGTCACAATCCCACTGCAATTCTGCACTAAGTGCAAGATAGGCAGTCTGCATATGGAAAATGACTTAGAACACAACTTACTCTACTGAACATGTTTGTGGGCATGTGTGAGACAACAAAAGAACAGGAAGGCTTTGTCCTTAGGGAATATGTCAGTCACACCCCTCACCCTGAATAGCCTAGATGGTGAATGTTATTTGGTCTAAATTTCTATTTTCTTTCACCTGGATCAATCACTGTGAGCCTTTTTCATTTTTATCTTGTAGTCGCCTTCTGTCTTTTCATCCAGATACAACTTCAAATAATGGATTCCACTAGGGATTATTTCTTTCTTCTTTTCAATACAGAGAAAGAAGTTAAACAAGGAAAAAAGGTTCTGAGCAAATCAATGAAACTGAGGTTGGTGGCTTCTAAAAACAAAACCCCTATAGTACTGATACTAGTGGTAATGGTAACTTACCAATCTGTTTCCATTCCCATGGTAACTAATCTAAGTACTATAGTAACAAACCTAAACAAACATAAATATTTTCCTTTCTCTGGTCTCAAAATTTTTACATTTAATGCTGTTTGATAAATAGGTACATTAGCAGATCTTCAACTATTGTTCACAAAGACAAACTACAGTAAATAGACTCTCATTGTGCCTACCAGAATCTGCAAGCAGTTTCAGTGCTTAACAAATAATAGGTGATAATACATCCAGAATTGGTTTTATTTAGCAATATAGGTGCAGGTAACAGAAAACAGGCATATGTCAATGTAACAGTGCTTTAAGTAAGACAGGCTTCATGAACTTACTGGCATGGTTTATCAGTGTGTTTGACAGTCTGCAAAACTAAAGCTGTTTTCCATGTTTGTAATACCTGTCATAAATATATTATGTGATTAACTTATGATTATAAGGAGAATAGATGCCTTTAAAAATATTATTCTAGTGGAAATTCATCTCAGAGTTCATGTAGGCACTTGGCTCTTCTTGGTCTGTTTCTCAATGTTATATACTTTCGCACAATTCAGTTTCTGTTTAGTAGCTTGATCACATAAAATCTTACATTTTTAATACAAACATACCCTGCTGCTCTCTGCCAAGTGAGCTTTCAGGATGGAGATCCTGAAGACTTTGCAAGCAGCTGCCTGGGGAAGCCCTGCCTGTGCCCTCCAGGGCCGGGCTGAGCCCTGCCCAGCCTGCAGTGACCCAGCCTGGGCTGCTCCAGGCAGTGCCTCACCTGGGTGTGCTGCCCTGCCCTCCTCCACACTGCACTGGCATCAGCACTGCCAGCTGCACACAGCTCTCAGCACACCACAGACACACCTCATCCTGAGGGCAAGTTTTGCACTGGATTCTGATGAGACAACTTGGGTTTTAACAAGAGAGGACAGCCCAAAGTGGGACTCTTCAGAAAAGCAGTTGAAATCCAATAGCTCTCTCACTTATCTTTTCCATAGAAACCAAGGAAGTTTGACTGTGCTCAAGAAGACATGGATACACCCTGTTTTATGAGGGAATATCTCCATCATGAAATAGTAAAAGTGGTTTCCAGAGCTGGGAGGTTCTTGCCCTTTTGTCATGTTCCAGTCTGCCATCATGTGGGCCTGCTCAGCACCACAAAGTGAGCACAGACCAGACCTTAATGCTCTACCTTGTTGAAAAGTGATGTCTTCCCGTACAAATCTCTATTCCAAGGTAAGAGCTTGTCTTTAACTTGGTTTGATTTGGTAGTTGTCAATTCAACACCATGAGTTTTGTGTCTCTGGCCTTCAGTATTCCATCAGGGAATTCCAATCAGAATCTTCATACTAGAGCTCAATATTCATAGTGGAGTGTGGGATTTGATTAAAACTCATGCAGAGACCTCACAGGGTCAGACAGATTTACATTGCCTGAAGAAAATAGTTCCTAACGTGGCCGAAGAGAAAGGGCAGAAAACACTAACTCAAGGATGTAAGTGCAGGCTCACATCTGCAATGTTTCCACTAGGATTGCTGAAACTACACAAAACACATCAGCCCTTGGTGCTGGGCTTGTTTGGGTTGGAGGTCTAATGCAAAATCTGTTCTCAGCTCTAGTCAGCTGCTCCTTGGCTGTGGGCATGACCACAGTTTTGCATTACCTCATTTTATCTGGAAAACACTTTGGGTTCTACACAAATACCATTAGTCTTGAAATGACAGATTTCCTGCTTTAGATTTATATATTTTTCTGCAATGTCTGGTTCACCAAATGTCACCAGGGAAAACTGATCACCAGGAAAACTGATCTTGTTGCCTGTCTTTCTTGAGCCAGTTCATAGCTATTGGAGTTGCAATGGGAAATACATTTCCAGTGAGGCAAACTGTTATTTTTGCATAATGTGAGCTGATAGTCAGTGACTGATAATCAGCAGTCAGTGGTGCTCACAGACACAAGAGGCAATGGGGACAACTTGAAACACATGAATTTCCATCTCAATAAAAACCCAAACCCACAACTTGAGTATAGAACAGGCTGTCTAGAGAGGCTGGAGAGTTTTCATCCCTGGAGATAGCCAAAACCTGACTGGTCACAATCATGGGCAGCCTGCTGTATATTTAGGTGACTCTGCTTGAATGGGGAGGCTGGACCACAAACTGGATCTCAAAAGTTCCCTGCAAACCTCAACCTCTGTTGAGGTGTGATCTCTGTTTCTGGGCCAAATACTGTGAAAGGTAAATCAGAAAAGGAGCCATCAAACCTCAGTGAGTCTTTATCTCTTCAATTTTCTGTAGCGAAAAGTGATACAAGTCCCACTATAGTACTTCTCAATCCTATTCTTAATTTGTTGATAACTCAAAATCCACTGGGACTTCCAAGACAGATGCTTGCACTGAAGACTGTATTAGTGTCTCAAGACAACAGTTTTCTTTAAAAAAGTTCCTAAATTCCCTGACCTATAAGACAGGTATAGTCACCTAAAGACATCTGTTCTTTGCAGATGTTTTCAGACTTAGACCCAGAAGAATGTCTGGAATGTAAAAATTTCTCAACAGTGGATTGCATCTCAGAGGGATACAACTGGAGACTTTATTTGCTTTTCTTTGAAGCTGGAAGCTGTTACTTCAACAATACAACTTAGACTGGGAAACTTTCCCTTAGTTTGCCAGCTTTTGGGTTTATTACCATTTATCTTTGCTGCTCTTTGTCAGCTAACACCTCAAGAAAATTTCAACATCCAAACATAAGATTTAGCCTTTTCTCAAATCCAAGTTAATAGGTGCAAAGATAAAATCCTAGGCAGACCAACAAACATTTGATGAACAATCCATATAAAGTATTTCAATAATTTGCAGCCCTTTCTTCCCTTTAATTTGGAAATTAAAAAAAAATATTTTTAACTGGCCAAGCTAATGTCTCCAGATATTTTGTAGAAAAATTTTTGATTTTTAATATTTTTGATTTGTCTCTAACACAAGCAGTCCTGTTTTTCTAGTTTCTGGAATGTGTGTGCACATGAGTGTGCTCTGACAAGTTCACAGACAGGAAGTGAGGTATTTGCTTACCAAAATGCTTTAAAATAAACCAGTAAATCTGACACACATGTGCAGAAGTTTGTTCTCCAAGCTTATTGCTCAGGCTCTTAAAAAATAAAACTACTTTTACAAAGGTTTTTAAGTATCACTATCTGCAGTTTGAAGAAAAGAAGAATGCCTTTTATGGAGTGGGACACTGTAAAGAACTTAAAGCATTTGATTTTTTTTTTATATTATAAGCAATCCATATTTTACACAACTTAGCCATAGTAAATAATTTTTAACAAATTCTAAACCTCATTTCAGTGCAGTTTATTCAGATCATTTTACTGTCACTAAGTTGCTACTAAAATTATGAAACCAAAATCTAATTTGAAAAATTTCCTGTCAACTGATGTTAGCAGACAGCACTAATTGCAACAGCTACTGATTAATTTTACAAAAACCTGACCAAATTCACATTCTTTTGAGCAAGTAAGTACCAGAAGCTCCGGTTCCACCCAAGCTGCAAGTGTTGAATAGAAAACAGGCACACAGATCTAAAAAATATCAGAAAAATCAATAATCCTCCTCAAAAATATTAACAAATGAGAAGAAATTAGCAAATTGTACTTTATTCCTAGGACAGAAATTTACTGTAGGCAGGAATTTTTTATTATGATATTTCAAGGTATACTCTTTCTTGAAATTCCTAGCTCTGATATTTTATTTTCAGTCTCCTAGTTACTAAAGTTCAACTTAAGGAGTGTAGCTTTTCCCATACACCATTATTGCCATTAGCAGTGGATTTCTATCCATCACCAGAAAATCTGGACCCTGGAAGAAGAGAGGATGACCTGCACTCTGGCAGAATTTGTCTCCTGCCTCATAGCACTGTGGGTTCTGTTTTTTCATTCCTCTGTTCTGGAGTCTCTCTTATGGCACAACTCTTTTCTGTTGCTAGAGAAGGAATGAACAACATTGAAAAGAAACATTCATTCATTATTTATCTACTCACCTGTCCCTTTTGGCATTGATATGGTATGATACTATGAGGTTTTGGTGAGAGTCCACTGACACAAAGATGCAACACACAGTTTTGAATGGTGGTTTGTGTTTTACGTACACACATTACCAGAAGCAGCTTTCTCTTTGTGCCCACTACACCACTGAAAACAAAAAGTACTGTACTCTCTCTTAAGGACTGGAGGTATAAAAAGAGCCCTGTTAGTGGAGCACGTTGCACTGAAGTCTTTCTGCTGACAAGGTACAAGGTATTACAGCCTGACCCCTCACAGAAACACATTTCCACAGCAAATGCACAACCTGTTTACAATGGCAATGATAAAGCATTTCATGCTTCTCTCTGTTCTTACTCCTTAGACCAGAACCCAAAAAATAAAAGCTGGGGCTCCTGGATATTTCAGTAGTCTGGAAAAAAAAAGACCATAGGAGGCAGAGGTCTACTCTATTAAACTGAGTCAAAGGCTTCGTTGGACCCTTCTGTCCTTGTCAAGCTTGCACTTCTTAAAAGTTTGTAGATTTGGGTTATTCCAGTAAGTGTTTGTTCCTGGTGATTACTGCAGTGCCTCTACTTGGTGCTGCTGGAAAAGGGCAGAAACCATCAGCTACTTGGGCACTAATTCCTTTCAGGAGGGTGAGAGCAAGCCCTTCCTCAGAGATCTGGGCAGGCAGGAGTGGAGTGAGAATGCTAAAGCACAGAGGAAGACAACCGTGTGAGCCAAACACAGAGCCTTGCAAAGAGTAAATACCAAAATGAACAGTGTAAGCCCTGGTAGCAGCTCTCTCTGCTGCTCAGCTGGCAGCCACAAATCTACAGTGACATGTTCAATACTTGAATAAAGGCAAGGGGAAAAGTAGATTTCATAATTATGAGGCAAACTCTCCCAACTCTGCTAGCTGCCTCCTCTCATCCTGGCATGGTACTCCAACTTATCACGCCCATAAATACAAAAAAATGGAACAGTAGTTGTAGCTGAGCATATTAATATATATTGGTATATTGGAAACTTTCAGCTTTGCTTTTTTTTTTTCTATTTCACATTGCTGCAACAACTCACATCCCTGCTGGGCTTTGATTGCAGCTTTAGCTAATTATATTAGTTGAGACATTTTGTCATATAGTGAATCAGATCCTCAGATCCTCTACAGATCTAAATGAATGCAGCTGCACTGGTGTTAGTAGAGATTTTCCTGTTCATACCAATTATTCATTATTGCCCCAAAAATAAAAATGCAGACTGCCATACTCTAAGATACAGTTTCTAAAGCGAAGGGATATACCTTCAGTAGCTCTTATCAATTTATTTCCTAGAACACTCTTGGAACTTTATTTGCACTCTAGAAAGCACCAAAATAGCATGCTGGCTAAGAAAGAGAAATTAATGATGCCTTCGGTACATTCTCCAGATGTATTTTCCCATAGAAATAAAACTTTGTTACAACATCCAAATCTATTAGATATATCCAAGAAGTCAACAAGCATGGAAGTCTACTAGATGACTATTTATATAGAGAGTATAAAAGAAAGAAGAATAGGGAAGATTGCCTCACAGTTTTCCTCCTGACATGGATTGTCTCATAGAAACAACCACAAAAATATTATTTATCTTACACCAGTTCTATTTGGTCTGAAAATGGTTGTACTTTCTGGCATGTCAAAAGCCTTACAAAGCTAATGAATAAATCCACCTAGAAGCACACTAGCTCTGAAAGGCTCCACTGTTCTGCAGCTACTGGCATTTAGGGCACTGGATTTGCTTTTTCAAATGGTGTGGCATGAGATAAAAGCAGATGACTTTTCTCCACCAACTACAGATTTTCTCAGTCTTTTTGCACAGATGACTGTACATATTCTTCAGCAATCAGCACCTAAACATTCAAATTCTTCCTGGCAATGTGAACTCTGGTTAAATTTCAGCTGTCATCCTGCCTTGCCCCTGATACCTAGAGATACATCTTTATAGACCTACTCATTTTCCATAGCCTTAAACTTACTGGGAAAAAACAAACAAACAAACAAACAAAACAACAAAACAAACAAACAAACAAAACCAACAAAAAACCCTCAAAACACCAAAAAGCAACCAAACAAAAAAGGCAGTCTAACAGAGATTTATTTGTGCTTTGGCATCTAGCTTAGACTCCATAGATCAGATATTTAATGACTTGTTTTCCCCAGCAGTGCTGGCAGCAGCTGTGCCGCCGCCCCTGTGTTCGCGCAGGGGTTTCGGCTGCTCGGGGCTGGCAGAGATGCAGGAGGTGGCACAAGGATGCTGCCAGCCCGCAGCCCGAGCCGGGCCCGCCCTTGGCATCAGCAGCGGCTCAGCGTGTGTGTTCCCCCGCTGGGAGCACACAAACAGCTTGCGGGGATGCTGCGGCTTTTCCAGCCGTGGAGCTAGCACTGCACTGCTGCTCCGGGCAGCCCCGGTTCCCCTCTCCCCTGGCGCTGCCCCGGCTCCCCTCTCCACGTGGAGCCCCGCAGGAGGAGCCGGCTCTGGGTTTGGGGGCGTGGGAGGAGAGGAGCCGCACCTGCTGCCCAGCCACTGCCTCGTTAGCGCCAAGAATCCTCAAATGTTCGGGAATGAAGCCTTCTGCCGGTGCTGGCTCTGGCACTTGCTAGATACAAATAAAAAATCATTCATTGTTCAGGTGACTTGGTAGTGTGTTCCCCCCCTTTCCTTTCAATTTGTCAATCCTACTGTTCAAAGTGCTTCTAAGGCATAACAAATAAATTTATGACAATCCATAATAATCATCTACGCCTTTTCCATTTCTCAAGGGAAACCATTAAAACCAATTCTTCCTGCCATATGTAAGCTGAGAAAATGTTTTCTTCTATTCTTTCCTCTGACATTGTTAGACTGCTCACCCCCACTGAGAAAGCCTATATTTATGAGACCACTATTCTTTTAATGGCGATTTTGCTGACTTTTCCATCATAAATGCAGATGATTTTAAACAGTGCAGTGTTCAAATGCCTGATTGTGAAACTCTGATGTTAACAGGATTATTCATGCAAGCACTCTCCATATTACGCAACAATTGCATAATCACTGCCTGAACATTGCCTTAGGTTCCAGCTCCAGATTCTCCAAAATCTCATCCTCCCACTTCGTTACAAGTTTTTATGCTGCATGCAACTATGACAAAAACTCATTCTAATAAGTACTGAAAGCACTTAAATTGGGATTCTTTCAGCTTTCTAATGCACACCTTAGCTCTACAGCTCTAGAGAAGGCTTGATGGGATTTGGAGAATTTTTTAGTTTGATTGTTTGTCTGTTTGTTTTGTTTTTGTCCGTTGTTGTTTGCTGAAAGAAACAGAAATGGCAAAGACAAAACAGTTTTCCCCAAGTGAAACAGTTTTGTTTTATAGCAAACACAAATGGAAGTGCAGCTGTTCAAAATGGATTTCTAGACTTTGCCATTCTGAAATGGAAAGAGGAAAACGAGGGAATCATTGCTGCTTTTTCTCAGCTTCCACATTCAGACTTTGCAGCCACTGCTCTAATGATTTTACTACTCTTCTAATAATTACATTGTTTCTATGTGGTCAAAAGGTGGATAAAAACATTCAGCGTTTAGAAAGCGCATTGCTCTGAGGGGACCAAGGCTCATCATCCATACTAAAACAGTAGTAAAATTAGAGACCATCTGGCCTATTTACCTGCTGATGGAGAAGCCACAGGCCCCAGGCCAGCTGGAGCTGTGTTTGCCAACATTTTGGAAGTCCCCAAAGCTGAAATTAATGACCAGATGTTAGTGGAAGCTCAGCATCACCACCTCCACTTCAAATATCCTACTCCTCTCAGTCACAGTTTCAGTTGCCTCTGGGTGCAGAGAGCATGGAAAAGCTGGCCTTAGCTTCTCTGAGCCCTGCTTGCAGGCTTAGAGTAAGCTGATTTTGCACAGTAGTAGGGAAGGGATGGGGTGTGCCAATGCATCCTGGGTTTGGCTGGGATAGAGTTAAATGTCTTCCTATAGGCTGGTACAGTGCTGCGTTTCGGATTCAGTAGAAAAATATTGATCGCACACCATTTTTTCTTTTTGTAGTTGGCACTACTTGTTGCTAACCCTCAGTCAGGGACGTTTTAGTTTCCCCTGCTTTGCTGGTGAGGAGGTACTCAAGGAGCTGGGAGGGAGCAGAGCCAGGATAGCTGAGCTGAACTGGCCAAAGGGCTGTTCTGTAGTACAGGATGCCCAGAATATAAACTGGGACAGTTGTTTGAGAGGTGCCATCATTGCTCAGGGATGGGTTCAGCACTGCTCAGCAGGTCATGATCTATTTCATTGTGCATCGCCTGTCTATCTTGGGTTTTACTTATTTCTCTTTCTGTTCCCACTGCTTCCATTATGATTATTTTATTTCAATTATTAAATTTTTCCTATCTGAATCCATGGGTTTTACCTTTTTTCTTATTCTCTTCCCAATCCCCCTGGCACATGACCAAGTGGCTGCATGGTCCTTAGCTGCCAGCTGGGGTTAAACCACACCACCATGAAACAATGTCTGTGACAGTAAATCCAGTCTGAACCTCATAAATATGCTTGCTACTTTGAGAGCTGCATGTATGAAAAGCTGATCAAAATTCAAATGCTGTATACTCCCAGGCTCTATCTGTACTAACATATTTTCAGTTTTTCTGTGCAGTATCATTAGCAAGTGCCCCGAGTCTAGGCTCTCTCATTTCTTTTTACTTCTATGTCTGGCCTTTTTTTCTCCTTCCTTCTGTCATTATATCCCAGAGCCGGGAAAATACAGAGCACTGCGGTGTGTGCAGTCAGCATGTGCTGGCTCAGTGACACAGATTCCTTCAAAAGACAATATTATCAAATTTATTACAGCACTTTGTGAATGCACTTGGCATGCAGCACAAGCTGCTGGGATGTGGAACTTGAAAGATGTTGGAGCCAAACCCCGCAAATCTGCTGGTCTTTGGGGAACAGGGTGGCAATTGTTGCCTAATATATCGGGAAGCTGCAACTGCTACAAAATTGTGGCTAATCTCCATGGCACAGGAAGAGCTGAAAGCAGTGTGGCTTTGCCTTCCCCCAGCCAGACTCTTCTACAGCCTGACATCCAAGTAAAGGTTGAGGAAAACTGGACTGTTAATAGGTACTGCAGACAATAAGAGACTACAGATTAGCACTAAGAAGTTTTCCATATTATTTTCTGAACAAACTAGATTTCAAGTATCCAGTAGTGTTAATTTTACATCTTTTCAGAATTTTTTCCCCCTTCTATCCTTATTAAAGTCAGGATAAGAGACATCCTGACTTCTCTACTAGTCCACAGAACCACTTATTTTGTCCTAAGTAAGCCTGCTGATTGTTCAGGCACAGTTTGCTCTGGTCAACCTATTCTGGCTGTTCCCAAGCATCATCTTGTCCTAGATGGAACAGAAGATGGAAAAAAATGGTGTTCTGGTGACTGATTAGAGGCCACACAGATTCCTGAAGATGACACAAAATTATTACAATGGCAAGAGTAAAAGCAACAAATGCAAGACATGAAATCCCAAGTATAACAAGACAAGTGTCCATCAGCTTCCCCCAACACTCCAATCCCAGGAAGCCATCAATATGCAGGCCTATTTTGTATAAATAGGATAACTCAGATGATCCTACATTTTCTATAGCAACCACTGTTTGTTAGAGCAATACATTCCCAATCTCAGAGATTCCAACCTAATATAAACCAGACTATATCAGCAGAAGCCAAGAGAAACCCCTCCCTCTCTCCAGTTCAATTGCTACCAAATGTGCATGGTTTATCTGAAGGGACATGGGGCATCTCTGCATCTCCCCATCTGGGTAGTGCTTGTGTGAGAAAAATATGAAATGCTGGCAGTTACATCATTTAACAGGGAAAACACATTAGTAACTGCAAAGCAGCTTGTCTGTGTTGAAGCCTTGCCTTCACTCCTTTCTTGGTGCTCACAGCTCCCTTTGCTCAGGCACACTCCCTGCTAGATTAAGCATGAGAAATTTCAGAAGCTGGCCAGTAACTCAATAAATTGGAAAGCATTCTGTGCATAAAGTTATGTTACCCTTTTTTCTTCATAACCTACCTCTTCAAAATATTAAAGCTGGTATTTGTGCTTACTGATCCAAATTTCTTTGGAATCAGTGGCAAGGATTCCATCAACTGACATTGGTCTGAGCCCCTCCTGCTCAAGAGTGGCTTCTGTGCTTCACAGGATTTAGACACATCCCAGCTGTGTATGTTAAGGGAATGTGTGCAAAACCTTCAGCAGGCTAAAACAGAGAAGTGCCATGGGGAAGGCAGGTGAATAATTTTCCCCATCTTCTCACCCCCTATTCCCCATGAAGAAATATGGGTTTTGTTCCCTGGCAAGAAGCTCTTAAAAGTATTTTGCTCTCATACTGGTTCTGTGTCTCCTGGAAATATTCCCCCAGTCAAAGGGGATTCTGTTCTAAAGAGTCTTTCATTCTGGGGAAAAAAAATAGCATGCTGAGCTGGAAAATTGAAGGAGGACAGCAAAAATTATGCAGAAAATTATAATAAAAATTAATGGTTATAGCTATAAGGGGAACTAGTAAAAAAGTAGTTTCCAATTCCCAGGAACTGTGCCTGCTCTAGAGTTCAGGTTTGGACAAATCTGAGGTGACAGCACGACATTGTCAAACCCACATTTTTTCCATAGGACATAAGTTCTCAGGACCCTGCAGCTGCACTGACTGACTCATTTTCTGTAAGACTTATGATTCCCAAAACTGATGGATTCTGGGCAGACCTGCTGGGAGTTCAGCCCTGAAGTCACAGGCACGGGACAACAATTCCCATGTTTTACCCAATTTTTCAGCCGTGCTTCTCAGCAGGAAGCAGCGGAGGGGCAGAGCCAAGGCTGCAGCTGGATGTGTCACCAGAGAGGGCATCCCTGCTGGGGCTGCTCTAGGGCTTCCTCCTCAGGACACAGCTTGCAGTTTCTGCTGCAGCAGCCTCAGACAAATGTTGTAGGATTGTGCCCAGCTTTTGGGCTACTTGCCAAGGCTCCAAAAACTTCACTTTTGGGGCAAATCTCAGCACAATCAGTTTTCCCAAGATTAGTATCAAGTCCTGCCAAGGTTGCTGGTTCTGGATGATCTGGATAGGATTCCTCAGCTTTTGTGGTCCTTACATTGGAAAGGTTTTGTTAGATGCAAAAACCACTGGGCAGCCCTTGTGAACATGACTGTTTTAGTTTTGACCAACTGTCTTTTGGCATTTGTGCTTATACAAAAATTCCTTTGCCTGGAAGACCTTTAGCTTTACTTCATACCTTCCTTCATGGACCAGGTGCTAAAAAGCTAAAGTTTTACCTATGGTCCTTGTCAGCTGATGGACCACAAACAAAAACTACATGCAACTAATTTAAGATCTATTCCATCAGTTCTAGCACATTTATTTAGTCTTTTACGTATGTATTGTATTGCATTCATATTAAATTTCTTTCATTTCATGAAATGAATTCACATCTACTGCTCCCAAGATTTAATTAAGACCTGACCAGATAAGCAGGTTGTACCTTCCACACAAATATAACTACAGACCAGCAGCCTGATTTACAAATATAAATGCCTCTTTCTACCAAAATATGTTCTATTTAACAGGTTTCTGAAAGCCAGTTAATAAATATGCCACTAGATCCTATCTCCACTTTACACATACACGTTTGCGACAGTACTCTTATGTGTTAGCAGCAAAACCATAAAAGCAAAGCATCAGAAAATTTATACATATATGAAATGCTTTACCAGGAATAGATGGGGCAATCAAGTCAGAAGGAAAATCCTTAAAGGAAAAAAATGTCTTGTGAAATGTTTAATTATTTTTTCCAAAATAATTAAACCAGTGTGAAACATATTGTAATTAATAATGCCGAAGTGCACAAATCTGTTGTTTCTCAAAAGTTCATCTCTGTTGCTTGTTCCTTATTTTCAGTTCACACCAAGAGCCATTATGGATTTTCCAAAGGGTGAAACCATAAGTTCTGCCACATTGTGGTATTTCATTCCTAGAATAAATCCAAGCACAAAACTCCTATAGGCTATAAAGACTAATGAAGCTAATGTAGTGCCATCATGTTTTTTTCACAGACAATACAGAGATATTTCCTAACTAATCAAAGATGAAAACATGGATGAAAAACACTAGAAGCCTTCAAAGCTGCACTGGTTCACTGAAGTGACCAGGACACCCCACCAGTGCAGAACTATTTTCCATAGTACACTGCAAACAACTTTTAATGATCCTGGTAGATACTATGTGGGTACAAGCTCCCCATGTCACAAAAAGCCTGAGTTTGTCTCAAGATTCTTATTTTATTTTTAAAACAAATTGGTTTAGTTATTCTAAAAGTTAAAATACTACACAAGTTAAACACACTTATTCATCTCAATTTATTTTCAATTCATTTGTGTTGATTACTGCTCTTTTTTTCAGAATTGCATAAACCAGAACCCATAATATAGTCTCAGCTACTTCTCAGTCTCTACAATGGAGTGGAGAGCACACAGTGGAAATGTGAAATACCCGAGCGCTGAGACTGATGGCACACCCCACCTACAAGTAGTTTAAAAACTGCTTTAATAGCACTGATGGAAGGATTTGCCTGCCTTCTAGGAGTCTAAAGCTAAGAAATAGTTTCCAGCACTGAATATCTCAGAAGATTCAATCTATACTTTGACTATATATTTCTTTGTATAATGCACCTAGGAAATCTAAGCCATTGTCTTTCCACTGCAAAAATAAATGTAATTGGTAGCTCTTCTGCCATACCTAAACCCTCACAGTTTTAAACGTCAATTTATAATTTTGACTAGATATTTTAGTATTCCACTGGTTTGAAACCTCTAGGACAGATACAGTAGTTCCAGGTCTGCCTTTCTTTAACTATCAAACTAACTAAACCATCAGATGCGGTGCAACTTAGTAGTCTGACAGATTTCCCACAGCAGTTACCCACAAAAATAGATTTAAATTCAGCTTTGTAATATAGGCTATCATGCACTTATCAGTTCCTATCTGAGTAAGAAAAAGCAAGCTCCGAGAAAAGCCTGATGTGGTTTGTTCGAGAATGTATACCTATATCCAATATGCACCATTAGTCCTGGTGCCTGAGAGTTGTGGCTCTCTCTGTGTGCTATCTTAGAAAATGGCCAGTCTGGACAGGAAAGTCTGTTCATTTCTTTACGTAAATAAATAGGAAAACAATGGATCGACCCCAAAGCAACTGAGCTGTAATATACAGTCATCTGCAGAAAGTTAGTGAACCTGGTAAATGTTTGGTCACTAAGAGGATGGATATTAAAAATTGAACCTTATGGGCAAAATGAAATAAAAAAGCTTTTACTTTTAATGGAATACCCTTTTGTCAATTATATAAGCAAGGTCAGCATGTAATGGGATAAAACCCTAGATACACAGGAAAGAATAAATTTTTTTTATCATCAGGATAAGAGTTACAGACTACAATTTAGCAAAATTGAATGAATGTCTAAAGTCTAATTCCAGCCTTCTTAGGGTGTAGCCACTATTGACTTAATCCCAAAGAATTTGGCTTGTAAAGTCTTTCTTCCCTAATACACACCTGGTTTTGCTGTGTGAGGTTACAGTGACACGCTGCAGATGCTACTACAGCATTAGCCATGGATTGTGGGACTGCACTGGATCACTGTTTTCTCTGTTGCAGGTTTTTCAGGAAATAATTCTTTCTCTTGCATGTGCCAGGTATTTGCTGCTCTTCATGAAGTGATTGATATTCAGCTCAATTACCTGACTCGGTGGTAAAATTTAGTTAGTCTTTTTCCAAAACAAAACAAACACCAAGAAAGAAGAATAAGAAAAGAAATTAACACACCCTGGATAGTCTCAAGAAAATACATTATGCTCTTTTCTGTTAATGAAGGTCTTATTCCACTCCAGCACTATTACAATTCATTGTACTGTTTAGCATCTCTAAAAGAAGTGTCTTTACCTTTCTGTTTAGATAGTCACAGGAAAGATCCTTTTTTTGTTTGTTTGTTTGTAACATTAGAATGATTGGTTTGAGATTGAAATGTCGTATATCCTTTATCACTTACATTTTCTTGACCTTAAACTAAAAAATTCCCCTCATTTCATCTAGATCACTTCAAAAAGAGGAACATTTACAAAGTTTAGCCTCATTGCTTTAAAATATCATGGAATAGTTTCTTGGGATTTGTTACAAGCACTATGCACAAAGGCATGTTAATTATCTGATCTAAGTTTACATTTGCTTTATCTTCCTTTTGTGCAGACTGTAGCATATTAATTTCATTCTGCCTTCTTAAAAATGGTTATTAGAGCAGCAATTGGCATTCAAACCAGCCCAAAGTAACTTTACACTGGGTATGTGCCCCAGTAGCACAGCACTGTCCACTACACTCACACGAAGGAAAGATGAGCCCATTGGCAAAGAAGAAAGAAATAAACTCATCCAATGTTGAAGACTTCTTTAGGTGTAATTCCTAATATGTGTATGCAGTAATTTTGCAAGGAGAAAATTTTCTACTGAGTACAAATGTTGTTGATTTTCAGTAAGACCTTTGCGTATGGCACCCTGGGGTGCTTTGGAAATTATTCATTTCAGTATCAGTAAAAACCCTTGTAGCTTTTCTGTTAGCCTAAAGAGCAAACTATGACTCTGTTTAAAGGGGTAATAGGCTTAACAGAAACTTAAAGAGATCATACTTGTACTCCCAGTATCCAGACATTACAGTACCAAGTGCAGAAGGCAAGTGGCCTTGTCAGCAGATTTTCGGGTATTAATCTACCTCTGAGAAAAATTATTGCATTGCAGGACACCAGAGACAGCTGTGAATGTTTTCCTTCATATGAGGTAAGGACAGCTGAGGAAAATGGATGAGATTTTTCTTCATTTCTGTCAAATTTCATACACAGAGAAAACATTTCATTTCTGAACAGGTTATGAAGGAACCTGTCTAAAATAAACAAGTCTAGCTTAAAAAAAAAATCAGGTATGGGATGGCAAGGACTGCTGCCAGCATCTATAAGAAATTATCCCACAGAGTGGGGTAAGGTACATCTGAAATGACAGGACAAGATAAATATAGCTGTTACCAACTTCCACTGACTCACAGAATATAAAATCTAAGAGTAATGTTTTCTTCTGCTGCAGCTGGTCTTAAACAAGGCCTTCTATGATCAAATATTTAGAGGAAAAGGCTGGGAAAAAAGCATAATTCTACTTGTGAATAAGTCACTTGTTTTTCAACCTTGGTGATCTCAATTAAAATTCCTGCCTTATGAATGAGTTAATTGTTTTAACCTTCATGAGCAAAAAACCCAAACCTCTACCTTCAGATTTCTAAGGCAAGGAACCCTCATTTCAGGGTTAATGGAAAATACACACAAAAATAAGTACCCTCACATATCAGGAGGGCAGCAGATTCCTTCTAGGAATACTTGCTGTGCATGTGGGTGCTCCTGCATGAAACCAATGATTTTGTTGTAGCTGGAATTCCTGATTTGATGATGCCAAATATTTTGCACATTTTCAATGGAGATGCACATCCAAATGCCAACAGCTGTGACCTGGAACTTCCCAGCTGAAAAGCAACACTTAAGTACAAAATCTACTTTTGGGGTAGTGAACCACCTTGACTAAAAGCTTGCTAGATTTCATGTTCTGTTTGCTACATCGACATGTAAGGAACTTATGAAGAGGAACAAGCCTGATAATTAGTTATAGAAGCATTATGGTATTGCAGGAATTGTACTGTCTGTTTTACAGACTGTACCAGAAATCTCTGTGAAAATGAACTGAAGTTTCAGCTCGCAAGGAATTTCTAGTTGGAATGGAATTTCCACAGCTTTTGGAATTCCAGATTTAAGGCAGGGAGCTCAGAAAACTTAAAAGGTGGCTAAATCCAGGTAAGTACCTACATAGCTAAAAGTCTCTGAGGCAACAAACAAAAGCACAATAAAATCCACTGCAGAGCATCCTGGAGGCAGAGTCCCAGCTGTGGTGAAATTGCACACGTAACCTGTAAATGTAGCAAAACCAAAGGGTGCTGAAGGAGATCCCAGAATGGATCAGGTGCAAGGGACCAACTTCCCTGCTCAAACAGGCCCATCCTCAACCACAGGGCACAGGATTGTGTCCAGATGATTCTGGAAAATCTCCAGTGAGGGAGACTCCATGACATCTCTGGGCAACCTGTTCCAATGTTTGGTCACCCACAGAGTAAAGTTCTTCCTCTTCTTCAGATGGAACTTCCTGTGCATCAGTTTTTGCCTGTGACCTGATAATCTTCTAACAAACAGCTCCACACCAGCCCCAGACTAACAGCAACTAAATGGAAAGGGATGCTACAATTTAAGGCCTTTTTATAAATAGTAATTTAAAAAGTAGCTTAATCCCTATTTATTGCAAACTTGAGGATGATTTGCTTTGTACAAGAGGTGCTTTGAAGTCTGTGGAGCATGTACAAGTTGTTCGAAATAGCACAATGATCAGAGGGGACAGTTCACAACTGGGGAAGAAATTACAAGGATCTGCAGAGAAACTGTTCCATGAACAGTAGAGCTAACTACATCTGGTTTCCTCTGGACTGGTGTCTTCCAGTTGATTAACATTTAACTGAATGTGTGAGGTCACCCTGACTAAATATCCAGTAGGTATTAGATGGAAAAAAAAATTCTCTTGTTCTTTGTTTGAAAACTGGTAATTCACACAGGAAAGAAGCTTTAGTTGAGGGGGGGATTCTCTAACGTCTGAAACATGTCTGAAACAGCAAGCGTTTCAAAAGCTGGGTTTTTTCTAGCAGTTAAACATTCATGATGTATTATTTTGTGTAAGATTTTTTGCTTTAGTAAGAATTTCAGTGATTCTTATTTTCCACCCTCTCCAGTGGACATATTAAAAAGATATTTGCTTTTCATGAGAGGTATTTCATTACTTATTCGGAATTTAATGTGATTAAGAATTTTATTCACAAATATGTCTGATTCCAAATGGAAGATAGGCAAAGATGTTTTCATAAATCTTATTTCCTTAGGAAATAAGGATTAAAATAAGTCAGATATGCAGAGAGGTGGGAACAACGTGGGAGACTGGGTAAACTTGGAATTCATAGTGGTTTCCCTGTTGATAAGTGAACCTTATTTCACCATTCCTCACCGTAGAAGAACAAATGTCCTGGGAAAACCCAATTACTTCTGTGATTATCAGACCTCCATCTACTCCTGAGGGAGCCTGTGATCCATGCAGAGAAAGGAAGGAATATTATTGCTGTTTTACAAACAGACAAAGCTGATGCAGTTGCCATTTTTGATATTGATTTCTCTGCAGGCTCAGGGACACGTAGCTGAATCTCAGAGTTCACATTTCCACACTGCCGTGCTGAGGCCTTGAGCACAGGGCCACTTCTGCTCCTGGACAGACTGAGGGATACATGAACTCTTTCATATGAGTAATCTCAGTGGGAAAAGAGAGAGGTCTCTGCAGTGGGACGTGGTGTCTGGCAGGCTGCCAGCAAACCCAGCACTGGGGATTCTGGATGCAATTTATAAAAGGGAATTTAGGCTGCCTCGTTAGGTTCCAGATTTTTCTCACTGTGGAGTGCAACAAGACAGAGAGACTAAGCAAAGATACTGCTGCAGAGAAATCAGGAGTACTGGGTGTCAGATAAAGGAACAGACACTCTTTGCATGCTTGAAACAGTGCTCCACTACATTGAAAATGGCAATGAAAAACTACTGGAAGGAAAAATTTGCTAAACTCACATTTTAATTTATGGAACTGTCAACAAAATAAACTTAAGATTTTACTATGGGCGTATTCAGAAATGTACCAATGTGCCTTTTTTTTTATATGTGGCAACTACTGGGATGTCTTTCAGAGAACATCTACTTTGAGATAAAGTGAGAGCATACTTTTAACTGCAGCCACTCTCTTTAAGTAAAAACCCTTCTTAGCACCAATTCCTGGCCACAGAGCATTTCCATTATACTTGGGTTTGGTTTTTTGATCCAGCCTACAAGAGGTTTTTTTCTTTTAAAATGAGACAAGTGTTAAATCTACTGTGAAACTACAAAGCCTGCTGAAAGGCTTGCATTTATTTAACAGGGAACCAAATTAGACCCTTCTTGGCTACCAGGCAAAATGTACTTTACTATTTACACTAGAGAATACAAACTAAAAAGAACTAATCAGTAGAAAAATGGAAGTCTCCCATCCTGCCTTTACTGCCTTTAATACAGCCAGAGATTGTGTAAACAGAAAAGAGAAAGGAAGGTGTTACCTCATTCAGAATGGAAAGAAGGCAGAATTAACTCAGGGTGTCTTCACTAATTATCTGCTTCAAAAGGAGTGGGAGTTATGTAGCCCTAGGAATATTCCAAGGTAGAAGCTCTAGAAAGAGCAGGAGTTCATTAGCCAGTCCCGTAAGCTGGAACCAACAACCTCTAAATTTAAGGTTAATGACTGATTTTTTTTGCTTCTCTCTTTTTATCACTTAAGTGCATTAACATTAACCTGTTTGTAAGTAAACATGACCTAAAAATCTGTTGTGGCCTCAATGGCTCCAAAAGGCTCTATCCCAGCACAGAACACCCCAGTGACAACAGGCAGCTGGAGACTGAAAAGCTCCAATGCTGTGCCTCCTGCCTCAAGGCACAGAGAGGAGGAAAAAGTAACTTGGTGATTCCCCTCAAAGCTTTACAGGCAGCTTTGGAGATTCGAGACAGTACTAGGTGTCTGCTTGGAGCTACTCACTGGGTGATGGTGAGTAAATTTTTACTAATCATAAGTACAATCCAATTGCATGGAAATTCTGCAGTCCCTCACCTTCACTCATGGGGGGATAAGTTGCTTTCCAGGGCACTGAGCAAGAGCAAAAGCAATCCTTTGTTTCCCAGGGCTGCTGTTGGGGTGAGAAACAGGAAACTTATTATCACAAAGTAATATCAATTATATGGAGCACTTTCACAGGTTAAAAAACAGGAGGTCGAAACAGCATAGGGGACAAGGAACACTAACTTCAGCCCTGTTCATAGTGAAATTTCAATTATAGTTAGGGTTAGGGTTAGGGTTAGGGTTAGGGTTAGGGTTAGTGTTAGGGTTAGGCTTAGGGTTAGGCTTAGGCTTAGGCTTAGGCTTAGGGTTGTTTTTAGGGTTATTTTTGGGTTATTTTTAGGGTTAGGGTTAGGGTTAGGTTTAGGGTTGGGGTTGGGGTTGGTTCGGTATAAGGCTGGCATTAGGATTAGGGTTGGGTTAAAGTTAGGGTTAGGGTTAGTGTTAGGGTTAGGGTTAGGGTTACGATTAGGGTTAGGGTTGTTTTTAGGGTCATTTTAGGGTTATTTTTAGCGTTATTTTTAGGGTTATTTTTAGGGTTATTTTTAGGGTTAGTATTAGGTTGAGGTTTAGGGTTGGTTCGGTTTAAGGTTGGCTTTAGGGTTAGGGTTGGGTTATAGTTGGGGGTAGGCTTAGGGTTAGGGTTAGGGTTACGGTTAGGGTTAGGGTTGGTTTTAGGGTCATTTTAGGGTTATTTTTAGAGTTAGTATTAGGGTTAAAGTTAGGGTTAGGGTTAGGTTGAAAGTTAGAGTTGGTTTGGTTTAAATTTAGCGTTAGGGTTAGGGTTAGGGTTCATTTTGGGTTAGGGTTAAAGTTAGGGTTAGGGTTGTTTTAGGGTCATTTTAGGGTTATTTTTAGGGTTATTTTTAGGGTTAGAAAAAGGGTTTGAGTTAGGTTTATGGTTAGGGTTGGTTCGGTTTAAGGTTGGGGTTAGGGTTATGGTTAGGTTTACGGTTAGGGTTAGTATTGGGGTTTGGGATGTTTTTAGGGTCATATTAGGGTCACTTTTATGGTTATTCTTAAGGTTATTTTTAGAGTTAGGGTTAGGTTTAGGGTTAGGGTTGGTTCGGTTTAAGGTTGTCGTTAGGGTTATGGTTGGTTTATAGTTTCGGTTAGGGTTAGGTTTAGGATTAGGGTTAGGGTTAGGGTTAGGGTTGTTTTTAGGGTCATTTTAGGTTTACTTTTAGGTTTATTTTTAGGGTTAAAGTTAGGGTTATGGTTAGGTTGAAAGTTAGGGTTGTTTGGTTTAAAGTTAGCGTTAGGGTTACGGTTCGGGTCAGGGTTACGGTTAGGGTTAGGGATAGGGTTAGGGTTAGGGTTAGTATTAGGGTTTGGGTTTTTTTTAGGGCCATTTTAAGGTTATTTTTAGGGTTAGAGTTAGGGTTAGCGTTACGGTTAGAGTTAGGGTTGGTTCGGTTTAAGATTGGCGTTAGGGTTAGTGTTGGGTTATTGTTAGAGTTAGGGTTCGGGTTAGTGTTAGGGTTAGGGTTATGGTTGGTTTATAGTTTAGGTTAGGGTTCGGGTTAGGGTTAGGGTTAGGGTTAGGGTTAGGCTTAAGGTTAGGGTTGTTTTTAGGGTCATTTTGGGAAAATTTCAGGTTTATTTTTAGGGTTAAATTTAGGGTTAGGGTTAGGTTGAAAGTTAGGGTTGTTTGGTTTAAGGTTACGGTTAGGGTTAGGGTTAGGGTTAGGGTTAGGGATAGGGTTAGGGATTGGGTTAGGGTTAGGGTTAGTATTACAGTTTGTGTTGTTTTTAGGGTCATTTTAAGGTTATTTTTAGGGTTAGAGTCAGGCTTAGAGTTAGGGTTAGGATTAGGGTTGGTTCGGTTTAAGATTGGCGTTAGGGTTAGGGTTGGGTTATAGTTAGGGTTCGGGTTAGGGTTATGGTTAGTGTTAGGGTTAGGGTTAGGGTTTGGGTTAGGGTTAGGTTAGTTAGTAGGGTCATTTTAGGCTTATTTTTATGGTTATTTTTGGGGTTAGACAAAGAGTTAGGGTTAGGTTTAGGGTTAGGTTTGGTTCGGTTTAAGGTTGTCATTAGGGTTATGGTTGGGTTATAGATTAGGTTAGGGTTAGGGTTAGGGTTAGGGTTAGGGTTGTTTTTAGGGTTATTTTAGGGTTATTTTTAGGGTTATTTTTAGGGTTATTTTTAGGGTTAGAAAAAGGATTAGGGTGAGGTTTACGGTTAGGGTTAGTTCGGTTTAAGGTTGTCGTTAGGATTACGATTGGTTTATAGTTTAGATTAGGGTTAGGGTTAGGGTTAGGGTTAGGGTTTGGGTAGTTTTTAGGGTCATTTTAGGGTTATTTTTAGGTTTATTTTTAGGGTTAAAGTTAGGGTTAGGGTTAGGTTGAAAGTTAGGGCTGTTTGGTTTAAGGTTAGCGTTAGGTTTAGGGTTAGGGTTAGGGTTAGGCTTAGGATTAGGGTTAGGACCCTAATGTTTTTAGGAGCCTATAAACAACCCAAACCCTTACCCTAACCATAACCCTAAACCTTACCCTTAAACCAAAACAGCCGTAAACCTAAACCTAACACTAATCCTAACTCTAACCCTCAAAATAACCCTAAAAATAAACCTAAAATGACCCTAAAAATAACCCTAACCCGAACCCTAACCCTAACTCTAACCCTAACCCTAACCCTAAGGCCAACCTTAAACCCAACCTACCAAAACTCTAAACCTAAAAATAACTCTAAAAATAACCCTAAAAATAACCCTTAAATGACCCCAAAAACAACCCTTACAGTAACATTAACCCTACCCCTAACTCTAACCCTAACCCTAACCCAAACTATAACCGAACCCTAACCCTAGCGCCAACCTTAAACCGAAACAACCCTAACCCTAAACCTAAACCTAACCCTAACACTACCCCTAAAAATAACCCTAAAAATAACCCTAAAATGACCCTAAAAACAACCCTAACTCTAAACCTAACCCTAAACCTAAACCTAACCCTAACCCTGACCCTAACCCTAACGCTAACCTTAAACCAAAACAAACCTAAACCTAACCCTAACCCTATCTCTAACTCTAACCCTAAAAATAACGCTATAAATAACCCTAAAATGACCCTAAAAACAACCCAAACCCTAACCTTAAACATAAAATTGTTAGGATTAGGGTTAGGGTTACGGTTAGGGTCAGAGTTGTTTTTAGGGTCATTTTAGGGTTATTTTTAGGGATAGAGTTAGGGTTAGAGTTAGGGTTAGGGTTAGGGTTAGGTTTAGGGTTAGGGTTGGTTCGGTTTAAGGTTGGCGTTAGGGTTAGGTTTGGGTTATAGTTAGGGTTAGGTTTAGGGCTAGGGTTAGGGTTAAGGTTGTTTTTAGGGTAATTTTAGAGTTATTTTTAGGGTTATTTTTATAATTAGGGTTAGGTTTAGGGTTAGTGTTGGTTCGGTTTACGGTTGGTGTTAGGGTTAGGGTTAGGGTTAGAGTTAGAGTTAGGGTTAGGTTTAGGGTTAGGGTTAGGGTTGTTTTTAGGGTCATTTTAAGTTTAGTTTTAGGTTTATTTTTAGGGTTAAAGTTAGGGTTAGGGTTAGGTTGAAAGTTAGGGTTGTTTGGTTTAAGGTTAGCGTTAGGGTTACGGTTCGGGTTAGGGTTACGGTTAGGATTAGGGTTAGGGATAGGGTTAGGATTAGGGTTAGTATTAGGGTTTGGGTTGTTTTTAGGGTCATTTTAAGGTTATTTTTAGGGTTAGAGTCAGTGTTAGAGTTAGGGTTAGGGTTGGTTCGGTTTAAGATTGGCGTTAGGGTTAGTGTTGGGTTATAGTTTAAATTAGTGTTAGGGTTAGGGTTAGGGTTAGGGCTAGGGTTAGGGATAGGCTTAGGGTTGTTTTTAGGGTCAGTTTAGGGTTATTTTTAGGTTTATTTTTAGTGTCAAAGTTAGGGTTAAGGTTAGGTTGAAAGTTAGGGTTGTTTGGTTGAAGGGTTAGGGTTAGGGTTACGGTTAGGGTTAGGGTTAGGATTAGGGTTAGGGTTAGGGTTAGGGTTAGGGTTAGGGTTAGGGATAGGGTTAGGGTTAGGGTTAATATTAGGGTTTGGGTTGTTTTAAGGGTCATTTTAGGGTTATTTTTAGGGTTAGACTAAGGGTTAGAGTTAGGGTTAGGTTGAGGTTTAGAGTTAGGTTTGGTTCGCTTTAAGGTTGGCGTTAGGGTTAGGGTTAGGTTGAGGGTTAGGGTTAGGGTTAGGGTTAGGGTAAGGGTAAGGGTTAGGGTTGTTTTCAGGGTCATTTTAGGGTTATTTTTATGATTATTTTTAGGGTTAAAGTTAGGGTTACGTTTAGGTTGAAAGTTTGTTTTGTTTGGTTTAAGGTTAGTGTTTGGGTTAGGGTTAGGGTTAGGGTTAGTGTTAGTATTCGGGTTTGGGTTGTTTTAAGGGTCATTTTACGGTTATTTTAAGTCTTATTTTTAGGGTTAGAAAAAGGGTTAGGGTTAGGTTTAGGGTTTGTTGTTGGTTCGATTTAAGATTGGCGTTAGGGTTCGGGTGGGGTTACAATTAGGGTTGGGGTTAGGGTTACGATTAGGGTTAGGGTTAGGGTTAGGGTTAGCATTAGGGTTAGGGTTAGTATTAGGGTTTGGGTTGTCTTTAGGGTCAGTTTAGGGTTATTTTAGGGTTATTTTTCGGGTTAGAAAAAGGGTTAAGGCTAGGTTTAGTGTTAGGGTTAGGGTTAGTATTAGGGTTTGGGTTGTTTTTAGGGTCATTTTAGGGTTATTTTACAGTTACTTTTAGGGTTAGAAAAAGGGATATGGTTAGGTTTAGGGTTAGGATTGGTCCGGTTTAAGATTGGCGTTAGGGTTAGTGTTGGGTTATAGTTAGGGTTAGGGTTAGGGTTATGGTTAGTGCTAGGATTAGGGTTAGGGTTAGGGTTAGGGTTGTTTTTAGGGTCATTTTAGGGTTATTTTTAGGTTTATTTTTAGGGTTAAATTTAGCGTTAGGGGTAGGTTGAAAGTTAGGGTTGTTTGGTTTAAGGTTAGCGTTAGGGTTACGGTTCGGGTTAGGGTTAGGGTTAGGGATAGGGATAGGGTTAGGGTTAGGGTTAGTATTAGGGTTTGGGTTGTTTTTAGGGTCATTTTTGGGTTATTTTAAGGTTATTTTTAGGGTTAGAAAAAGGGTTACGGGTAGGTTGAAAGTTAGGGTTGTTTGGTTTAAGGTTTGCGTTAGGGTTACGGTTCGGGTTAGGGTTAGGGTTAGGGATAGGGATAGGGTTAGGGTTAGGGTTAGTATTAGGGTTTGGGTTGTTTTTAGGGTCATTTTAGGGTTATTTTAAGGTTATTTTTAGGGTTAGAAAAAGGGTTATGGTTAGGTTTATGGTTAGGGTTGGTTCGGGTTAAGATTGGCGTTAGGGTTAGTGTTGGGTTATAGTTAGGGTTAGGGTAAGGGTTACGGTTAGTGCTAGGACTAGGGTTAGGGTTAGGGTTGTTTTTAGCGTCATTATAGGGTTATTTTTAGGGTTATTTTTAGGGATAAAGTTAGGCTTAGGGTTAGGTTGAAAGTTAGGGTTGTTTGGTTTAAGGTTAGCATTAGGGTTAGGGTTAGGTTTATGATTAGGGTTACGGTTAGGGTTAGTATTAGGGTTTGGGTTGTTTTAAGGGTCATTTTAGGGTTATTTTTA
>JAHLSL010007298.1:0-13205 GCA_025920805.1 Petroica traversi
CTCAGTTCTTGCAAAAGCCAGGACTTGCTCTCTGTTCCCTCGCAGTTGCATGGCTCCAGAGTCTGGTGCCTTCAGGGAATTGTTAAATTTGTTACAGAGAGCACTTCCCAGGAGTTGGAGTAGCAGGAGTGGGAACACTTGGCTCCTCAGAGCCTTCCTGGGGCAGAGCTGGAGCTGTCACTGCCTGCAGGCCTGTAGCTCTCTGTGCTTGAAGCTTTGGGGCCAAAATCCTGCAGTATCAGAGATCCCAAAGGTGGTGCTCACCCAGCACAGATACTGCAAGGTGGCAGAGTTGCCATGCCTGGATGGCAACAAACAAAAGATAAGATAGTTTAGGGCAGGTATGTTGGCCAGGTAGATTATTTATGCTGGTGTTTGTGTTTGGTGGAGCAGTGAGCTCCAAAGCTGGAGGGTGTGTGGTCTGTCTGAAGTAGGACGGGTTAAGGAGAGGATTCAGCTCCACCTGGACAACTCACTGTGCTCAGACCTGGTCCCAGCTGAGGGCTGGTGGGAGCTGGATCCTCCCGAGGGGGCAGGTGGGGTGTGGGGGTGATGGGGATGTCCCGTTCCCCTGTTCATGGCTGGTTTCTCCCTGTGCCAGGGACGGCGCCTGGCTGACCTGTCCAAGCGCCAGGGCCTGCAGCACGTGGTGTTCAGTGGCCTGGAGAACGTGCACAAGCTGACAGGGGGCCGGCTGGAGGTGCTGCACTTCGATGGCAAAGGCGAGGTGGAGGAGTACTTCCAGAAGAGCGGGGTTCCCACCACCACCATCCGCCTGCCCTTCTACTTTGAGAACTTCCTCTCCATCTTCAAGCCGCAGAAGGCCCCGCAGGGAGACAGCTTTGTGCTGGGTAAGCAGGAGCTCTTGCTCTGGGGGTCACTGTCCTGTGACTGTCCTCACCTCCCACTGTGCAGGGGCTGAGGGTGGTGGGGCTGACAGGGCTGTGGGCTGGGAGGGTGAAGAGGCCTCTACCAGCTTGACCACAGCAGGCTGCATTATGGTCTTCAGACCTGTTTGGTGGCCTGCAGGAAATCAGTGAGATTCTGGGCCTGTGTGTGGTGCTGAGGGCTGTTCTGCAGATCCCACAGTGGCTCTGGGCACCCCAAGTGCCTGCTTTTGGGATGGTGGAGGTGGTGGGGCTGCAGATCCAGGTGAGCCACGGTGCTGCTCTGGTGTCACAGCTCAGCCCTGCTCTCCTGCCTGGCCATGCTGATGGATGCTCTCATCCCACCCTCACCTCATTGCCAGAGACTTGGTGCTGAACTCCTCTGCACCTCCTCAGAGCTGGGCTGCACTCCAGCTGGGATCAATCTCTCCAACAGAGCTGCCCATGGGGGACACCCCAATGGATGGGATGGCTGTGGAGGACCTCGGGCCTGTTGTGCTCTGCCTGCTGAAGTCCCCAGGGGAGTACATGGGCCAGGTGATAGGACTGAGCACAGGCAAGCTGACTGAGGCAGAGTATGCTGCCATCCTCTCCCGGCAGACGGGCAAGACTGTGACAGCCAGCAAGGTAGGAGGTGTCCCTTGGTGTTTGTGGTGTTCCTGAGGGACTCACAGCTCATTTTGGTACAGCCCAGCACTGGTGTGCAGGGTTAGTCCTGCTGCCCCTGGGTGTGGCTGGAGCACAGCTTGGCACCAGAACTGCCCTGTTGGTGTTGTCACTGAGCTCATGCTCGTGGAGCACAGAGATGTGCCCGGGCAGGTCTGTGCCTGGCTCTGAGGGATAACTGAGCAGGGTGGTCTCCAGAGGAGCCTGGGATGGGCACTTACACAACAGGTCTCTGCTGGGCTTCCCTTCAGCAGGGCTCCCCCCAGGGCTTTGCTGTGTCACCATTACAACAGACCTGGCCTCTTGTGCTGTGTCACTGTTAACAACACCCCTGGCCACTCCCTGCCCCTTCGTGACTTGTTTTTAATCTTTGTTTGCATTTTAGTCGTGCCTCAGGCAGCCAGTACAATGGAAGAGGGGTGTGGTGGTTCCCCTTTTTGGAATAAAGTGCATTTCATTAGCAACAAATCCCCTCTGATGCTCTCTGTGAGTTCTGCTCTCCCAGAAGCACAGTGAACCAAACACCGTTTGATTCAGACAGGGAAGGAAGGTTTTGGGGTGCCAGGTGGCAACCTGGATTGCCTTCTGGACCACCTAGTTTCTAGAACTCCTCAGCCATAGCTCTGGTGTGAGGAAGGGCTCCCTCACAGCTGCTCCATGCCCTGGCCAGCTGAGTGCCAGAGCTGGTGCCGAGCTGGGCTGGCTGGGCTGTTCCTGCCAGGAGGGGCTGCATCCTTTGCCCAACCCAGCAGCAGTGCCTTGCAGAGCCCTCCTGGCCAGTGGCAATGCTGTGACAGGCTCCCTAACAGAGCCCTCATCACATCCCCCGACAGGTTGAGGGGAAGCCCCAGCAGCCTCTGAGACCTTGTTTTTTCCCCATTCTCTTGGCAGATCTCCCTGGAGGAGTATGAGAAGAGGGACTTCCCTGGGGCCAAGGAGATGGCGGCCATGTTCCGTTTCTATGCCCTAAAGCCAGAGCGCAACGTGGCCCTGACCATGAAGCTCAACCCCAAGGCCCGCACCTTCCAGCAGTGGGTGGGGGACAACAAGGATGCCTTCTGAGCCTCCCCTCCCTCCTCTTCCTCCCTGGTTCCTGCAGCAGGCAGGGGCACCTGGCCGAGGAGGTGAGGTGCCCTGAGCCACTCTGCCTTCCCAGTAGTGCCCCAGGGAGAGGCTGGTCCTTCCCAAGCTGGGGAGAGCTTGGCCCATGTGCTGCCCCTGTGTGTGTTCCTGCAGTGTAGTTGGACTATTCAGGCAGCTAGAACAAGAGGAAGGGCTGTACAGCACAGGCAGAGGGGTGGCAGAAGCACTGCCTTTGTACTCTGTCCTCAGGGAGGTGCTGCTTTAATCATTCTGGGTGTTTTAGGGTGGTGGGGCTTATTTTTCCAGGATCACTGCCATTCCCAGGCAGCTCTGAGCACACAGCACCACGTCCTGGGCTGAAGGTGTGTACCCCAAAGGCAGTGCCTTCATGGCAGGAATCCATGGCCAGGGCTGCTGCAGGCTCCTAAGCAAACAGAAGACAAGGATTTCTTCATGGGTCTGGTCTGGGCACACAGATGAGCCACTGGACAGATGGAGGCTTAGTGTCACCGCAGCAAGCAGGGACTGCAGTGACTTCCTGTGAGTGTAAGACAAAAGCTGAGATTGATTCCTCAAGTCATTCAGCTCTGGCCCTGGTCCTTGGCATCCTAGAGCTAATTTCAATCACCATGGGCTCCTGGAGCTAATTTCAGTCACTGTCCCAATGAGCTAACACTTGACTTTTTCTAGACTGTCCAAGGTTCAGTGGAAAAGCCCCTTCCCCCTCACCCCCATGTGCCTAAAGTACTGCTCAGATTGGACAGCTTTGTGTTTAAAGTCAATCCCAGCCCCCAGCAGTGCTCGACCCATCCAGCCTTGTCCCCTCCTCGTCCCAGAAACCTTCATTCCTGTCACTAGGGGAGGGAAAGGGGGCGACCAGGTGGAAGAGTAGACAAGGCAGCAAGGCACAGCACATGTTAAATATCTTTATGAAGTCCATCTTATTTACATGGGTACAGAATCACTTTACAGAAGTTTAATCAGGAGGCAACGCGTGCTTTATTTCAGCAAATTAAGAAGGGCAAGACTACAGCATGTCCCTGTTTAACTGGTGTTGAACTGATTAGTAGGTGGGCTGATGGTACCTGCACGGTATCACAAACACAGCAGGCTACAGTAACCATGGAATACGCACTGCAAGAGCTCAGCTGCATCTGGAAGGAGTGATCCACCTCACTTGCACTCTCACACATGTAAAACAACGATGCTTTGACCAATCCTTTACGCTACGGGTGTTGCACTACGGTAATAAAAGATTTTTGTCCCCAGCTGGCAAAGGGCTCAGTGATCGACTTGTACCAGTCCAGAAGTGACAGCAGTTGTGTGGTGACTTTAGTTATTTGGGGGATAAACTTGAGGCAAAGTGCAGATTCCATCACTGCTCTGTGCAATCAGCAGGATAGAGAATCAGCAGGATAGAGAAAGCCCAGGGCTGCGAGGGAGCCAGGCCAGCTGGGCTCAGACAACACCCAGCCACAGGGAGATTCCACTCGGAGCTGTGCAGGGCAGCAGGGCTGTCATGGAGACAAGGTTAGCCCTCCCTGACCCACCAAGCTTCCTGGAGAGTTCACCAAGCACGCCTGGCATTCCAAAGGGCACCTGAGTGAGCAGCTGGGGGGCTTGGCCTCCTTACAGCAAACTGCTGCTCTGTGCTGGGATATTTATTTCACATTTCCTCTGGTTTGGATTCTAAATAATACTTAAGTTTTACCAAATAAGCTTCCAGCTGCAGTAGGGTTGTGGAGCAGCCTCCAGAGAGCCACACTTCTGACAAAGCAGGCGTTTCCTTCACTGCCAGTTCCTAGGACAGTGGGTGTGTTTGTGTTGGTGCCTCGGCGGTCCATGGCCTCTCCAGCTGGGTTCTTGCTGTGCTGCTGACTGACATCCTGTGTTCTCAGAGCCTGGCTGCCAGAAAGATTCACCCCCAACTGCACGGATGACCTGCTGCTGCTGGCTCCTAGTTCCCCGTAGAACGCTTTCCTGCAGTTGAAGTGAAAGGAAGGTTAGGATTTCCTGGCTGTATCAGCACACAGCCCACTTTGGGAGCACCTCCCCTCCTGACCTGCTGCCACAGTGTCAGTTTTATAGCACAGCCAGGTCTAAAGCCTGCAAAGATGCAAAGCTGAGCCCTGGAATCCAAAACTCTGTGTCTGCCATAGACTATTCCGAGTCTTGGTGCTCCCTCATCACACATCAGCACAACCAAGGCACCTGAGTGACCCTGCAGTGATGCACAGTGGGGTTTGCTGTGCTCTGTGACAAAGGCTGGCTCCTCCCTGGTGCTGCAAGCCCGTGGCAGGGGGGGAATCCAGGGTGTGCCAGCACCAGTGGCTCTGCAGCCCAGATTTGTGTGGCAGACCCCGGTCCCAGCGGGACCAGCTCATGGGAACACGCTCAGTGCTTGGAGCTGGGCTTGGAGAGAGGCCAGCCACCTCCCCAAGGCTGCACCCAGCATCTGTGCTGCTGTTTGCTGCAGCAACAATGCACTTTAATCCCTGGCTTGTTGCTCCAGGTCCCAGGGGACAACTAGGGCTGTGCACACCCGCGTTGGAAGGCCTGAGGCTAAGTGAGAAGCAACAATATACAATTGCTTCCACCTCCCAAGAAGTGCTCAGTGTGGGGGAAAGATGACAGTGAAACACAAGAGGCCTCCTACCTCGGATGGGGTGTCAGGAGGTAAACATTTTCTTAAGTTTGGAAAGGAATCCCTCCTTGTTCTCCTGAGCCTCAGGCCTATCCCCGCCTGCGTGAGCGCTAGCCGTGGCCCTGCCACCTGGACACAAACAGCAAAGGGCTGCAGTCAGACACATCTCCCACCAGGACCACAGGGCTGTTTTGGACAGGGAATGGCCAAGAGAAGGCAGCTGGTTGTGCTGCACCCTCACAGCCAGAGCTGCACCTGGCAGTGAGCCACGGGACAGGAGCCCTTGCAGTGGAAGCACTGGACAGCCTGGATCCCAAAGTGGAAAAGCCAACCATGAACTCAGGGGCTGAGCTGTTCCCTTCCCCTCTCCCCAGCCCTCCAACCGGCCAGGGAATTCTCATGCTGCACAATTTAGTCAGGCACCCCACAGGCTTTGGAAATAAGTACGTGGAACTGAGAGTAAAAAAAAAGTGGTGAACTGGAACACAGCCAACCAGGACTTTACAGGGTTAAAAAAACCTATACTGGTGGTCCCTGAAACAAGTTCTTCCTGTTTCAAGGTTGTGTCCTTGCAAAAGCAGTGCAAAACCACACCAGGAGTCTGATCTGTGTCATGGCAAGCAATGCTCAGGCAGTATCAAGCAGAAAATTAACTCCTGTCGAATGAAAAGGCTACAGGTATTTCAGACCAACTGTCCAGATAAGGAATGTTAAAATTGTCCTGTATGAACAGGTCCTGAGAACTTGTTTGTCTCTCCAGAAGTAGCCATAACGAGAAAAAGGGAGACCTCTTTGCTAATCTGGTTTATCTACAGTAACACCATCAATGTCAACATCCCAAACGCCCCCTCAAGCTTTCTTTGTGCACAGAGACCAGGGAGTCTGGCGCTCCCCATCCTCCCGGGGCTGAGTGCTGGGCTCGGACTGATGCAATGCAATGAAATCCCGAGGCAGGACACGCCTCCCTCAGCTCAGCCTGTCTCTGCACTGCGACCTACTGGCGTTGTTTGAACCCACCTTGCTGCTTCAGCACGGTAAAAACTGGCAGGTCTGCTTTTTAAAAGATTAGTTTGAAGAGCGTTTTTTTTTTTTTTTTCTCTTAGGCACATAAATGCCTTTAAAAAGCTGGAATGGAAATTCAGTGCTCAGAGTTCTCTGCCCTTCCCCCAAGGCTGACTGTAATATGGGAAAGACATGATTTCTATGTTAGGGAAGCACCATAGAATACTGGCAAGTATTTGGCAGATGCTGCCTTCCAATACCCTGCACTTAAGCCTATATTCCTCACACTTTGGCATGTAGTAGAGCAGACCCGAGTTCTTGGGATCATTCAGCAGCTCCAGAAGGCTCTCACCTTTGCCTAGTCATAAATGCCCTGTTTGGTTTCAAACCAAAACCAAAATCCAATGGGCTTTAACAAGTTCATTGTTCCAATTAAGCAAAGAAAACTGTTTTCCAGTAACTCCTTCCTTACTATTTTACCATGTGTTGTGCCTTTAGCTGCTGCTTCTTCCAGGCACCTCATTCCTGAAACTTAAAACACAATTGCTGAACCTCAATTTTCCACCTGGAGCTGAGAGCAGCCTCACAAAGCTCCCAGCTGCCTTTGCTCCACCATCACTCTGGACACTGTCCACTGACCAGAGCTGGCACTGGCTCCAGAGGACACTCCTACCCCAGGTTTCCCCACATGCACAGAGCTCAGCCCCACAGCAGAAACCCCATCAGCATTTGAGGAGAAACAGCCCTGCTGTGCTCAGAAGCACACTGGATTGGGATCACACAGGAAATTGGCCTGAAGCACGTTTGTTTTCCTGCCTGAAAGCAAGTCCTGGCAGAATGGAAAGCAGGGAGCAGGAGCACAGCTTGTCTGGACCCTGAGTACTCAGTGCCTGCTCTCTGTTCACACAAGTACTGCACAGAGCTTCCTGGGAGGAGGCTGCCCCCCAGCTGAGTGCTGCAGCCTGTTACATCCCACTGGAATTGTTTCCACAACCCCAAGCTGTGCTGCCCCAGCCTCACCTGCTCCCCTAAGGCTCAGGGAGCACTGTGCACTGCCAGGGCAGGGGCAGGAGCTCCCCTCTCACCTGAGGCTGTGTTGGTGACCCCGTTCACGGTGCCGTCCACGTCGGCCTCGTCCTCGGCGTAGCTCATCATTAAGGCTCGCTGGCGATCTGTCAGCCTCCTGTGGCACCAGCACAGCATCAGGGATGGCCTGGGACAGGGTCCCAGCCCTCCCAAACCTCCCCCAGCAGCACCCACAGAGGCAGGCACTGGAGTACAATGTGTGGGAATACACCAGGAATCCCGAGGGTGCTCTTTAAATGAGCCATCTATAAACAATTCTCAGAGGAAGAGGAGGGATAGGACCCACTGCACTTCCCCTCATGGAATTTTCACAACTTCTAAAGAACCTTTTTTGCAAAAAGTTTTTCAGATCCCACAGGAACTTGTTTTAGCTCTACTTACTGAGGAACTTTTATCTTTATGTGGATGTAGTGGTCTCCATAGCCATAGCTGTTGACCTTGGGAATGCCTTTCCCACTCATTCGAATTTTCTGGTCTGGCTGAATACCAGGGGGTATCTATAAACACACACATGTCACATTTACTACTCTGGTAAACATTTATATAATAATTACACATCTATAAAAATTATCTGCTTCTCCAATAAGCTTTAAAACAGGATGGGAGAGCTCTGGTATGCTCATGCACTGGGACACATCCCAAAGCTAAGCCTGTAACGACAGAAAAACTTTTAAAGGGACAAGTAAAGAACCTCACACAGCCTGAAGCCCTTGGATGGGGTTTGTCCAGCAATCCCTTTCTTTCCCTGTCCCTACAGAGTGACAGGAAAGAAGCTGTGACCAGGCAGGTCACAAACTACCCAAGGCTCAATCCTGAAGGAGTCTGCAATACTGGCAGACTTAGGAGATTCTCCCCACCTTGCAGCAAAGGAGAAGCCTCTGCTGTGCCCCACTGGTACTCACTGTGATGTTGATTGTCTCATACAAGCCCTGACACCGGGCTGTGCCTCCCAGCACGGCCTGAGCTACTGAGATCAGGAGATCCGAGTGGATATCGGCTCCGTTTCGTCGGAACACAGAGCTCTTCTGAACCTGGAGGGCAGAGAGTTCCAAAGGGCAGTGAGCACACTGTGTTCTCCTGCTAAACTGCTCCCAAGGGTCTCAGGAGAAAAATATACCACCCCCAAGCTGCATGGCTAGGAACTGAGAGTATCTGGTCTTCTAGTAAAACACAGATCTTGACATAACCTCATTAGCCAAAGGATTGGAAGGATCCTTCCTGCCTCAGGAGCTCCCTCCCCTAATCCTGCTGCTAGTTTATCCGTGTCAGAGACAGACACTGCCTTTTCCAGCACCCTGAACAGGGGAAAGCCAGAAGTGAGGAGGAAATGAAGCACCTTTGCAGTGGCCTCACAAGCTGGAAGAGAATTAAACCCTCCTGCACCACGAAAGATGTGCTGAAAAGAATTTTCTCCTCAACAGAGATGTGTGCAGTAGGATTCTGACAGGAGAAGAGGCCCAGCTACAGCACAGGTGCAGAGCAGCCCTGAAGGTGGACCTGCAGAAGGACACCTAACCAGGCAGCCTCCTGCAGCACCTCCCACAGCTCTCCCAGCCCTGCCAGCAGGCAGCTCCCTCACATTTCCGAGTCAAAAACTCGAGGCATGAAGAACATCTGCATTTTGATTCACTACCCTACAGGTCTGCTCCTGGAACTAGCAGTAATTCTTCATGAACAGATTCAAAGTTACCCCCCTTGCTACAATGCAGATCTCCTGCTGTCTCATAAAGTTCACAGGGATCAGATTACCTCAGCTGTTCCAAAGGATCAAGGGCTCTTCCTCCTCTGCCCATTCTGCAGTCCTTTCCCAGGCAGTTGAGAAGGAACAACCAACTTAAACAATAAACCAGCCTGGGATACATACCCTGAACGTAATGAAAATTTCTTTCTTCCCCACAGGCATCCGAACTGTCTGCCCGTCCTCAACACCTGCAATGAGAACAGGAGAGAATGTGACCTCGAGTTCATGGATACCTGTACCTCGTGTCAATCACAAGAGCTGGCCACCACAGCCCAAAGGAGAAGGGGTCAGCACATGTTTATTACCTCTGAGCTGATCCCTATGCCCCAAACATGCTTGTTACTTCATTATCTACAGGATTCTTTACAGAAATGCATTGGATTAAGGAACACAGCAGGCTGCACAAGCTGCAGCAAAATTACAGGCTGCTCACCCAGGGTGGTCTCAAAGTCTTAGTGCCACCACTGAATTCTCCTCTGCGGTGAGGAAGGCATCTGCACACCCTACTGAAGAAAGCCAAGGCTTTCAGGATTCCTGCCCCCTCCCCAAGCTTCACCAAGGACAAATGAAAGACTCATGGCAACAAAACCTTTGGAGAGTCACTCTTCAAAACCTGCCCAGGAGGACCCAAGCAAGAACCAAAGCTCAGGAAGGGCAAAGCAAACACTTATATCCATCCAGAAGGTCCATCTCATCACTAGCCTGTTCCATTGCTAAGCTCTCAACCTCCTTTGCTTTAAAGACCATTCCTCTGCAGCAAAGCGTCTTAGGCTGCTCCCCCATTTACAGCCAGCAGTGGCAGTAAATAACTACTGACTAAATAACTGGAAGTTCTTTAACAGACAGCAGCAGACAGGTACAACACTGACCAGCTGGCACAGGAACCATCACTGTCTTCTTCTGCTTGGTCTGCCCTGTGCCCCGGCACACGACGCAGGGCGTGGTGATGATGGAGCCGCGGCCGCCGCAGCGCCGGCACGTGGAGCGCATCACGAACGGGCCCGTGTTGATGGTCTCCTGGGGAGCAGCAAACACACACAGGGCAAACCATGAGTGCTGAGCTCTGATCACACACACAGGACAGAGAGATCCTTCAGCAAGGGCTGGAGCAGAAAGCTGGCTCTGGAATCCGGTCGCCATCGCATTCCCATTTCCACTGGACACCACCACTGCTACGAGCAAGTGTCACGTGGTGAGGGCAAGGGAAACACACCACCCTCCAGGTCTAGGCTTTAATGAACCAGAAGGAACAAAGCTCCTTACAGTGCTACAAACGTCTGTGTTCTGATGAATCCAAGGACAATCCACTTACATGAATTACTGCCAGTGTCCAAGAAAGCCTCATGGTGACTAAGCTCTGGACTGAACTGAGAGCCGCCCACCAGAATGAAGCACAAAAGGAATCAGGCATGGAAACCCAAAGCCTGCAGCTCCATCATTACATGAATCTTCTTATTTTATAATTACCCTTGAGTTTTCACCACCTTCCACCACCCCCCAAGTCAAAAGATCCCCATTTATTACCCAAGGAATTTCAGAGCTGTGACATGATATTCATATGGTTTGTGGGATGTGCAGTAGCAGAGGATCCAGCCTGAAGGCTCACGCTTTCAGGTGGGCACAGCACTTTAACACAAAGAAAATCTTCCTAGTGCCTACTAACATCAAGCTGAAATCAACTCAGCTTTGCCCGAGATAAGCTGACGAGTGAGGTGGTATTTTTTCACCATGGAATAAAGTGACTGTCCCCAAGAAGGGGAAGCACAGCAGAGCTGGTGCCCTGCTCAGCACTCACCATGCCCGTGCCATTGCAGTAGTGACAGCGCTGAGCTTTGGTGCCAGGTTCGTGCCCTTTGCCATCGCAGCGCACACAGGAGTCCTGGATGTTCACCACAATCTCCTTGTTCACACCCTTTGCAGCTTGGGTGAATGTCAGTTCCATGATGTACTGCACAGGAAACACGGATACAGATCCATCACTGAGCTGTGGCAGGGTCTTAAGCACACTGAGAAGAGTTTAGGCTTAACAACAAACAATGCTTAAAATAGAAGTTACCAGTAAACATAACTGATCAAGAGAAAATTCTCCTTATAAGAAAAAGGTCATTTTTAGTAAAACCAGGAGTACCAAACACTTCAGAAGACAACACATGAACTGTCAACACTTAAAGGAGCATTTAGCTGCAGCATGAAGAACAAGACAGATTTTGTTTCATTATGGGCCTCACTGCAATGTGAAGTTAATTAAATTGCAAAATTAAGCCAATTAAGCAGCCAAATATATTGCTGGAAGGCCTGGTTTATAGTTACAAGGTATTTTGTGGGTTTTAACATTACAGATCAAAGCAGGCATATGTAAATCAACCTGCAGCAGAAAAGATGCCTCCACAGCAATGGAACTGCTCAGCAGCACTGGGTGGTGTCAGTAAACACCAGAGAGGTAGCTCAAGCCCAGAAAAAATGTCCTGTCTGGAGATGTGGGGTGTGTTTCTGCACAGCTGAGCAAAACTATGAGACTCTCCCCCCACGCCATGGGACACTCACACAGCGACATTCCCAGAAATAACTCCTTGCTGAAGCTCCCAGAGCACTCTGGGACAGAAGCTGGGGAGAGACACTGGTTTGAGTTTCCCACTTCACCCCAAATAAAAGCACCTCCTACCTCCTGTGGCTGGTCAAAGACAGTCTGGAAATCGCCGAAAGGGGATCCTGAGAACTCCCCAAAGATCTTCCTGAAGAGCTCCTCGGGGTCGATGGAGGGGCCGCTGCCCCAGTACTGCCGCCCCGCGCCGGCCCCGGCCCCAGCCCCGGTGGCGCCCGCCTCGAAGCTCGCCGTGCCATAGGCATCGTACTGCTTCCTCTTCACCTCATCACTCAGCACCTGGGGACAAGGAATGGCCATCAGGGGGCTGCAGCATCCAGGACACCCCCTGGCTCTGCCCTCAGACCTTCCTGCTATCAAGGGGGCCCAGCTCTCAGCACCGCGGGAGTTAGGGACAAGCTGCTGCCTCCCCGGTGGCTCTTGGCTCATCACCAGGAAAATGGCAAGATCTTACTGATTTGTGAAAAGCAGGAAGAACTTGTATTATTATATATATCATTATAATAATGATCATTATTGTATCAGTTGAAGAGTGCTGGCTTCAAAAAACAGGGCTGGGGGAGCACAGAAAGTCCCTCTGTCTCATACACCTGCTGACAGGTTTTAAATTTGATTATTTGAACTGACAATAATTCCGAGGCACTGATATCCATGCCAGTCACTAAGCCTAAGCAAGGGCAAAACTGAGAGTCCAAAGCAGCTAAATCAGGTACTTGGACCAAGTAATTTCTTGGGACAGCGGTGCTTCAGACTGAAGTAAATAAAAAAACCAGCCATGTCTTTACAGGAAATGTTTCCCCTCATCTACCCTCCAATCCCTCCTCGTCTCATCACAATAAAATCCTGCTATTACCTCGTAGGCTTCAGCCAGCTGAGAGAACTTCTCCTTCGCTTTGGGGTCGTCCTTGTTTGTGTCAGGGTGGTATTTCTTTGCCAACTAAAAAACAAAAACCAGCTATTAGGGGGAGGCAGGAATTATTTACTATATCTCACAAGCCAGGAAAAGCACTTCAGGCAGAGCCTGGCATTCACTACATGCATTCCCAGGAACTAAAACCCTTCATTTTCCTTTATCAACCCAAAACAAGGAACTACAGCAGCTTTCTCCGGATCCTCTCAGCAATCCCAGATCCTTCTGGAAGGGGAAGATGACAGCACAGGCAGACCACGCTTTGGAAGGGATCCCCAAGGCCATGTGCTGAGCTTTCCCACTGCCTCCTCCCCTCGCCTCTAGCGGCTCCAAACGCCAGGATCTCAAGGATGGGTTTTTCCCTGCCCCACCGGAGGGGCAGCCCTGGCCCGTGCCCAGAGCCCAGGCCCGGTCCCGCCGCACCTGGTAATAGGCCTTCTTGATCTCCTTCTGCGTGGCGGTGCGGGGCACCCCCAGCACCTGGTAATAGTCCTCCTTGGCGCGGGCCGCGCTGCTGTGGAAGGCGGCGGCGGCGGCGGCTGCAGCGCGTTTCGTCCCTGCGGGAGAGGAGGGAGAGGGGCCGC
>JAHLSL010007405.1:0-18984 GCA_025920805.1 Petroica traversi
TCCTTGAAAAGTGTTTTCTGCAGGGCTCCTTCTATGTCTACCCCACTGAGGAAGCTGTTACAGAGCCCAAGGTCTCCCGGGGCATTCCAAGGAACAGACCCATCAAGGTTCTTGTAAGAGTTTACATTGTTAAGGTAAGTCTCTGGTGGCAGTCTTTCCTCTCCCTATGGACCTTCTTCCATTCTCTGCTCAGTAAATGTGAGCAGTGGCACTTGTGAAAAACGTGATGCTGGCTTGAAGCCTCTGCCAATGGAAGACACCTACATCCTGTCCATGGAGAGTCTTCCATGCTTTGTAGCTTGAGGAAGTACTAAAAGGCCAGATGGGCATTTCTTGGCTCCTCACATCTGCCTTGAGATCATGAGCAAGTAGGTGAGTCCACAGCTGAAGACATCAGTGGCTTGTACAGTGAGGATTTGTGTGGGAGCAAGTGGCTCTTTCACTGCTGGGGTACTTGCTGGGGTACTTGCTGGACCTGACCAAGCAGGCTTGGGTGGTGTCTGGCCTGTGCAGTGTTCCTTGTGCAGATTGCTCTCCACAGCTGTGTGCAGCAGTATCTCTTGTATATTCCAGGCTACAAATCTGTCTCCAGCAGACCCCAATGGCAAAGCAGACCCCTACGTGGTGGTGGCTGTGGGACAGCAGCAGAAGGACACCAAGGAGCGATACATCCCAAAGCAGCTCAATCCTGTGTTTGGAGAGTATGCAGGAAGCTTTCATCTATCAGGTTTAATAAGAACAGTGTAAATCTGGGGCTTGGAATGTGGCTCAGCACGGAAGGTCTTCTGTTCCTTTCTGATGGAGAATCTTGTGCTTTAACACAAAACTCCTGGGCATGTCTCTTGCTTCCAGCTAACTCAGGAGCCATCATGTTTTGGGTTAGGAGGTGAGCACACCAAGGACTTGATTTAAAATTGGAAGCTGAGCATTGGAGAGCTTTTCCCCTAACCTCAGGCCCTCTATCTGAGCCAAGCATTCCAGGAAAAGTAATTCCTTTGTTTGAACATTCACACTAAAAATTGCACATACTGAATTTAGAGAGAGCCAAAGTTTATCAAAGGCCTTTAAGTTGTCAAATACAGTTCTTTAATGTGTAGGGTTATCAAAGCAGAGTATGTGTTTCATTTCCATCCTCTTTGCTAATTGCACTTTCCCTGTTTGATTCTGTCCAGAGTTGTGGAGCTGACAGTCTCCTTTCCCATGGAATCAGAACTCACTGTGGCAATATTTGACCATGATTTGGTTGGATCTGATGATCTAATTGGGGAGACCAAGATTGACTTGGAGAATCGATTCTACAGCAAGCACAGGGCCAACTGTGGAGTGGCTGTGCAGTATGACTTGTAGGTACCAATGAGGCACATTAGGGCCATAGACATTCTTCTTACCTGCCACATGCAGATAACAGAGCTCCTCCTGTTCTGCAAGACAGAGTATGGATTTGCAGGTGCTCCACACATTCACTACAAGCTACATGGATAACTCCATCTCTTTAGACACCTATCAGCTTCCTGTAACTCTAATTCCTACTGCAAACTAATATACCTTGCATAATATAGCAAAAAACCAAAAATTCTTTATTGCTTTCACATTGGTGTGCTGTGATAAAGTACAGCTTTCAGAAAGTACAGCAGTTTCTCTGGCAGCATTTTGTAAGCAGCAACACTCGGGACATTTGATTTCCTCCAGCCTCCCTCCATATGGATTCTCTGGTGTCTTCTGTAAATTTCTCTTCTCCTACCCTGCTGTTGGAAAATTAGCTGTGGGCATAGAGTTGAGTACCCAGCACAGCTAAAACTTCTTTCTCCCTTAGGAACTGCAGCTAGAATTGCTCTTGCTGTTAGAATTGCTTCTGCTTCGCAGAAGCTAATAGTTCTGTGGGGTGCAAGACCAGCTCATTCTCTATCAGCACAGAGTTGGTTTAGCTTTTCATTCATTAAGATTTTAGTAACCTTTTTAAGCCCAGGGTTTTCCTAGTGAAAAATCTGAGCAAGGTTCTAGTGACATAGCCTGTGCTGTAGGGAAGTAAGAAAAGAAATTTAAGCTGAAGAAATTCTTGATATTTTCTTTTTCCATGCAGAAATGGCTACAACACGTGGCGAGATGCTTTTAAACCCTCACAGATCTTGGATAGTTTATGCAAGAAAAACTCAATTCCTGCTGCAGAATACAGATGGGAGGAGGTCAAAGTGGGCAATAAAATATTCAAGGTCCCTCCAGAGGCTTTTCCTGAAGGTACAGAGGGCTTGTTGAACTGGTCACTTTAACAGCTGCCTGTGCTCAGCAGTGCACATGCTGGTGGGTGGTATGGGAGCCCACAGTGCTCTCTTCCCTAAGGTGCTCAGGCTGGCTTCCCCACTCAGTGCCTTGCATGGCCTAATTTTTTGGTTCACTGTGAGGTGCATCCTTAGTTCAGTGGACACTGGAACTCAATGTCCTGAATCAGATCTTCTCCCAGTGCAACAAAGTTCCAGGCTTCCCAGGCAGTGGGTGGAACAAAGTAAACCCACTTGCACAGCAGTGTTGGCCATGGAGGTTTGTTGTGTGCCAGTTTATTCTGGTGGCTGGTGCTATCACAAAGCTGTACCTTCCTCTGGTTATGATCACTATCAGCAAGATAATGAAGTCCTGTTTGGTGTTGTGGTTGTTTTGGAGTTTTTTTGGGGTTTCTTTTGGTAGGCTCGTTCGGGCCTTTTGGTGGTGATGGGGTTTTTTTGTTTTCTTTAATGTTTTTGGGGTCTTTTGTTTGTGGATGTTGTTTTGTTTTGGATGTGTTTGGGGGGGTGGGGGGAGGGAGTGTTTTCTCAGTCTTCCTTCCTGTTCTTTAGCAGATTTTGTCCAGGAATGCCCTGTGCCTCTGGTGGCTTCAGGTGCCTTGGATGATTCCACACTGCTCCTCCCTACTGTTGATCTCCAACTTGTGGGCAGCTTCTGCTTCTCATTTGCTGTTTTCTTTCCTTTAATTGGCATTACAAACCCTGAGCCAGGGCCACAGGTGTCCATGAACACATCAAACTTTCACAGCCTCCACCAGCAGTGATTGAGAACTTGCCTGAGCAAAGGCCAGCCCCTGCTGGATTCAATTGCCAACCTGTGCAATTGAATCCAGCCTCCAGGAAAGACTAGAGCAGATGTAGCCCACTTGTGGATGGCTGAGTTCTGCAAGGCAATGCTATGTAGCCTGTAGGAAGAATGATTCCTGGCCTTACCTGCATGTTTGTGGCCAGCTTTACTTTCTCCTTATTTCAGTGCAACTGTTCCTCAGTTTTCAGGTGGTCTCTATGGCTTTTGGAAAGAAGGGAAAAGAAATCCTACTCAGGAGAGGGCAAGGAGCCTCCAAAAGCCCTTTCCTCCATTTTTCCAGGTCACTGGATAACCGGGGAGGGAGAAACAACGTCTTTTCCTGGTGCTTCCTGGCAGATGGCCCTGGTTCGAACATAGCTATAGCTGATGCCCTGTGAACCTCTGCTGTGCTTAAGCACTACTTGGAATGATTTAGGCCTCAGGCTGATATCCAAGAGCAGATACGCTCTGTAAACCCAGGAGTCGGTGGGTCATTGTGCCCTCACCTGTTGGCTCTAGCTTTTCTCCCACCAGCAGGATTTGGTCCTGAACTGCTATTTGGCTTCACTGTGCCAAAGGAGTCAATTACTAATTATGTTCATTAACAGAGAGCACAGCTGCATGTCTTGAGTGTGGCAAGTAATGCTTTCCAGTAGCACTTCCCTGGCAAAAATTGATCCATGGGTCTGTTTGCACTACCATAGAGATGTGGGGACTTAAACTGCCCCAGAGGGTCACGTCCTCCTCAATATCCCTTGGATCTTTTTCCCAGGGCCAGAGTAAATTCTTTTTTGCCCTTTCCATTGCATTTTTTTGGCTTGTTTTCTTCCTGCCTGCCATTTCTCTCATCACTGTAACATCTTGAACTCACTCCCCTCATCTTTGCCCTCCTGCTTCTCCCTATTTGTTTCTCTGGAGAGGTGCTTTTTTGCCCCGTCCATCATCTCCTGTTACTTGTGCTAGTGACTGATGTCCTGAACATGACTCTTGCTGGCCAGAAGCCTTCATCTTCTCTCTGGCTGTGTCCTGCTGCAGAGGCCTCTGTGAGGAACAAGAGAGGAGTGACAGATGAGAACTTGTTGGTGGATATTGAACATAAGGCTTTGTACGTCCTGCAGCACTGGGAAGAGATGCCAGGATATGGGTACAAGCTAGTACCAGAGCATGTGGAAATCCGGTCTTTGTACAACCCAGAGAACCCTGGACTTGTGCAGGTGAGATGTGTTTCCCTGCCAGACCTAAACACTGTTTCAGGGAAGGACCTTCTGGACAGTGGGTTTCCAGCTCCCTGTCTGGTCTCCTGTGAATCTTATGCTTTATCCCCTTCCTGGGTGGGTGACTGGAGTTGTCTGTGGATGTCTGGCCCAGCTATGAAGTGAGGACATTTGCCTTGGTTGTCCTTTGCTCACATCTACCCTGTGACCTCTCATGATGCTTCCGAACACCCTTTCCTCAAGGAACTTCTGTCCATTGGTGTTGTGTTCACAGGTGATGGTGATCCAGTGTCCTTTGTGTCTCTGCAGGCCATTTAGCACTTCTCTGACTAGGAAGCAGTGTGGGTGGCAATAGACCTGCTCTGCTTTTGGGCCCTGCCCCTATGCACCCCCCTGGGGGATGGTATCCTTGCCTATACCTCCCTCCTCTGCATTGTCCCTTATCACTGCTTGTACTGCACCCTTGGCTTCTCCCTGGGGTACAACATAACTGCTGGCTGGAGAAGAAACATTCATCCTTAATTTTGTGCAATGCAGTCTCCTAAGCTCACCATTTTAATTTCCTGCACTGAAATCCCCTGTTCCCTTGGGTACTGGAGGCTTGAACAAACCAGAGTTCTGTAGTCATGTTGGCTTTGGTATTGGAAATGCAAGTGTGGAAAGCAGAGTCAGACCTATCACTTAGTTTTGTTGGTTTTGCTTAAGCATTGCATCACCATATGCTCCTTATTAAGATAGGGGGACATGTTTGCCTCTGTTCGAAATTGATTCAGTGTAGGTGAAGTGTTTTTTCTTGGGAGCAGAAATAAGCAATCTTTCATAGCCTTAATTTTTTTTCCCTGTGTAAAATCCAGTCTCATGCCACTCTCAAGTGCTAGGAATGGAGAGAACCAAGCAAGGGCTCTCCTTGCAGGACCAAACCCTTGCTCCATGAAGAGCTGGAGAGTGGTCTGTGTTTTGAAGTGTCTCTGCTGTCTTCTCTCATCAGGGCTCCTTGCACATGTGGATTGACATGTTTCCAAACGATGTCCCTGCACCACCACCTGTCAACATCAAGCCACGACTGCCTGTCAGGTAGCACCTTGGGGTTGGGGGTGCAGAGAGGGTCAATGTCCCTTGCCATTGCTGGCAGGATATGCCACAGGGCACAGGCTGAGGGTCAGTACTAGTGTGGCATGTAGCCATCTTTGCTCCAGCTCTGACCACAGGTTGTTTTCTTGAGTATATCATCGTGGGCTCTAAGAACTTCAGCTGCACAAAGGTTTGGGGAAGGGCAGGTTAATATCTCTATGGCGGGACATAAAGGTAATAGAAACCCAGGCCAGACATACTCAACAAACTATTTTGGCTAGTGGACAGATGTCCATGGGAGCTTGGAGAAGTGCAGCTGAAAGAGGAAATCTGCTGTTTTCAAGGATCTAATGGTACTTTTGAGGTGGAGGGTACAGATTATTCTCAGATATGCACCTGAAAGGACAAAAAGTAAAGAACAGAAATTGCAGCAAGGGAAATACCCCAGCTGGATACAGGAAAAGCATTTTCCCAAGTGACAGTGAAGCTATCCTGGAATAGGGACTCAGATATACCCAGGAATAGATTGACTTAGATGTGCTGGGATGTCCATCCTTAGTGATATTAAAAACTAATGCAGACAAGGCCCTGAGCAATCTGCCTACTATGAAGCTACAGCAACAACTTGCAGCAGAGACTGCAGAGATCCCTTCCTGCCTAACCTTTTCTGTGCTCCTATGACTTAGTAGAGCCAGGTGGGTTTCCCATGCACCTGTAAAAAGCTACCTGTATTAACTGTGGGTATTTTTCTTGTGGGGTTGTAGTGACCAGAAAGGGTTTTATACCTGGCAGTGAGACTGCTGGGGGCTGTGCTTGGCTGGAGGAGCAGGGAACCACACTTATAGAAAGGTTCAAGTCCTGATGCTCTGGCACTGTGCTCAGGGTTTGACCTGCCCTCCCAGGGAGGGGACAGGGGGATATGTCTCGCCTCTCTGTACTTCCCACAGCTATGAGCTCCGTGTGATTATCTGGAACACGGACGATGTGGTCCTTGATGACGTCAACCCAGTAACAGGAGAGCCTTCCAGTGACATCTACGTGAAAAGGTCTGGTGGGAGGCCAGAGCCTGGCTGCCCTGCTCCCTGCCCTGGCCCACACGCTCACTTGCCTCCTCTGGAGCTCTTCCCCTCCTTGCCTCAATGTGAGGTGCCCAGTCCTCTGCATGGGTTGCTGTACCCCCAGAGATGTTGTCCAGGTGTTGCTCTTGTTTGACCATGGGGTTCACTGCTTCCATCCTTCTATTCTGCCTTTGAGGCTGGCTGACAAGGGGTAGAGGGTAACTGAGTTTCTCCTGCAGCTGGATAAAAGGTCTTGACCATGACAAGCAGGAGACAGATGTTCACTTTAACTCCTTGACTGGGGAAGGCAATTTCAACTGGAGGTTCATCTTCCGCTTCAATTATCTCCCGACTGAGAAGGAGATCACCTACAAGAAAAAGGACTCTGTCTTCTCCATGGAAGAATCAGAGTTTCGGGAGCCAGCTGTTCTGGTACTCCAGGTCTGGGATTATGATAGGATTTCAGCAAATGACTTTCTAGGTATGGTGTTACCTGCTGGAAGTGGGGTGATCTGTCCCTCACCTTGCTGGATCATTACAGCATTTCCCTGGGGTTCAGCTCTCTGAGAAGGGACACTAGGGGAAACTAGTTTGATGAGATCAAACTCTTCAGCTCAGTAGTCACCTGGGCTGGTTTTTCACACCTGAGCTATAGACAGAGTCTGGAGATAGGCACCTCCACTATACAGACATGTAGTGCTTGCATGCTTGCCCCAGGGCCTTGGTATATTGTTTCAGGGACTGTCACACCACAGGGCTTCTAGGTTCTGCTTCCTCACAACCTTTCCAATAAACTTGCTTGTTTTCCATGTTCTTACTTAGATATACAGATCCCAAGTCTGGGCCTAGGAGCATTATTCCCAGGACTTTATGTTGTGGGCACAGGGACAACCTGCGTGAGAGTATTGATAACCTTTGTGAGACTATTGGCACTTGGGTTGCAGCATCCCATTGCTGGGGGCTCAGAAGTCCCTGGATGCTCTGGTACTTCCCAGTAATCAGACCTGCTGAGCTGAGCGTGCAGCAAGGCTTGGTGCCAAAACAGAGCTAGTGGTGATTCCTCCCACATTATGCTAGCACAAATACTGCTGATTCTTTCCCACTTCTGCTGTTATCAAAAGTTATAGCACTTTGTTCAGTTATTCCTCCCTTCTTCAAATGTTAATGTCTCTATTAAAAAGCAGCCCCTTTCCCCTACTATCTCTTTGACATGTTTAAACTCTCCTCATACTTCAACTTTCGATAGTGTATTTAAGTGGCTTGAAGCATGTGGCACTTCCAGTGGTTCAGCCATGAAGAAATGAGGCACTGAAGAAAGCATTAACAATTCCAGTCATTTCTGGCATAATCTCAGGAACTTCTAGATATTAAGGGGCTTCTGCAAGGTTTATTGCAATCTCCTGTTCCAAACAGGGCTAGATGCACTGTCAGGTTGCTCAGGACATTTTCTAGGTGAGTTTTGATTATCTCCAAGAATGGATTCCCAGCACCCTTCTGGGACCCTTTTCCTGGCAGCACCTTTCTCACAATTCTCAGGTTTTTTTACAACTTATTGTGTCTGTTGCCTTATATGCTTTCATTATCCATTTCTGAGAAGAGTCTAGCTCCATCTGCTGTGTAGCTTCCTTTAGGCTGTGAGGGATGCAGTAAGATCTCCCTCTTGACCTCTCCTCTGGGCTGAACATATGTGTCTCTCACCCGTCTTGCTATGGCTCCTACTAGACTTGAATATCTCAACCATTAAACACTATTTAGTTGACACCTTTCTTGTATTGGGAGTCCAAAACTAGGCACTGTATCCAGATGCAGTCTCACTTGGAACTGAGCAGAGAACACTCACATCCCTTGTCTGCTTTTTCCAGTACAGACCAGGATGTGGTAGGATTGATTTTTTTGCAAGGGCTCGGTGCCAAAGCGGGACAGGAGCTCATTCCAAGCAGAACAGGGGCACAAGGCCAAACAGGGAAATGAACGGAGGCTGCTGCAGATCTAAGGCAAACTTGAAACTTTAAAAGCATTTATAATTTTAAAGCATGATCATTTTATAATTTTAATTTATATTTCCAGGAGTTAGAGAGGAATATGAGCTTGGACATGTGAGGAGAGCAGGGTGGGACATGGAAAGGGGGAGAAAATAACTCACCATATGAACTCACCAAACAGCCCTTGTCAAAAACAAGACAAGACCTGAGGCTTCTGCCTCTTAGTCTCTGACTCCTGAGCTAGTTCTTTCTTATGCAGACTTTATTGTACTCCTTCTGTAAATGTACAGATTATTGCAGCAGCTGGGACCTACTCGTGGCAGTTGGGAGTGTGGCAGAGACAGCCAAATGTCATGTGGGGCTGATCTTAGGGTTTTACCATGTGGCCTCCTCTCCCCTGTGCCTGCAGGCTCCATCGAGCTGAAGCTACATGACATGGTGTGGGCAGCCAAGAGCTCTGAGCATTGCACCATCAAAATGGCCAAGGAGAATGCAGCACCTCGCTTCTCCATCTTCCGAAATAAGCGCATGAGGGGCTGGTGGCCCTTTGTCAAACTCAAAGATCAAGAAGATGCCAAGAGAGAGGAGAGGGAGTACAAGAAGAAAAAGTGGAGCAACTCAGTGAAACCAGAGGACATAGAATTTATAGACCCCAGTGGGAACAAGTACCTCCTGATGGTAAGGTGGGGTGCTGGCTCTGGAGAGCAGTGTTTTATGTCTGCCTTGATATGGCAGCCTCTCGTACATGCACGCAACCTACAGGGGCAGCAGTGACCCAGCTTTTGCAGGATCCTGAAAGCTTCTTCTGCCTACTACCGATCCAGCACTTCATCTACCCTGAAGGACCAGCTGCTGTGGCATTCAGGGGTGTCTGACTTCATGTATTCCTCAGCTGCCCATAGAGCAGTGCTCCGTGAGGGGAGCTGTCTATGTTTAGGAGTTCAGTGATCCCACTGAAACACCCCAGACCACGTGCTTCTTGCTCACTCCTACTCCAAAGCAACAGGCATATGGCTCCCCATCAGTCAGTCAGGACAGCAACAGAAGCCTGTCCTGGGATCTCTGGCTGCCCAAGACAGGCAGGTGTCAACTGAACTGAGACAGACTTGCTCCTGATAGCCCTGCTATGTGTTCCCAAGGGTGAATTTTGCTCAGTGCCACTGTGGGAGGGTGCAGACAAATCAGGTAATTAAAGGGTGCATTAAAATACAGTTCCTTGTCTGCAAAACAGTCAGTTTTTTACCAGGCCACAGTTTCCACTGGCTGTGAAGTAAGACTGTAGCCTATGGAGAAAAGAGGGCTGAGCCATCTGTAAGTGGAACTGGGAGAAAAATACCCTATTGTGGCAGGATGTGTGGTCAGCAGGCTGGTTTGTGAAGCAACACATTCAACTGTGGCTCTGACATATTGTCCCTCCAGGGTAAGGTGGAAGCTGAGTTCCATCTGCTGACTGTGGAGGAAGCTAACAAAAGTCCTGTTGGCTTGGGCCGAAAAGAGCCTGAACCCCTGGAAAAGCCCAAGTGAGTATCGGTATTATCACCTTTAGGATGAACAGACAGTGCTGTGTTCTCAGAAGCTGTCTGTATGGAAACTGGGAGCATTGGCTTGCCAGGAAGTCAAGCACAATCACTGAGGCCCTGGGGAGTGGGGTCTTCAGGACCAGGACTGCCAGGGTTTCCCAGAGCTCAAGTGGGTCCATAGGACTTGGGGCTGCAGCACCTAGCCCGGTGTTGATCTCAGACAGATCTGACCATTGTACAAGCAATGTTATGGCACAGCTGCCTTGAGTATCTTCCTGTTTGAAGGGGTCCCTACTATACGTGGGTGAAGGACAGCTCTGGGGACACTGGGGCACTGTTCCAAGAGTCCCGTCCTGTTGCCTCTAGCTTTTTCCACAGGCAGTACATTTACTGTAGCCCCTGGGCTGGTCCTGCCTGCAAGCAGCAGGAAGAGCAGGAGGTTCATGAGGGTAGCAGGACACCAAAGTAGAAGGGCAACTGTGATGCTCTGTGGATTGAGCCTGTGCTTATCTATTCTTCTTTTCCTGTTCTAGTCGGCCAAAAACAACTTTCAACTGGTTTGTGAATCCCATGAAGACCTTTGTGTTTTTTATCTGGAGGCGATACAAGAAATACATAATTATGCTGTTCATTGTCACTGTTCTGACAATCTTCCTGGTTCTTTTGGTATACACCATGCCTGGATACATCAGTGAGAAGATCATTAATGGATAAATGCTCTTCAACAAAGTACTACTCTAATACAGGGGCAATTGTAGCAGTAATCAAGATAGGATCAGAAAGTTTAATGAAACCCTGTGGTTGCAGAGACAGCCTAAAGAGACAGAGACCAGCAGAAGTGAGCTTTGTTTTCCTCATGAATAAAAGGTCCTTGGCTATTTTCTCTGATGCTTGTGGTTTTTAACTGCTTTCTGGACCTGGGGGACAACCTGCTTCTTTGTGAGGTACCAGCTGATCCTGATTCAGCAGTCCTCACTGTTGGCCCTTTGCCCTTCCTACTGAGTAGTACAGCAGCAAGGACTACACTGGGACAACATGGGGTACGAGTGTCCATCTGTTTGGTGTTGGGCTGATGTAAACTAAATGAGACTTGTTCTCAACATGGTTTCTGGTGCACCAGGGTTCCTGTCATCTGCATAGATAAGCCCTGACATGATCTGATCCCAAGTGGAGGTGTTTCAACCAGGGATTTGAGAGGATAGAGTCTTTCTGAGAGGTGCAAGTGATGCTTAGAGGGACCACAGCATTTCCAAAGAATTTAGCTGAATATGCAGTTTTATAGCAAAGGTGCCTGCCTCGTGGCCTTTTGAATGGGGCAGGAATAGAGTATGTTTTGGGGACAAAACTGTCTGGGCAGAGCCAGGCAGGTAGATGTGAAGCAGGTGAAGCCTGTGGTTGGACATGAAGCCAGTGTGGGCCAGACATGATGTTCCCCCAGTGAGTCTAGAGTTCAGCCATGGGGTGGGGATCCAGAATGACAAAGAGGGAGGCCTCTCTCCCTCTACGGGACCTTTGGGCTGGAAGCTGGAAGCTGGGGGTTAAATAGGCTGCAAAGGGCTCAGGTCATGCAGCACCTGCCTGGGGCTACAGCAAAGCCCTGGGCTGTGACAGTGCTGCATCACTCCCAGTTTTTCTGCAGGGCCTATTGAATGGGATGTTGCCTTCATAAACAGCATGTGGTCCTTCCCAGCAGTGCCCAGTGCGCCCCTGCAGCGACTGGTCCATTCAAACAAACTGAGTGCCCTCCAGCACACCCAGTGCACGCTTCTAGAGAGCCCTTTTGGCTCTTTCAGCCATGCTTAACCACATTTCCCACCACACCCTCTGTTGAAACTCTGGCATTGGTCTCCTCCTCATAGCAGATGAAGCTGGTGGATTCTGGTGTTCTTTCTCTTGTTGGTTCAGCTTTTCCCGAGGTTTGGGGCTGGTGGAGTGGTTCCTGCGGCTCCTGCAGATCCTGGCTGACGGTCTTCTGTTAGTTGTCTGATCTTGGACCAAAATGAAGCCAAACAGTTCAGGAAAAGAAGCCCCTAAACCACCAAAGGATTCCTGCTGCAGTCCCTCGAGGCCAGGGAAAGGGGTTAAAAGAGACTTATTGCTTAAGCTAACAAAAAACCGAAGCTAGCTAAGCAACAAAGTAACGTCCGGGTCGCCCTGCACACTCTGGAGTGAGGCTTTGAACAAAGCCCATGCCAGAGCTCCTAAGCCCCCCTGCCCCAGACCCACCTTGAACATACAGCAACCATTTCTGGGCATAAAGATATGAAGGGTTCCTCAGAATACTTCAGTTTATAATTGTTGCTGTGTGCCTGGGACGTGCATGTATGTGTCAGTGTGTGCAGACTGAATGGAGGGTGGGGTGGTATCTGTTCAGAGTGTGGGTTTGCAAGGCAAGAGGCTCATCCCTGCCTTTGCTGTTGGCAGAACAGTGACCCCAGATCTCTGCCCCAGACGCCTCCAAGCCCAAATGAGATCATGATTCATGCCAGTAGTTCCCCTTCCTGGTCAGCACTATGGCTGCCCTGATTTCAGTGTGCAACAGATGCAGGAAGACTTCAGGTCACCCACCACCTCTACCAGCCACATGGGCCACTGCTACTGATAACAGCCTAGGGAAGATGAGGAGAGGTGTAGTGCTGCAGGAGTGCACCCTGGGTGTGAAAAACGAGGACCACTCTCCTGTTAAAATTTAAAGGTTTAATAAAAGACAGTAAGGGACAAGATAGAACAAAAGGTTGCAAAGCCTAGGACGCAGGGTACCCTTGGCACTGAGCCAAGAGCACACCTGCTACGGTTGATGCCGAAATTATTTTTGTCCATACTTGTAACCCTTTACTTAGTTTAGGGCTTAATGTTTTTTAAGTGTTCTGCAGGCCCTGAGACTAAACACCCCAGAACTGCAGAGCCAGGGAGACCAAACATTCCCACTATCTCAGGAAACCAAGGTCTCCGAGCAGGACAGATTCTGTAAACTAGGGGTTAGCCCACCCCAGCCCCATTATCGGGCTCCCTTGTTAGATATGCTAATGTGTAAAGTCTATAACTGGTGTGTGTGATTGACAGGGGGATGCATTTTTTGCCATGTGTCACCTGGGTGAAGTGGATGCATCAAATGGGATCCTGATTAAAATACTGAGGTAAAGACCCCAACCCTCTAACTGTGTCTGGCTTCATTTTATAACACCAGGAAAAAGGCATCATAGTGAGAGACTTTCTTTATATAATTTTCTTACTGTATCAGCCTGTTGCATATTCATAGACAATGATGCATATACAAACTTTCCCCCAAACTATTTTACATGTTCCAGGAACTCGTTAGCATGGCTCCTCCTTGGGTCCACCTTTTTAGAGCATGTGTAGTTCTTTTGGAGAGTTCAGTATTTTCCTTCATCCATCAGTTTCCAACAGATGGTTGTTGTTGATAGAGATGTCCTGTGGCGGGTGCTTGTCACACCTGTGTTTATCCAACTAAGCAGGTGGTTTATTTTAAGTTAGGTACATTTTAACACAGTTATATGAGTTATTTCTCAACTACATCTAAGTCAGAACAAAGAAAAAAGCATTTAGTAATCATTATATTTCTATAACAAAAGCTACTTCTATAAGGATTAACATTCTGCACATAATATTAATTTTGGCATTTGCAAAAAGCCAATACTATAATAAGTATCACACTGGGGGATGCGGAGGGCCATCAACACTGTGGGCCTACTGAATCTGTACCAGATCAGGCACCATCATAGCATTTGTCACCATGAGTAGAGTGTGGTGTGAATATATTTGGGGGTCTGCAAAACACTCAAAGCAAATATTTGATAAAAGCATGTGACAAGTTATGGTGGCCAGGTGACAGGTACTTGTTGCCTGGGGACAAGAGCAAATGGGAAGATGTTTGTATGGGAGGGCTGTGCCTGGTACTGGTCTCACACAATGGGTTGAAGAGAAGGCAGAATGCTTTGTCCAGAGAAGCATCAAATAAAAAGCAGAACAAAACACTGAAGAAAGTTTGGGGGGGCGGGGGGGGTGTGACGGAAGAGTTTCCTTCCTTGTCCAGAGTCAAACTGTGGCATATGGTGACATGGGATGTTCAGAGTGGTTCACATAGCCGGGGGAGAGCTGGCCACTGAGCACAACATCCGATGCAAAATATAATTTAGGCTAAATGCCTTTGTTTTCTGGCTAATTACAAAGACCAGAGGACTCCAAGAGGCATCATCAAGCATGGTGTGGAAGGGTTTCCTGTATGCTGCTAGATGACTTAGACCTGCCTTGGCCCTTAGCTGAAGACTATGTCCAGGCTAGTATAACCATCACAGGGACCTGTTGTGGGTGAATCGAGGTCCTGATCACCAGTGGAAAGTATCTATGAGATGTTACCACTGTGACAAGCTCTCTCTGTGGTGGTCCAGAGGGCTCTGAACCTCTTGGTGCCTCCTCCTGGTAGGTCTGGTAAGTGTGCTACAAGCAACCAAACTATACCACCACCACATCGCCTCTCATTTTGCACTTTCAGCAGATGAAGGTTTTGCCAGTGCTGAGCTGTAGGCTGTGACTACCGCACTGCCCTGGGGCACTGCAGCACCTGCAGATGGGAAGATGTGCTCCCGTAGATAATTCTGTCAGAAATGGCCACTGAGGCTTTTATCATCTCAGGCCTCTGGAGGCCAGGACACCGGATCCTCTGAGCAAGGGACAATTTCCTTGTGTTTCTTAGTTTTCAATTCTTAGTCTATCCTCTAGACCCACCAAAAAGCTAAAATTTCAGCCCTTTAAAACCAAGCTTCTACATCAGAAAGCTGTGTTTAGAGAGAAACACTGTGGAACTCGTTCATGACTGCAGAGCTCCTGGCTTGGGACTTGTGTTTTAGAGTGTACCTACACCTCCAAACATATTTGGCTGTGAAAGGCAGAAATATCATTGCCTTCTGCCTTCAGCAGCTTTTATGGTGTGGGGAGCTCTGTACCCCAGAGTCTCAGTACCTGCAAACAACCATCTGCAGTTGCACACTTGTGACAGGTAGAGCTCTGGTGTGGGATAGAGCAGGAAATATAGCAGGAATCTGCCCATAAACCAAGAGACCCCCAGGTGCAATGTGTGTTAAGCCTGGCAGTGGTGAGGTGTGGGCAGCTGAGGGAAGGAATGCTAAGCTGCCGGTGAAGGGGAGGACATCAGCCATTCTTCCACTGTAGGAGACAGGTTGAAGTAGAAGATGTATTTTGTCCTGTGAAGAACCAGATCTGTGCCCTCAACGCAAATGAATGCAGGTAACAATGCAGGCAGGTAAGTGAGTGTCTTGATTTGTGAGACAGGTGTCCCCCAAGGAAGATGGGAACCTCCCTTGGAATAGAGAATAAGACCCTCTTCCCTCCAAATTATTGTAACTTTGAAATTAAGGGACTTTCAGACAAAGATATAATAAAAGGAATAACACTTCTTTACTAGTGTGTGTATGTATAATAAGACAAAAAATAAGAACAGAAAAATCCCCAATAAACAGTCTCTTCCTGCTCTTTAAGTGATTTCCCCGTGGGTGCAGTTCCGCTCACAGCCGGCAGGGGCGCTGCTGGCTCCCGGCCGGGCAGGGCGGCTGCGATGATTCCCCCGCGGCTGCAGGGGGCGCTGCGGCGCGAGCTCGGCCGCCTCTCTGCACACGGGAATGGCGGGGAGGATGGAGAAGGGGCCTCCTTTGGAAACTCACGGGAAGCAGCCAGTCCTGGTGCCCCTCTAGATAGTGAAAGGAGCTGCAGCAGGAACATCAGAGTAGCAAGCTGGGAAGGCAGGGATGAGCAAAAGTCCCAGAGAGATGTAACAGAAACCTGGCAGCTGTGGCTGAAACCACAGGGCAGGCATGGAGGAACTGTGGGACAACCCGGCAGGGCAGGGGGTGAGAGACTACAATGCAGCAAAAATTCAGACCAGTTGCAGAAAAACGGCAGGGGCAGGGCAGGGGCAGTCAGGCTCCTTGTCTGCAGCAGCTGCCACAGGCAGCCAGGGAAATGCACCCTCTGGGGAGGAGCTGGGGGTTGGGGTCTTTTCCCCTGAGGCATCTGAACAGACGACAGGGGTCCTTTTGTTGTGAGGTAGGATGTTAATAAGGTCCCTGTTCAGCCGAGGCTCCCCTCACAGCAGAAGAAGCAGCCCGTCTGGGCTACAGTGGCGGCAGCAAATTCTTTCCCCTGTTAAAAACAAGGTCCTTTTCTGTTAAAATTAAAAGGTTTTAAATAAAAAATCAACAAGAAAAGACAAAGACAAAGTAAAGGAATTACGGCATCGTGGGATGCCGGGTGTACTGGCACAGAGCCAGGGCACACCTCTCCTAGAGAGAGACTTTCTTTATATACTTTTTTTTACTGTTACAGCTTGTTGTACAATTCAAATGAAGTTCTTTTGAAGAATTCAGTTAGTCTTTTATCAATTCCGGCAGAGGAGTCTCTTATCCAGGAATATCTTGATAGAAGTAGAAGTTTGTATAGTTGTTTGTCAATTTGGTAGAGGAGTCTCTTATCTAGGAATATCTTGATAGGAGTGAATCGCCTTGCTTGAGGGGTGGTTTGTGAGTAATTTTTAACATAGTAATGTTAGTTATTTCTCAACTATTAAGTAAAACTAGAATGGCTACATTTATACATTGCTTCTACAAGGATCAATATTATATACATAGTATTCATTATTTGCGGAAAACCAACACTATAATATGTATTTATAACATCCCCATGCAGCAACTCCGACGGTCCTCCACCGAAACCAGGAGAAGGAGAGCTGGCAGCTGCCCCAGCCTGTTCTTCAAATCTTGTGGTATCTTGGGCCCCTCCTGCTCTGAGGATAAGAGAAATGCAGCTAGATGCCCTCCTCTCCTGAGCTTGGCCACTTCTTTCGTCTCTCTTAAGTACCAGGTCATTATTTTTTCCTAGGAATTTATGAGACAAAATTCCGTGATGGGAAAAAAAAGAAAAAGAAAAGATCCTAATCCCTAATAGGGAGGTTTGGATTTCTTGCATTAAACACCAGATATGTAATTTCTTGTCTCATGGTCAATGACTGCATTCTCACACACACACATCACAATCTAGGGTGCCTCTGGCACCTATGTTCAGTGGACAGGGAGAGCCTAGGATAGGTCAGGATCTCAGTGGCAGTGGAGTCCAAATTTTTCCCTTCCAGTGCCACACGTAAGGGCAGATGGTGAATGGAAGAGATGATTCCAACTGTATGGCTAAAAGTCCAGGGTGAAGTGATACCTTAGTTGAGAAAGATTAATCCCATGTGCAATGGCTTAGATGACTGCAGATTCTGTGGCCTAGGATGGGACTGTGCCTGCCTCATGGCAGCATTCACAATAGCCATATGTGTTAGTCCTGAAAGTCCTGAATTAAGCTAAAGTCATTTTTTGAACTTGGGGGTATGAGTGTTCAGTAGTTTTTCTGAAGGACAATGGTCACATGCTTCAGGTATTCTATCCCATGCTGCCTTTCTAACCTTGGTTTCAAGATGTCTCTTTGAATCATAATACCAGATTCCCTGCATTTGCAGCATATGGCGCGAGCCATTTGCAAAGGCCTATTTTAAAAATGCTTGTGATAGTAACCCCCACACCAAAGGTTCCTGGCTGTAGGGTCTTTTAAGTGACAGTAACATTTTTTTTGAGCACAGATACATATGGAATGCAACACCACAGGGCAATCATACTACCAGATTCCCTGGATTTGCAATGCATAGTGTGAATGTAGTCCTCCTGGTCACAGGAATCTGTTTAATGTCTTGGATGGAAAACCTCAGTGTCAAACTGGACTAGACAAAAAGATGCAGGCTCTAAGAGTCATGGGTGGCAACTCTTGGGAGCAGAATGTCTGGCAACACATCAGGTCAGGCTGGATATGGCTTTTTCCAGGTAGGTAATTTACAAGGTTGGAGGCTTTCTACTGACTTTTCTCCAAAGGGAAGGGATGGAGTCCTCTGAGACTCATGAACAGCTCTACTTCTACCACTGGATGAATGATGCAGAGTGCAGTGCTAGAAATGTGGTCTCTCTCTTTCTTTTCCACTGGCAGAGTTTGCACTACAACATTAACTTTTCCTTGGAGTCATTAATAAAGAGGGACAGGAAAGAGTTTTAAGGGGTAAGCAGGGGTTGAAAGGGCTGTGCTGAGGTAGGGCTGGTAAGGGAATGGCTGGAGACAGAGCAGGTACAACTGTGACAAGGTTTGGTACTGCTGCATACGTATCTGTGACCTGCATGTATATGTAATGTTTGTTTTGGAGAGCGTGTATTTATGTGTGGGCAAGCATGTACCTGTGAAGTTGTCAGAGAATTACATAGTCCATGCCTCCAACACTGATATAAAGTGTTGCTTATCATAATGAAAACTGTATAAAGAAGCTACAACCAAAGAAGCCTCCCTTAAGATACCTGGCAGGAAACTTTGGACTGCAAGTCAAACTACTGAGATTGGATAAAGGGAAAACCCATTCTTTCATCAACCTCAGGCCTGGGAAGAAACAAACAAGTAATCAAGGAGAGAAATGTGAGCCAAGCCCAGCAGCCTTGCTAAGAATCATCTCTGGCTTGCTTTGGGGTGAGGGAGGCTGTAGCCCACAGACCCATTTTCTGGGAACAGGTTTGCAGAGATTTCCCCCCATTGCAAGTGGGGGGAGGAAGTTTCGGTGTGCTGTAACCTCTGCTCAGGGGCAATGAACGCATCCTCCTTAATAGGAACTGGCTGTGGGACTCCCAACCCTGGGAAGGCCACATCCACGGGACATTCACAAGAGAGGCAACTGAGAGGTGCCTTCATCCATCAAAGGCCCCCAGAAGTGCCCACCAGAGCCATTCCTGAAGCCTGCACCTCAGGACTGCACGTGGTAGAACAAACCCAGAGTCTGTTGTAACAGCCTGTGCTGCGGTGACTGAATTCATTCACCCCGCACGAACCCCGTTCCAGGGCTCCCCTTTTCTCCTCCCCCTCCCTCCCCTCCCTCCCCTCCCTCCCCTCCCTCCCTCCCCTCCCTCCCTCCCCTCTCTCCCTCCCCTCTCTCCTTCCCCTCTCCTTCCCCTCTCCTTCCCCTCTCCTTCCCCTC
>JAHLSL010007405.1:18994-41896 GCA_025920805.1 Petroica traversi
CTCTCCTTCCCCTCTCCTTCCCCTCTCCTTCCCCTCTCCTTCCCCTCTCCTTCCCCTCTCCTTCCCCTCTCCCATTGGCCCCTGCTCATGCCAATCAACCCTGTGCCCACCCCCAGCCCTTGGACTATTGGTCAATGATGCCTCTGCCCGCCCCTCAGCTCCTCGGGATAAAATCCCACCACTTCGCCCTGGCTGCCATTTGCTTCTTGCTCCCTTTGAGATAATAAATATCTCAGAATCGCAAGCCAGGGGTGCCACCCGCCTCTTCATCTCCGGGGACGCCTCAGGGTGTGTCAGTGGCTGCCTGAGTCCATGTGCAGGGGTGGGCACTGTGTTTGCGTAGGTGCTGCATGAGGCACCGCCTGAGTGGCTCCATGAGGGACCCTGCAGGAACACACGCGGCCCGGGTCCAGCAGACGCTGCATCAAGACTGTCCCCCGCTCCCCGAGGGGGTCATGCCTGGGCATTGCTACCTGGCTCAAGGGCATATAAACCCATGAGATTCCAGGCTTTTTTGGGGAACTTTCACCACCAAGAAGATCAGCTCGAGAGGATCAACGGATCATGGTTGGGATCCACGGAGTGGTGAAATTTTCCTTATTCTGTCCCTGTTACTCTTTTTCTCTCCCCCCCACCTAATCCCTGTTTCTTTCCCTCCCTTGCTCTCTCTCCATCTCTCCCATATTTACTATCAAATAAAACCCACATTATTGTCACTGGCGTATGGTCTTATCTGCACTTTAATTTGGGCAGAGGATTTTCTAAAGAGCCCTAATAATAACTGGATCCTAACATTTTACTAACTGGATCATAACAGAGGAGACCTGCAATGGTGAGTGTACTTGTCTGCTCTGCACTCAGAAGGGTTAAGGACCCTGTGTGGGAGGGACATTCCTGTGGTTAGCCAGTGTCCTGGGCCTGCACGTGTGACCCAGAGGGAAAACAGTATATTGAGGATAAGGAAGACTCTGTCCTGGTCATAGTTATTAAATAATGCGTGTGGCTCTCTCTAGATGTTCAAGAAGCCCTTTGGCACTACAGTACATACTCTAAATGATGTACAGAGATTGTTAGGAACCATTAATTGATTGCAATCCTATTTAAGACTCACCTCTGCACAACTTTCTCCTTTATTCAACATTTTAGCAGGAGACTGATTTAAATTCACCATGTCACTTTACCCCTGAAGCTCATCAAGCCCTAGATAAGGCACCACAAACTATTTCCAGTCATCATGTGTACCATGTGGACCCTGACATTGATGTCGTTATTTTTGTTGTAATTCCAGAATTTAATCCAACAGGTATTATTGCACAATGGTCTGATCACTGGTCTCCTGACCCATTGCATATTTTAGAATGGATGTTTTTACCTCACAAGCCTAGAAAAACAGTCACTACAATTTTTTAATTGATTGTTCAGTTAATTATTAAGTGTTGACAGTGATGCCTGCAGATTGCTGCCGAAGATCCTGCTACTTTTACTATTTCTTTTCAGCAAGACCATTTTGAGTGGTCTTTGGCCAATAGTTCTGCGCTGCAGAGCACACTGCAGAGTGCACTACAGAGCTACACGGGACAAATTGATTACCATCTTCTCAGTCACAAATTATTATATTCACTCAGTACCACCCCATTATCAGCAAAACCTAAATTAAGTAGTAGTCCTGTAAATGGGCCTGCAGTATTTATGGATGGGTCAGAAAAAAACAGTAAAGCAATTGCTACCTGGGAAATAAGAACAGGTGGCAAACTTTACCGGGACAAAGTACTGGATCTGCACAATTGATAGTATTAAAAGCAGTAACCATTGCCTCTCATTGTTTTAATGAACCTTTAATCTGATTGTTGATTCAGCTTATGCTGCAAATTTTGTATAATGGATGGCATGTTCCCTTTTGAAAGAAGTTAATAATGCTGAATTGTTTCTTTTGCTAAAGTCTTTATAGACAGGTATTTTGCGATGCACTTATCCTTTTTACGTTTGGCATATCAGAAGCCATACAAACTTACCAGGATTTCTTACAGAAGGTAATGCTTGTGCTGATGCATCAGCTAATCCTGTTTGGGCAGTTCCTCAGCCAGATAGGCTGGCCCAGGCTAAAACATCTAATACCTTTTTTCATCGAAATGTATGCACATTGTGTAAAACCTGGAGAAGCTGGTGCTATTGTTAATTCTTGCCCAGATTGTCATAACCTTATCGGACCTTTACCCTTAGGAGTAAATCCCCGTGGATTTACAGGATATCACCGTCTTCATAAACTGTTGAAACCAGGAGGGGCAGTGTTCCTTACTCCCTTCATGACTTATCCCTGACAATTCCAGGGTATGTCTTCCGTTAATGGGACAGCTGTTAAAACCAGGTGGGGCATAGTTCTTTATCTCTTCTATGACCCATCCTCCCTTCAGGGAGACATCTGTTAATGGGCAGTCGCGCCTCACTGCATGACTGATAAAATTACATCATCCCATTATGAGATGTTCTGCCCATGGGGAGGAGCCAAGCATTTCTATCTGGATATAATCTGAGATTAGGACCACCACAGGCAGCCTTTTCCGCTGGATTCCCAGAGGAAGACCAGACCCTTCTACACCACCACTGGACCTTCAGAGGAAAATGACACCTTTCTACAGGATCGCTGCTTCACCAGAACTCCATCTATCACTCCGAGAGGACTGCAGCCATCATTAAATCCAACTGCTACCAGCACCCTGACTGTATCAGGTTGTATTCTGACTCTGTCAGTGTTTTTGTACCATTGCAGTAATTTTAATTTTCCTATTAAATTGTAATTCTGACCTGGAGTTTCTCACTGGTTTGCTTTCAAACTAACACAACAGAATAGATTCAAGAGGGACAAGGGGCCAGACCGCAGTGGTGTGAAGGGACCTGCAGGAGGTCTGCAGCTCCTGCACTAGATCAGGTTGTTGGTAGCTTTGTCTGGCTGAGTCTCATTCATAGGTCAGGCCAGTGGGGCCTTTTGCTGAGACCTGGGGCTGTGAGAGCTATGAGACCTGTGAGACCTTTGAGAGCTGCAAGTGGATGCTGCACTCACAGACAAGCATTAGAGGGCTACCCACACCCTGGCTGTGAGATACCAATGCCATCAGGCCGGGGTTATTCTGGGGTCTCTTGGACGGTCAGAGATGCTGAATTTGGAGAAGGGAATAACCCTGTCCTTAAATTTCAGGCTGTGGATTTATTTGCATGGATGCCCTCTGACAGAAGGGTCTTCCCTGCTCTCATACACTCAGGGGCAGGGTGGCAGACTGAAAGCTGAGGCAGGGTCCTCTGCAGCACAGATTTTTGACAAAGGTGTGAATGCTGCCAGGAGCAGCCCCAGGGTCTCTGGGATGGATGTCTGGTCAACTGGAGCCTCCAGGTGCATTGAGGAACCAGCCTCATCCCAGCAGAGCTCAGCAATAAGGGGAGCATGGCAGTGATGAAAGGTGCCAAGAGCATGATGCATAGCAGCTGCACTATTACACAGGCAGCTCTTGGAACACTTTTGAGCTGCATATCTCTCACCTCCTGGTAACATGCTTCTCATCCCAGCCTCCATGCTATGTCCTTTTGCTTCCTGGCCATGTCCTCTTCCCCTGCTGCTGCTCTCCACCCTGTCCGCAGCTCCTTTGCTTTCCAGCTCCCAGGCTGATGTTGCATTTGTTGCCCACACCATACCATGGTGCAGGACCAGATTGCACTGTGTTGCCTGACAGTGGATGTTGCTGTTGTCTGCCTGTGATGAAAATTGTGAGGAGATGACCAGCCTAACTGTTGTGCCTGAAAGCCATGGACCCCATCTGCAAATCTGGCCCAGTACAGTGGAACAGTCTGGCCCACACTGATCCCTCCAGGAGCCAGATACATGTTCTGGCCATGCTTGGGCTGTATCACCCCTTCTTCCTTGGAGGAGTAATTTGGTAAGTGGCCAGAGGCCAGGATCAGCTGAGTTCCCACATCTGCCAGTATTTATCCCCTTTGGTTTTGACCTGAGTTGGTGTTGGCCCTAGCAGTTTCTCTTTTCAGCAGTGCTCTGATTCCTTGGCATTGACATCTCCCTGCTAAGTGCTAGGAATGCTATCCCTGTGTTGTTTATGCTTTCAGTTTTTTGGCAGGTCACAGAAGGGAGTTTTGGACATGGAAAAGAGTACAGTGTCTACACTGACCGTGCTTCTCTGGGCTGCAGGAGACACCTTTCTCTCTGAGGGCACTGCAAAGGCAGGGCCTTTTCCTTAGGGACACCTTACTTGGGTTGCTTGGTCTTGAGGTTGTGGTGAGCAGCACTGCTGGCTCCCTGTGCTGACCTGTCCTGAAAAAGTGGGACCCTGTAGGGTCCACCTGCACACCATGCCTGGGGCCTGGTGCAAAGAATCAAATGCCTCTGTAAGGATGCTCCAGCAGGAGGCATCTTCTGGATTCCTCTTGCAAACCCCCAGGAGATGACCTTCTACCTCTGCACTTAGTCCGCACATAAAACCTCCCATCCTCTCTTTCTTGCTCTTCACACTGTTGCCAGGGGCCTTGGGATCAAGACAGTGGAACTAGTTTTGGTTTGTATCTGATGAAGCTTTCTTTCCTCCTTGCAGAATCATCTGCTGCTCTGCTGGGTTCACAGTCTTCATGACTGGGGTGAGGATTGAGCACACTGAAGCCTAGGACTGCAAACAAGTGGAGCCAGCACCATAGAGCCTGTGCTGTCTCTAATTCCTCCCATCCATGTTTCATTCTCTGTGTGATCCAGAAAATGTGCTTCATGACAGCTCAGGGCACAGCCCCTGCCTGGCTCCCCATCAGTGGTGCAGAGGCCCTTTTGAGCCTGCCACCAATAAATACAGACTCTTTGCATTTTCCAGTGCTGTTCTAGTTTGAGTTTCTAGCTCCTTCCTCTTTGCACCAAGCATCCTTGCAAAGCCAAGTGTTTAATTCCCCTCAGATGAAATTACTCACGGTTCAGCTTGCACTACTTTTTAATTGGCTTTGCATTTCTAATTGCTGAGCACATGTCACAGTCCTCTGTCCAAAATTACATCCAGGTGTGCAAGAGTCCTGGTGAGGTGCTGGATGTACGAGGCTGTTGGGAGCTCTGTGTTGCTGGTGTCAGTGAGCCATCCAAGCAGGGCACACAGGGGCGGGCAGGAGGGCAGCTCCATTCCAGGCAGCTTCTCCTATCCACAGGAACTTCTTAATCAATAAATTCCTGAATTGGCTTGGGAATCTGACTAGGACATTCAGCTTCTGAGCTGCATGGAGGGGCCATACTGGAATGCCAGAGTAGCAGCTACTGCCAAAGAAGGGCAGCAGCTCTGACCCCACTGTTCCACCCACAGCTCTCCCAGACAGCATGGTGCAACACTTCCTCTTCCTGTGGTAGTTGTTGCACTTACAACAAGCATTGGAGAGGCTACTGAGCCCAAAAGCATCACCTTCGCCCATTTGTGCTCAGTGGAGCTTACTCCGAGGAGGTGAGGGGACCTGGAGAACTGGCTGAACCAAGGGGTCATGACACCAGGAGAAGCTCTTTCTCAGTTGTGAGGCTGTGGATCTACTGACAGTTTTCCTTGGGGCTGAGTGGGGACAGACAGGTCTGTGGCACTGAATGCAGCCCAATGTAGGGGCTGAATAGCTGTGGCACAGTGGTTTGTGGCCAGTGTCTCTGGACTGGGGCACTTCTGGACACAGGGACAGCGGGATTCCTTGAGCTGCCATGGGTTGTACGGGTGCGTGTGGAAAGGTACCATCCACGGAGCAGGGGCTGCACGTGGCACAGAGAGGAATATGGGGCCACTCAAATCTGCCTGTCCAGAGCCTTGCCCGCTCCAGCCACAGGTGATTGCACCAAGCTACATGAAATATTCCATGTTGAGTACACGCTCTCTGGGCTTGCTGAAGCGGGTGATGCTGGCCATACAGCTCTCAGACTGTTCCCACCTCTCCATGTGCTGTGGCTGAAAAACCCCTGAGGCTCCATGAGTGCTCAAACCAGCCCAAGGGATGGCTGGCACCTGGTCTGACCAGTACATTAGATGGATGCTCTTTGCTTCCATCGTAGCAAGTGCTTCTAGGTGTTTGCAGGAGGACAAACGAATAAATCATAGGGACTTATGACTGCCAGTGGGGAGAGTGTAGGGGTTCTGGCAGTCACCCTGACCCTGTGGGGAGTAGAGCTGGCATTTCATGGCAGCTTCCTGCTTGGGAGAGCCCACATCTGGATTTCCAGTGCACTGGTGATGGCTCGTTTATGCTTCTCCCTTTAATATGAGGTGATGGTTCATTGGCTTCTAGAAAGGACAGGCTGATACAGGGGGTGCAACCTGCTGCAACCATCTGGGATCATGCGGATTCCCCCATCCTGTTCTGTCTCCCATCTCTGCTGGTTGCCTAGACCCCCTGGGGCAGCAGTTTTGCTGCCTGAGGCATGTTCTGGGGGTCAGATCTGAGTGCAGCAGATCAGACACTATGGTGAGCAGGGATGTCCATTAGCATTCTGCTCTCCAGGAGCTGCAGAAAATGGTTCCTGTGGAGAAATGGAACTAGTGCTAACACTTACCAACTGAGGGAGCTGAGGGTGCTACTGTGAGAGCATGAGGGATTTTCTAATACAGAGGGAACACCTCCACAAACCAGCTGTATTCTCTTCTGACCCTGGAGTGAAGGCCACCCACAAAGCTCTGCTCTTGGCTCTTGCCTTGGCCCACAGAAGCCAAGTCCTAAGTCATTAGCACTTCATTAAATCCCTGAGGAATGGAAAATCCTTTTCCCTCTGACTATAGGCTACATGAGTGCTTTTTGATAGAGAACAGAATTGTTCCTCCTGGCAATGATTCAGTGTCCTTGAAGTTGCAGAACCCCAGGACATCTAGGGTGGGAGCTGCATGGTGCTTGCATGAGCTCAGCCAGGGCAGAGAGGCTGTGGGGATCCTCTGCCCCAGCTTCTCTTCATGCATGGGGAAGAGGGCTCACTGCTGGTATTGTGCACTTGGTAGGTGAATGTACACCACTCTGGATGGGGAAGCTGGTGTTTGACTCATTGCCAGGGTGATGATGCTTTGCTGCTTCTTCACAGGTCAGTTTGCAGACCCTAAAAGTGTTACAGGCAGAGAGCAGTTCCTTGCACAGCACATGCTAGAGCCAGCCTTTTCTGACCTGAAGTAACTGGTGGCAGTGGCAGCAGCAGAACACTGCAATAACATCATTGAACAGTTGGAAAAGGAAATGAATGTTGGGCTATTTCAGGTCCTGGGAAGCTGAGCAGAGAGGGTGAGTGAGAAGGCATCCTGTGGTGTCACTGCCACTGGTCTTTGTGACATATCACTGCAGGTGGCACATGGGATGCTGTTCCAGAGGTTCAGAAAGATAATGCTGACCCTGTGGCAATGTTTCCGAGCCCTCACAGATGGCGTTGGTCCTGACCATTGGGTTCCCTCCATCCTCCACACCCCTACTGCCTGCTGCACCAGCCCTGCCAACAGCTCTGCATGGTTCAACACTGGTGGCAAGGCAGCCAGAGGGACTCTGCTGACGGGCGCAGTGCACGAGCTCTCCTTGGATGTGGTTCAGTGGTGACTGGTAAGTGAGGCAACGGGTAGGAGCCTGTGGAGTCTTCCCAGGCTCCCTGAATCTCTTTCCAGTGGGACAGGGCCAAGAACAGATGTGATGGGGATAAAGGGATGCAGGGATCCCAGCTCAGCCCCTCTTCCACCTTTTACCCTGGACCCTGGGATATTTTGCACCCTTTTCCTAATAACCCATGCGTTTTTCTGTCTTTTCCCAGGCCTCTGCTAGGAGAAGTGGGGCTCTGTCTCCCTTTGGGTTACTGGTGGAGAGGGTAATGCTGCTTGTCACTGTGCTTGCTCCCCTAGACCCTGCAGGGTCCCCTGAGTGGTGTCCAGCTCCAGGCATTAATTCAGCAGTTCTTCAATGTCCTCCAGGCCCCAACTGCTGATGTATGGGACCCATCTTGCTGCAGGACTTGTGCAGTGATGGGGAACTCTAGGCAGTTGAAAGGGTCCAGCCATGGGCTGCTAATTGATGCTCATGACTGGGTGCTGAGGTGGGTGACCTAAAGGGACTTGGTCTCTCCCTGCCTTCCCAGAGCCCTGGCATGCCCCAGCTCCTGGCCATGCTGTTGAAATCTGCCAACACAAATCCTGTGATGGAGGCGGCCTGCTCTCTGGAACCCTCCATCCTGGCACACACACAGGCCTTGTGTCACCCATGCCCACTCTTTGCTGCTGGCTAGGGTGACCTGCTGTCTCTGCCTGGTGGGACCAAGAGCCTGGGACAAGCAGGCCATGCACCTTTGTTTTGGGATACACCATCCTGCTGTCCTTTGGGATGAACAGAGCAAAGGCCACTGGCTTTAAGCTGGATATTGGCATGGGAACAACCCATGACTTCATGTACCTAGACAGTGCAGCTAACCTTAGGCCCAATGTCCACCTTGTCCTTGTCCCCTTCAAACCTCTGGACCTGCAGGTGACCAGTGCCTTCTCCATCGGAGAACTCACACATTGTGTGAGCTTTGGGGGATGGTGTCTCTAGTGCTGGAAACCCTGTGAATGGCGCAGTGTGGTCTGGCAGTTCTGCTGCCTCAGTGAAGACCTGGCACTAGTCCTGATAGCACAAATGGTACTGGGCATCCCTCTGCCTTGCACTTTGAGGTAATTGGGCATTGACCTGTCCCCAAAAAGGCTCAGGCAATCTGCAGTACCATACCATGCAGTACCGTGAGTGGATGGCAGCTGTCCCCAGTGGAACCATGGGCTTGATGTGTCCCTTCTTAGAGCCCGGCCAAGGGGTGCTGCTGGGCCAGCCCAAGGGGTGGAGGGATGACACAGGGCTGGGTGCTGGCAGATAACGGGCACTCTCTGCAAAGAAATGGGCCCCCTCAGCAGCGGGTGTAGTACATGATCACTGCTTGCCCCTGCTTTTGCAGCACATATGTGAGAGTTAAACATTCATCAAAGCTGACAGCTCCTCAGGGGCAGGCAGAACTCTGCTGGGCAGAGAACCAATGGCTACACTGTGTTGGGCTGGCTGTCCTGTTCCAGCATGGAGAGCACCTGATCACTCCACTACCCACTCAGGTGTTGATCCTGAGCCCAGCTTTCCTCAAGTACATTCATGACAACCAGACACAGCATCATGGGTAGTACCCCTCCACCGGCTTCACAGCCCGACTCTTTGCCTTGCACACCTGCCAGCAGGTGAGCATGGCCAGTGGTACCAGACGCTGCCACTGTATGTCCCCTGCACTGTTCATCCGTATGCTTGCAAGACACCCCAGCGTTCACACAGCATTGGCTCTTGCTGGCATGTGCACAGGTCTCTGTGACTGGCTTTGGAGCAGACAGTGAAGGGACCTGGCACGACCATTGGGAAAAAACCCACCGATCCAGAGCCTTTCACAGGATGAGAGTCCATAATGCTGATGCTGAGTTCAGCCTCATTGAGAGACTGACACAGGAAGGCAGGATTGTATTCTACAAGTGATGCATTTCCAAGAAACTGGAGCCAGGCTGATTGGCCAGGAATGAGCCAAAGAGCACTGCCAGCAGCTGTCCTGGCTCTTCAGCTTGCTGCTCCACCCCACCACGTGGGTTCACAGACCCTGCAATTCACAGGCTTTCGGTACTGATTGTGCTGGTCCTACCAGCTGGGTATTGGGGTGCCGTTCTCCCATGGCAGTAGTGATGTAGCATTTAGCTGGATACAGGGTGGGCATGGTTCTGCCCATGCTGGTTGGAAGGGACAAAGGGGAGATGTGGGGCTGGAGGTTGGTGTGGAGCCTGTGAGCTGCTGTGTGTGGCCCTGCAGGGCTGGGAGGCCGCTGGGTGCCAGTGCTGGACAGCAGCTGCTCAAATGTGGCCGTCCGCATGACAGAGCTGACATTTCCACCCACAGATGGATGGCCTTTGGGGGAAGTTTGTGGTTATTCTTAGGAAAGGAAGATGCCCCCCTCACCCTTCCCCATCTTTTACTAAGACTTTTATTCTTACAGTCTTTAACTAAGGAAATATTTTTAAAATTGTATCAAGGAAGAGTAAGAAGGGAAAAATAAAACATGGTGACAGAAAACAACAGAATCAGATATATTTGCAATGATCATATGTTGAATAAACTTTGAAAACACATGTGAACCACCTTTTCCTTTGCTTTTTGACCCTCATAACTTTGAAAAGGGTACCCCTGCAGAACATGACCCCCCTGCAGAAAAAGACTGCAGACCCTGGGGATTGAGCCCCCCAAAGGAGGTTTTTCTCAAGAGCAGGGTTAGCAAGATGTCTTTTATCAGTTTCAGTCACTAACATTCTTGATCCAGACTCAGCTTTATCATGGTTCTTAGTCTTTTGGGCTTTCAGTAAAATCACCAGAACACTCATATCCTTCCTTCTGATAGCAGAAGCCTGTATTATTTAACTATTCGCTTAATTAACTTCCTGCCTCTCCATGCAGAGTCTCCATTTCAGTGTCTTCTATTTCTTCTCTCCACTATTTCCAGTTTCCCATGATGAGTGGAAGTATTGCACCTCCACCTTCCCTTCACCTTCCTTTAGGTGCTCAGATGTGCTCTGGGCAACAATCTCTAAGGCTTTTCCAGTTTACAAGCCAGTCCTTGACAGGAAACTGTGATAATGGTTTCACTGTGGGTTAAACTCTTGCTGCATTACTTCCATTCATCTTCTCTCCCCTATTATGAATTCATTTACAAAGCTGAGTGCACTGGTGAGCAATTGAAGCTGTTCAGGTAATTTTTGTTTCTGATGCAACATACAGACACTATGTGACCTTCCTCATGCTATAGTAGGACTATGTGATCCTGACCCACTGGGATTCATTAAATATCCTTGTCAAAAATACATTTAAAATAAACCTGCTCAACATTCTTGCTTGAAGATGATCATTCTCCTTACACACACCACCAATTGCTTCTCTCCCCAGTTGAAAAAAAACAGCAGTTTTTTGGACTCCCTGGTTTATAGGTAAGTTCAACTTATTAAATGAACAAATCACCTAACAAAACCTGCTTTAAAATGCATGATAAAACAGCTTTCTTCTGCAGTTATCTGTGTCTGTCCGGACCAAGAACAGAGTCATACCAAAGCAAATCCAGATCTGAGATTCAAGAGTAATCAATCTGTTTTACATCAAATAAGGCAAGATTTTACAATTTTTTTTCATCATGATTTTCAAATTTCTTCCAATATTGTTTCACATACCAAGCACTTAACGCACTTGTGTAGATGATTTAACAGAAAAAAGTCCCATCATCATCACAATCTCTATGTACCTTTTAATGTGTCTTTTAATTCTAATTTCCAAGTCAGTACCAGGATTAGTTAAAATAATTTAATTGCTCCTCCATATGCCTTACCAGAACAAACAGAGGATGGACTTTATTTGAAAATATACGCCAAGGGGAAATGAAAAAAAAAATCCAATTAAAAATCCATTAAAATTCCAGTCACCTTTTTTTTTTTTTTCTGAAACATCAACTAGCATCTTTCATAAGAAAAACAATTGGAGTTCCCCCAGCACAGAAAGCACATCCCAAATACTTAGGCTCCCCATGCAGCCCAGGATGGCTGGAAGGCAATAGATGGGTTCAGCACATTTTCACAGAGGTCTGATATACAGCATCAGCACACTCAGAAACATTTTAAAGAAAAATTAAAAATCCCTGGATGGTGTTGCTAGAAAGCTTATTTGATGACAACTTTAATCCATTCAGGTCTCTTGACAATAAAGCACATTATTCCTAGAGGCAAACAGAATGCAGTATCTCCAGCATTTCTGTTGGGAAGGGGAATAAAACTGGAGAACATGAACTGACACAAAAGGAGTTTGACAGTAGGGTCTCAGAGCCAGATATCATAGCTAATCTTTATAACAGCAAGATTCCAGTCGTTCCATCCACAAACTAAGGCCAAAGAATGAGGGCATAGTAACACATGAGTGGTTAGGGCCATCTGGAAATTCCAAACCTCTTCTCCTGTGCACTCGGATCACTTGCGTTTCAAAGAGCCTGTTTAGTTCTCCTTGGATACTTGGGTGGTCTTTTTGTGTGTTGGTTTTTTTTTGTCTGTTTGTTTTGTTTATTGTGGGGTTTGTTTGTTTGTTTTTAAATAGGTTGATGTCATTGCTTATCTATGTTGTCTTCCCAAGTTCAATTTTTTTCTGGATGGCACGTGCTGAGTGATAGATCAAGGAGTCAATGAAACCTGCAACTAAAAGGAAAAAAACAAATGGATGAAGTCAGACATACCTCAAAGAAAACAACTCCCAAGGAAAGAAAACACAAACCCTTCTGTCAGAGGAAAGGAATCCCAGGTCCACCAGACAGAAAAAGGTTCTGCTGGTGCTGCGCAGAATAGTGAAGTCCTCATCTCCTCAGGACAGACAAGATCCAGGCTGCAGGGCAGAGGTGATCATACTTCTCCAGAAAAGATCCTTTTTTCAGAAGTAAGAGACAGGCTGAGTCATGTGTGTTTACTGATGACTGAGAAGAGCTTGGAGAGGAAGCTGATGTGGAGAGGTTTATGCCACACTGTTGCCTTCGCTCAGCCTGCAAAGGGCCTGTTTCCCATTTCTTGCTCATTTCACAGCAACCTTAAAAGTACCATAGTACCATCAAGTACTGTGATGGTACTTAAAAGTACCATCAAGGGCCCTTGATGGATGCCCTTTATTGGAGATGGCAATGCACACCCACCAGACACAAAGCAATACAAACCACTGTGTTTAATTCTTTCTGCAGTATTTTCCCCAAACTTCTCCAGCCCTGAAGAAGCCTATTAATTCAGTACTTGTTTGTGGCCACAGAAAAAATCAAAATGAGTCTACTGTACCACAAACCACAGACAACCAAGGTTTACACAGGACAGGAACCTTAAGCTCCTGCCAGAGAAGGAACACAAAGTCTGCTAGTGAGCCCTTCTTCAATGATTTCATTTTATGAAGCTTCATATTCTTTCTTTTATTCAAAATCTCCATCAAAGGAATAAGTAAATGATTACTTGGCTGTATACAAAGGCATACATTTCAATATGATACAAAGCGTTGCAGCTAAAATGGGAATTGAATCTTCTGTTTATTACTATATAATATGAAATTACTGGACTTAATATTTGGTCTTTGAAGAATGCTTTAGATGACTCTTGTGTGGTTGTTTTGTCATGAAATTATCTCTACTCCTGGAATCAATTTGATACTGTTAGATGGACACCATTACAGATGTGACTTTAGAACAGCATAGAAACATCTAGGCTGGAAAAGACCTCTAAGGTCATAGCATCCAACTGTCTCCAGCACTACCAGGCCCACTACTAAATCACGTCCCTAAGTGTCACATCTATAAGCCTTTTAGATTCCTCCACAGAGGGGGACTCTTATCACTGCCCTGGGCAGCCTGTGCCAGGGCTGGACAACCCTTTCCATGATAAAATTTTTTTCCCTGATATTCAATCTAACCCTCCCCTGGTGCAACTTGAGGCCATTTTGTCCTGTCCTGTTAAAAGAAACTGACCCTCACCTGGCTCCAACTTTCTTTCATGTAGTTGTAAAGAGCAAGAAGGTTCCTCCTGAACTTCTTTTTCTCTAGGCTGAGCATCCTCATCTATTCCTCATCAGACTCCAGCTCCTTCCCTAGCTCCATTCCCTTCTCTGGACTTGCTGCAGCACCTCAATGTCTTTCTTGTCATGAAGGGTCCAGAACTGAACCCAGGATTCAAAGCACATCAGCAGTGTGCAGTAGGGGACAGTCACTGCCCTGGTCCTGTTGGCCACACTATTGCTGGTACAAGTAATTGGCCTTATTGGCCACCAGTTGATTTGATCTCTAGAATACAGAGAAGTCTGAGTGTGGTGTATGGCAGCAAACATGAACTAGCTGTCAAACGCAGTCAGTGCTAAAGGACACTTCATTTTGTCATGAAAGTAATTTCTGAATTACTTTTCAAACCAGAGAGATGAATATGATAAAATTTATTGCAAACAGAAATTCTGTTTTTACAGTATCAGGTTAATTGAGCACTGTGGCACCTCAGATGATGGAAAAACCTTGCAGATAAAGGTATGATGTTATAGTTATGTGATACAGATGTTATGTGACAGAAACTGCCTTCTCAGGTCCCTGACCACATCTTCAGGCTGCCCTTAACTCCCACATCTCTGACTATGAGCCCCCTGGATTACTACTCAGAGAGCAAGGCTGAGCCAAGGCTGTTCCCATGCACAGAGCCGAGCAGATACTGATTAGCTATTTTCCAGATACCAGCACCAAGAGTGAAGTGCAAATACTCAGATGGATCTGCAGGAACAGCCTCTCCTCACAAATACCCATCTTATCCCTGCAGAACACTATAGGTGGAGCTCCTATGTCTGGGAGCACAGTTTGATACCTCTAAGATATATATTATGCCCACGGCAACCTGGGTTCACAGATTTTACCAGCTTTGGTTCCACATGAAAACAGCTATCTGCTTACAGACCCAAGCTCACCAAGAATACAAGTACAGATGCCTTCATATGGTCTGTGAAGAACAGCTTTGTCTGAAAACAAATGTCCTGTAGAGCATCAAAATGAGTATTATGACAGGTCTAATGAATCTAATGGTCTAATGAAATGCTGTAGTAGGTCTACATCATATACAGCATCTTGTAAACCTCCAGTGCTAACTACAGTCTGATGCCACTCCTGTGGCTCTGCAGAACACACTGTATCACCTCCCGAAGGATGAAATTATCTCTCTTCATCGAACAGGGATTTATTACCAGACATGCAGACTTTAGAAAGCAAAATAGTAAATATTTACACTTTAGAAAGCAAAATGATTGAAAGATGCAATACCTGTAAATATGCCTCCAACAATGGCACAAACTCCAGTGAGAAAGTGAGTAAAGGACCTAGAATTTGAACAACTAGCATGAGCTCAGATACCAATGTCAGATATGTAACGATTAACTAGTAATTATAATAATGTTCATCATACCATGTAAGTATGCATTATCTAAATATTCATAGCTGACAATTCTCAGATTAAAGAATTAATTAACCCTTACTGGCTACAGAATGGAGTTTGTCACTGCTAGTTTTAGTCAGCAGCACTAAGAGGAAGTACTGAATTTAGAAACTTAAAAGATGGGCTTTTAATCCCCAAGTCATTATTTATTCCTACCCATTGACAATGCACAGCAGGCTCACGTAGCACAGTAACTAAATCCCTAAGAAAATGTTAATACATTTTAATATATAGACATTTTCTGTCCCCCATTATGAACCTCAAAGATTGGACAGCAACAGCCCCTTCCCGTCCCCTGCAGTCGCATGCCAGCCATTAACCCAGAGAGAAGAGGTTCCACACTGGATTCAAGAGGTAGAAAAGCTATAGCAAATGCAGAGTAAGGAACCAGTTGGACTGTGTGGGTGCTGCTGGCAAGATGGGTATGCTCTGTAAATCTAGTCTTCTCATTAGAACTAAGAGCCATTATATCATGCTTCTGCTCCTTGCACCACTTTACTTTTCCATTTTGATACTGGATTACAACGCTTCACATAGTAACAGAAAAAATCCAATCCCTAACCAGGGTTCACATGGAGAGGAAGTGCATTGGTGAGCACCTCTTCCTCTCCACTAGCTGGGAAGGGGCTTGGATGAATTTCAGGCATTTGCACTGACATGTCTAAGTGAGGATAAAGTTTCAAGCTATGCAAAATGACAAAATCAATAAAGGATAAAGAAATAGAATGAAATGTCTCTTACCTGTGTTTCTCTGTCAGCTTCACCATCATGGGTGAAAGCTCATACAGCACAAAGACACCAGGCAGACCCTGGTCTCCCAGTAGCCCGTTTGCTATTTTCTCATGTCGTGTAACTGAGAACTGGTTAGTTCTTACCACCTACGAGGAAACAAACACAGCAAACATTTTTTTGCTAACAGGGAATAGGAAAGGCTACTAAAATATGAGTTCAGTGAACCACATAAGTGCAGCCCTGCCCATGTGGGCAGCCTGACAGTGGTAAGAAAGAATCATGAAGAGCTCTATGAGGATCAGGCAGTTGCTATCAGGTCTATTTTTACTCCAGGTTACCAGTTAAAGCCGCAGCCAGCCCAGAGTATGAGGGATGCCTCACACCCAGCCTGGGCTATTTGGTCTCTGCTGCCACATCATGGCATTAAGCTGTCCCTCTCAACCCTGAGTCTATGTCATCCTCTACCAATATGCAGTCCTGCTAAGCATGCTTCAGGAGACAGCACTGATGGCAAAAAGCCATAAATAATCAAGAGTGAGAAAAAAGGAAACACTACATAGAGGCATGAGAGTGGAGAAAGGCAGACACAGCCCATCTTCACAAAAATGAAGATCACCCTCCAGCATTCTTCTGGCCCTGCCATTCTTCTACATGCTGTTCATACTAGTCCTACTCTTAGAGCAATTGAACTGGGTTTCTGTAAAATGAAATTATTTTCTATCATATGTACTAAGTTATCTGACACAAATTACAATCCAAGCTGAGAAAGATACTATCTTGGTTTCTTTACCAAATTCCACAGTTGGGGGTTCTAAGTAATGAATGTACAACACAGCAACTGGTATACATATGGCAACACATCTGGATCCACAGTAACTGTTAGCATCAAGAATATGAGGAGAAAGTGAAGGCTTTCACTTGTAAAAGTAACAGGGAAAAAGGTACTTACTTCACCATCTACTTTCCTATACACAGTGGGGACCACTTTGACAAAATATTGAAACATCATGGAAGCTATAAGCAAGGAGAGGGAGAAACACAATTAATATCCAGCAATAAGCTGGAAGCTTTTCACTGACAGGTCAAGTAGACACAAACTGGTTTTGTTCAACTTTTCAGGGAACATCCTTCTGCACAACAGCTGTTGGAAGTTTTCAAGGACAGTAAAATTCATGTCTGAAATATGTCTTCCTTTTGCCAAACTGAATCTTGTTCCCACACGAACCAAAACCGGAACTCCTTTTGGCCTTGACTAAATGGGAAACCTAGAAACTTGCTATAGCTTTACCAGTTAAACTCTTGCAAATGCAATTCCAGTCCAGGAAAATTTATTTTTAACAACACAGCCCTAAGAAAACATACTCAGGTCTAAATGAGTATGTTATATCAACTTCAAATAACATTGCAGTATATTCCTGTAGAAGCAAGGCAGTTATTGTAGCAGAATATGAAAAAGGAAGACCTGAACCAGTGAAGAAAAAAACAGAAGAACTCCTTCTGTTGCCTCAGACCAGCATGTTCCTTCAGTTCTCCTAAGGATAACATGATGCAAGAAAAAAACCTATTTTCTATGAAATTCCCTAGATGAGATTATTCATCCTTTGCTAAAGCAGAATCAATTTTTGCATATAGTATCTTTAGCTGCAATAAACATAAATTTGACCTGCAATCTATTTCTTAACTGGAGCATGTCTTCAGAACAAATTCTTCAAGAATTTACTTGAAGAACTGGTTCCCTGAGGAATATACCAGCTACAGGCCCTCCCTCTAACTACAGCATCATAATTGTATTGAATATTTTGATGCCTTTTAATTTTTCTGTACTTTTTTTTTTAACAGCATCCCCTGATTTGGGTACAAGGATCTAAATCAGTGGTAGAAAACTTAAAATAACAGATTCAGGTAGGACTAACAATCATATCATCACTTCAAAGCAAATTACTTCTTTCTCCAAGCTTTATTACATACAGCTCCAATTACCTTCAAAGACAGACTTTTCAGACTTCAGTGTATCTAAAAAAAAAAATTCTGTAATGGCATGTAAAGGACCTTTCACAGAAAAGCAGGTTTGTGGAAATAAACACATGCACAGCAGTAGCATGAGGAAAAAACTGTCATTCTCAAGTCAGCAAATCTGGAGCTATCTAGAAAAGATCAGCAATATTTCAACTTTGCTGCTGCTTTTCAAGCTCTTTCTGTTTGGTATGTCAAGGTCAGGCAGACACCACAGCTCTCCAGCAACTACCAATTAGGCCTTTTTTCTCTACCCTGCATCTTCTGACTCTCTCTTACTGGGTATAGTAGTTAGGGCTCTCCTTGAACTACATCTGAGGTTGGCCTTTAGTAATGATGTGCTGTACCTGCTGTTGTACATCCACGAACACTGAACAGAGACATCTTTCAGAAAAGACACAGAATTCAAACAGGTTGGCAGATTTCTTCTAGGTGAATGGAGACAGCTGCTCCAGAAAGAGCACAAGGTGGAGAGTCAAATTTCACATAACACTGTCATGGTTCTTATTAAAATGGGAGCTTTGCTCCTGTTCTCTTCTAACACTTATTAATACAGACACGTAAAAAGAGACTTCTCTCAGCTGGTGTTTACCTTGCTGCGCAGTGACAGCTGTCCCATCCAGAGGGTTCACAATGCCTGGATAATCCCTTCCAAATGAGAGACGTTTGATATAGTGCGTCATATTGATCTGCAATGGAAATACTAATAACTCAAACAGCTGCACAGCACATGAGGGGCAAGGTAAGGGGCCTGAAGTTCATTATTTGTATGTTTTTTTGAACCTGGCTCAAGAATAGAGACAGGTGCTCCCTTTCTCTGTGCATCCTAATAGTAAACTCCAAAACATTTCCTTTTTATTCGTAGGAGATTTCAACCTCCTTCTCTCTTCAATTTCTCCTTCTACTGCTGGAAATCCTCAGATCTCGGTGCTCTTTCCTCCCATCTACAGAGCAGGATCTCACACCCACTTCTCTCCCTGCCATAGGAGCACATGCTATCAGCTGCCTCAGAGGAACAGGTATGAGCATTATCTGCTTTCCTCCCAGCACAAGGTAAACTCCAGCAGATAGAGAAGCAGTTGCGACAGTATCACCCTTAAGAAACTGTGAAGCATAGATTAAGGAGAATGACAGGCTCAGGAAGAGAGGCACAGGCTTGCCAAGCAGCATATGTCCCAGAATGTATTTCAGAACCCTCTGTGAAAGCAGGACCCAGATTCTTCTTAAGACTCATAAAGCCAAATCTGCTGCAATATAGGATGTCAATGTGACAATGGGAGGGAAATCCAGAAGGAAAATAGACTAAGAGAACCAGAACAGTGCCTTAGGAACACTTACATTATCAAGTCCGAAGCTCTGCAGATCATGAACTGTAACAGAAAAATAGTTAACAATATAGATCACACTGTCATAACAATAATGTGTGCCTACCATATTATAGCAAAAAGGGAGCTCCTCTCATTTCCATCACAATCTAAAATGGCAGGAAAATTGCCTGGGTTTCTCCCTTGCTTGCATAGTAGGGTGTGTGACAGATAAAACTGCTGAAGTACCCCTCCTAACACAGAGCCACTGCTAGAATGAAGGAAAGTAAATTTAATTTGGGGTTACTTCAGATTAGGTATTCAGTCCTCATCTGCATGCATTCTCAGCTATGGGAAAACCAAGATTCCAGAGGCAAGAAAGCAAAGCTTTACTGTTAGCCACACACAACTCCTCTCACTACTATAAAACGCAGAAGCACAACAGATCTAAGCTATCAACTGTGCAGAGCACATGCTTAATATCACATGCAAGTGCCATAAAAGAAATCCTCATCATCTTAGTAACTCTCAGCATTCTGCCTATCAGCCTTGCTACTGCTGCCCAGAGAGCGTAATAGGAAAGGAAAAGTCTTTGCAGAGATGGCCTGAGCAGGGTATTTACAAACCACTGGTAGGAATGTGGTGACTCTCACTAGTGCTGGGATTTGGGGATTTTGGCTAGCAGTGTGAAAATGATGGTAGCACGACACATCCCTAGAAAGGATCTGGCAGAGATACAGGCAGTGGGAGGCAATGGATATCTTTTAGTTTGCTACTTAAATGACTTTATGCAATACCAGAAGTATCAGTCTCCTGATGAAGATATAAACTGCAACTCCATTTCAGTATCACTCCTACCAGGTTCATCCAAAGTCACACAATCATCTCAAAGAAGCCAGAGGCTGTGGCCATTTTAACAGGTAAATTCATGTGCTCAGAGAGGCAGACTTCACCCTACACCTTAGCAAAGTAAAACACAGTTCAATAATCGTGGGCTATTACTTTAGGAGCTAATGGAGTCAGATCACCAAGTGTTGCTGCATTATTAACAAACAAATGCTGCTCCCTTGAGAGCCTAGCACAAGACAAGCTCCTGTGTTGATTTGGTACAGCCTGGTTTTGGTAGCAGGGGAGGGCCACAGGAGTAGCTTCTGTGAGAAGCTGCTGGAAGCTTCCACCATGTCCAACAGCCAATCTGCGATGGCTCTGAAGATCAGTGTGCTGCTGTGCCAATTAGAGAGGTTGGTAACACCCCTGTGATGACACATCTAAGACGAAAATCTAAACAGCGCGCACGCTGTTTTTTCCAGGAGTGGTGAGGCGCCTCAGCCACTGCCATCCCAGTGCAGCACGTGGCAAGCCTTGCCTGCCTGGCTGCCCTTGGCCAGTCGTGCCGTGGGAAGAAGGGCAGGGGCAGCAGCAGCAGCTTCTGCTTCCCAGTGCCCCAGTGAAGAGAGGCATTAAACAACGCCAGCGCCGCCGTGGTATCACTGCCCACTGGGTGGTGGGGCTGCATGGCCAGCAGTGAGAACATGGCAAGGCTCTCTAGCGTGCAACCTGGATACGATCAACCTCTCGGCGCTGAGGGATCTTGTAGGAATCTTTGAATTAGCAGAACTTCTCATCAATGGTACCTATGGGCAGCTGTTTTTCTTCTAGTCAGAGAAGAGAAAGAAGTGAGGACATGTGATGGAAACAACAAGGCAACACCAAGTCAGTGGAAAAAGAGGGGGAAGAGGCACTCCAAGCGTCAAAGCCAAGATTCCTCTGCAAGCCATAGTGAGGACTATGGTGAAAGAAACTGTCCCCCTGTGATGCATGGAGTCCATGAGGGATGCAGAGATCCACTTACAGCCTGTGGGAAAAGTGCTCATGCCTGAGCTGGTAGATGCCAGAGAAAGCTGTGATCCAGTGGGAGACCTGAACAGAGGGGGCCTGTGCTTCCAGAGATAGAGGGCCCTTGTTTCCAATCTAGAACAGCCTATCCTTAAAAGACTGCACCCATGGATGAGTGACATGCCACAATAGTTTTGGGAAGACTGTCTGTGGGAGGCACTCATAGCATAGCAGAGGGAAGACTCTCTTCCTGAGCAAAAAGAAAAAGATCACAGGTGATGAACTGACCAAAACCCCCATATCCTGACTCTCTGCACTGTCAGTGAGAAAGAGTGAGCAGCTGTGGGGGGAAAAAAGGTGTTTTAAAGGCTTATTTTACTTCTCATTATCTTCCTCTGACTCTGTTAATAATAAATTTACCTGTGGGGGAAAAAAAGGTGTTTTAAAGGCTTATTTTACTTCTCATTATCTTCCTCTGACTCTGTTAATAATAAATTTACTTTATACCTTTAAATTTGAACCTGTTTTGCCCTTAAGAGTGTTTTCTCACAGTCCTCATCTCAACTCATGAGCCCTTTGTTAATTATTTTTTCCCTCTTCTCTGCCCAGCTCAGAGCAGGAGAGGGTGAGCAAAAACTTTCGTGGGTGCCTGACATTTGACCAGTAGCAAACCATGACAGCTGCAAAGCTAAAGATCTCATTTCAACTAGCCTGTCCTTTAAAACATTTACTTGAGTGTGCTGTTAACATTTTTTCTATTAACATTTTTCAGGAAACTACCAGAAGCTGTTCTTGTATTTATATAAAACCCTAACTAAGCCCAAAGAGATATGCATGCAAAACAGAGAATGTATGTTTAGAAAAGGAAATGCTAACGCTAAAGTTAGCACTGGCTCTGATGTAGGGAGAGGTCCTTATATTTTGCAGCTAAATGCCCAGAGACTAAGGGTCCAGTACTTGGAACTAAGGCAATAGTTCTGCATTTCAAAGAGCTCAGAGCTGCACTGCCTTGAGATATTCCTTTTGCTGCCTTTGACTGGAGCACAGACCTGCCACTGCCACTAGCACAGTGACAGCACACAGGTTTGTGTGCCTCTACTGACAACTGTACCAATAAACTTTAAAAAATAAGTTCCTAGTAAAAATTTGGAAGTATATGTGATGGTGGGAAGTGGCCTTGGCATCATGCTATCTGTTTTTCTTAACAGTTACGAGCAACACCAGACAGTTTCATGCTGCACTGTTATTTGGACTTAAGAGTTCTGTGGCTTAGCTGCCAGTGAAGTGTCAAGTCTTGCTGCCTTTTGTACTGACACTAGCAGGCTAATCTTCAGCTATTACAAAGTTCCGCAGAGATCCTGGCTCTGGTGGCTCTGCATTTAAACGAGGCCTATGTGATGATCCTTGTGGGTCCCTTCTTACTCAAGATATTCTGTGATTTCATACCACCAAAGGAATAAAATTTTCTTTATCCTGCCAGCTTTTGGTCCCACAGCTTATGCCTATCCCTCCCACCTTTCGGTCATGAGCCATCTCAGACTCAGTAAAAGGCTGAAATACAAGTCTTGCTTTATGTGAGGCTATTCTTCCAGTCAGAACAGCTCCGAAGTAATGTCAATCCCACAGCTGAACTGGCACAGTGATGCACAGAGAGGCAGAGAGATGATCCTCCTGGTCACTGTGCTCGTAGAACTTTTTGCAGGATTATGGTGTTTATCAGCTTTATCACCTGGGTAGTCACACGTTGGTACATGTGAAGTTGTACTGAGGACTAGTGAGCATGACAAAACTTACAGGAACAGCACAGTACCAGAGAAATCCCAGGGCACCACTTGAAGGACCAGACATTAACTAATATGTTACACCAGATTTACATTGTGGGTGACCCCTATTAATAGTGGCCAATATTAATTATGGCTATCGAAAACAAAATGTCCTCATAGTGCTCTGCTATGCTTTCCACAACTAAGTAGCTTTTATAAAACTGCTCT
>JAHLSL010007657.1:0-10796 GCA_025920805.1 Petroica traversi
CCCGGCGAGCCCGGCGGGGCGGGCTGGAGGCGGGGATGAGGCTCTCGGAGCCGCCGCGGGGGAAGGGGGGCCCGCTCCGGCAGCTCCGCTCTCTCTGCCTCTTCTCGCAGGAGCAGGACAAACTGCGCTCCCTGCCTCAGTGTCCCGGTGGGGAAGGGGCTGGAGGCAGCCCTGGCAGCGGGTGAGAAGCAGGCGGAGAGCGTTCCTGCTCCGGCTGGCTGCGGTCCGGGACGTGCAGCCCGGGTTGGGAGTGAGGAATTCATTGAGCTCCGAGCACGGGCTGCTGCAGCTGGACTGAGATGGTTTCCTGCCTGCTCTGGTGGCTCCTGCAGCAGCAGCCCTGGTGCAAAGCCTATTTTCATATCTCGGGGAGTCTCAGATACCCCATCAGAGAAAGGGCACAGCCCACCTTTCCCAGCTGTGCTCAGACCAAGGCTCCAGGCCCTGCGCAGCAGCTGCTGGCCGGTGAGAGGTGGGGATGCACCCCAAGGCATCCCCACCAGTAAACCCTGGCTACTGGTAATGCTGGTGGGCAGGGGGAGAAGCCCTTGGTGCTAACATCACATCAAGGGAGAGGAAATGGGGTGAATTGTTCCTGCAAGGTGGGAGATGACAAATACCCATGAAACTCTCTCTCACAGTAAGATGCTTGTGCAAACCACATCCTTTGCTCCCCACGCTCCTCTAACGATGTAAGAGGCGGCACAGAGGTCTTCTCACCCCCTTTCCTCCCCAGCTGCAGTAAGGTTACCACAATCTTATGGGCTTTTTTGGGTTCTCTGGGATTTCTGTATTGCAGAGGGGAAAATGGACACACACCTCTCTGTGTGTGGAAGGCGGGGGAGGAAGAAGTTTAGTATCTTCAGCTAGGAGAGAAAAAACAGAAGCCAAGCAGCTGTGGGATGCACAAGGAAGTTTACTGGACAAGGCAGCATGGTGGGGTGGTGGGAGAAGAGAAGCTGAGCCTGGCTAGTGCTGCCTGGGGCTGGGAGAAGGCAGAAGGGGCCTTTGCCAGCTTTTTTTTCTGCTGTGGGCTGCTCACTGGGGGAATCTCTGCCTCCCTGAGTCACGGGCCAGATGCCAGACACCATTTCGTTACAGGTTATCCACACTCCTCGGCACCTCAGCCATCAGGTTGCAGGCAGGTTTGTGCTTCTGCCAGTGCTGGATCTGGCATGCCCTGCAGAGGGGGAAGCTGCTGTCAGGATGGTGGAGCCATATCCATCCCTGGGAGTGAGGCAGCAAGAAGGGCAACCTCCAGCATGACACCCCTCTGGGAGCTGGGAGAGCTGGCACAGCTCAGCATTAGACCAAGAGGGAGGTGGATGTGGCCCCGGTTCTGGGGGTTAAGAAGGTTTAACGCCAGACCTTGCCAGATGGTTCAAGACCTGAGAAGATTTAATTTGCTGCCACCGTCCCAGCTGCCACATCCCAGCCTGTCACCTGCACTCATGGGGTCACGGGTGCTTTCCTACTCCTACCCCACCAAGGTGGAGAGGAGGGAAACTGTCACCATGGAAAACCCAGCCTGTCACTACTGTCCCTGTGGGCAGAGGCAGCTCAGCACCTCACAGCTGCAACACAGCCCTCACCAGCACCTTTTCCACCAGCAGCCCAGCACACCAGCCTCCCCACAAGATTTGGAGAAGAATGTGGCCAGCAGAGAGTGGTGCTGAGAAGTGGTGGCACCCCTGGCTTTCCTTGGCTCTTCCACAGCATTCTCCAGTGAGATGTGTGGTGCTCTGGGGAGCACGAGGGGCTGCAGGGGGCCTGGGGGGCTGCAGGGACCCCGAGAGGTGGCAGGGCTCCCTCACCGTGTGCAGTACCACTCGTTCCGGCAGCGGGAGCAGCGCTTGGTCGCCTCTACACCACACACCCTGCAGCGGGGCTTGTCAGGGATCAGAGCCTCCATCATGTCCAGGCTGTAGGTCTGTGCCCACCTGTGCAGGCAGAGGGGTGAGGCTGCTTACAGGGAACTGCTGACCAGCACTGAGCTGCACCCTGCACTGAGGGGACATCTCCAGCCAGTGCCACAGACCCCTCTGTCCTCCCAGTGCTGAGCTCCAGCCCTGCTAATGGGGATTGGGACTCTGCATAGCTGTACCAGGGCCTCACCTGCGCGCCTGGAGCTTCAGCTCCTCCTCAGTGGGGCTGAAGGCATGCTTCACCTGGTGCTTGGCAATGGCCTCCCACTTGCCCGAGTTTTTCTTGAGGATATGGTCCCAGATGACAGGAACCTGGTGGGAGAGGCAGGGCAGGAGGAAGGGGTGCTATCAGCCTAAAAAAAGTGCTGTGTTTAGGGAGAAGCCAGCCAGCCCTGGGCACAAGAAGCATGGCCCTCCAGGAGGGCAAGCAGAGGCAGAGGGTGTCAGGGTGTGCTTTTGGGTACATGGAGGGGAAGGATCCATTCACCAGTGGGCATTGAGGTGAAACAAGGCAAAACCCTCGGGGTCCAGCTGGGAATGAGTGTTCAGCCCTGAGGCCTGGGCTCCTGAACAGAAACCCTGGGACCTCAGCACCCTGCGTGTGGCAGCGGTGTGAACCCCGTGCTCCAGAGCCGTTTGTCTGAGCAGATTTTTCCGCTCGTCACTTCCCTGAAGATGAACACCCGGGGAAGGGCTGGCCTGTGAAAGGAAACATCCCAGCCAAGAGCAGCACACTGAGCTCAGGCTCTGCAGCGGGCGATGCTGCTTCAAACAGCGCTGCCTTCTCCAGCAGAGTAAAAATAGCCAGGGAAGGGGAGGAGGCTGCTCTGGGAGCAGCCAAATGGAAAACGGCCTTTCCTTGACTTGGCTCAGCAACAAGGAGTGAGTTCACGGCTCTCTGGGCAGAGCAGGGAGCCCATGTCTGTGCTGCTGGCTCCCCGTCCTGCCCCGAGCTCAGCCCCAGCCCTCGGCAGGGGCAGGAACAGCAGCAGCACAAAAGCAGAGCTGTGGAGAAGGGCAGCAGCCTGGGTGAGGGCTGGAGGAGGTTCCCAGTGTGGCAGCTGCTGTCACTGTGCCACCAACACGCTGGCAGTCGAGGCACTGGCGTGAATCCATGTCCACCTCCGCCCTGCTGCCATCCCCAGCCCCAACAGCTCAGCTTGCCAGTCTGCAGCTTCCCCAGCCCCAGCTCTCAGCCTGGGCCATGCCTCCAGCTCAGCCACAGCCACCTCTGGCAGGGCACATCACCCTCCTGCCAGCCATGCAGCCACCTGTGATGGGGACAGCCCAGATGGCCACTGCCCAACATACCCATCTCCTCCAGGAAGTGGTGTGGGAGCCTCTGGCAGTGGAGAAGAGCCTCTGTGCTCCCAGTTCTTCTCAGCAGCCTCTTTGCAGATCTGCCCCCACACTGATTCTCCCCTCAGCTCACAAGAAGGCAGTAGAAACACATAAAAACACTTTTCTCCATTACTACTGCATGGATCAAAACTCCAAAGAACCTTTTGGCCGTTTAAAGACCTTTATGGCCTAACTCCCAAAGGCCCAGACACCAGCCGGGACCAGTTTAACTCCAGACTCTACCAACAGATCATGATGTCCCTCTGTACAGTGTGCCAAGCAGCCTCAGACCAGGGCTGTAAAAAGGGACTTCCCTGGGAAGTCCAGAATTCAACAGGAGAACACTGATAAATGTCAAATGAAGAGTTAATTGTCAAAACAAGTCAGTGCCCCGTGCAGCTGCCATCCCAGAGGCTCAGTGTGACCTGGAAAGCTGTTTATAAACCAGCATTTTAGATGTAATTGCTTGGCCACTGCAGGGCAGGACAAGGCTCTCACAGGCACAGGCAGCTTTGCTGGCAGTAAAGGTGTAACTGAAATGGGTACTTGGCTGCTTTTCCAGGGCATCACCACTCCAGAGCTGAGCTTGGTGGAAGAAAAATGGGGTAGGGAGCTATCAGGCTTAAAGCAGAGCAGCTGCAGAGGTGAAGGAAAAGCCACAGGATACCTGCTCCAGGATGAGATCCTTTTTGGGGGGAGCAGGCTCTGTCACTGCGAGGTAACTCAGAAATCTCTGCATCTCCACCAGGCTGGGCAGCTGGTCAATGAGGACGTCTGTCAGAAATGCACGGAGCTGTGGCCATGGAGGGGAGAGAAGAGCGAATGGAGAGAGGTCAGGACATGGCAGTCAGGGGTGGGCAAGAGCAGGGATTTGAGGGGCACTGGCAGAGACCTATGGGGGTCTCACGAGGTGCACTGATGAACACAAGCTTTGCTGCTGCTGCTACACTGACAGACCTGCTGTTCTCCCTCCATTGGCTCCTTGGAGCCACCAGTGAGGACAGGAACAGATACCTGGAGGTGCCCAGTGCTGGCCAGGGCCCAGGGCCTTTGTGCTGCAGGGTCCTACCTTGAGGAGCTGGCTCTTGTTGAAGCCATCGAAGCGATATTTGCGCTGGCACTCGGGGCTGAGCAGGAGGTTGAGGAGGGCAAGCCACACCTGCCCATCAAGTTTGGTCATCTTCACCTGGTCCTCAGGGGGCACCACGTGCCATGTGCCATTCTCAAACTTCTTGAGCTTGCCTGAGGGACAGAAGAACCAGGGAGACATGGTGCTGCCTGAGAGAAGACAGTCCAGAGGGGGGATCCTGGCCTGTGCTCACTGCCTCGCTTCACCCTCTGCTTCTGCCTGCCTCAGTTTCCCCACCCTTTGCTCCATGTAGCAGCCTACTTGGAGGCAAAATATTAGAGAGCATGAAAAGCATGAATAGGACATGTATTAACGCAATAGTGCTGTGGCAGGAACCCTGAGATATCCCCCTCTGTACTTGTCCAGGAGTGTAGAGCACTGGTGGGCAGTGGGCTCATGCTGCAACAATAGAGTGGCTGGAGAGACCCAGCATGGCCACTCTTCTCAAGTTTCCTCTGCCAGAGAAAGCCAGAAGCAGCCTGAGTATAACAGATATGACAAAACAAGCTCCAACAGCTACTGAGTGGCTCTGGGGGATGGAGCAGGATGTGACCCTGCATCTGCACAGCCTGGAAATGCCTTTGTGATCGTCTCTTTCCAGTCCCTCCCTCAGGACCCTGGATCAAAGCTCCCTCTCACACCCCAAGCACACGGGGAGGGAGAAGGGATGTGTTTGGCGGCTGGAGGAAGGAGGAAAGCTCTGCATCCAGCTGGGCTGCTCTCGGCAGGCACAGCCACGTGCTTCCCAGAGCTCTTCCTGCCCTGTCCCCGCGGTGACCGCCCCGTGCAGGGCTGCGGCAGCGCGGCTCCCACGGCCCGGGCTGTGCCCACCGCAGGGCAGGCAGCAGGAATGGGGGGCTGCGGGGGCCCGCCTGGCTGCAGAGTGGGGGGGATGGCAACTGAGCACGGCCTGATCAGGAGCCTTTGGCAAGGGTAAAGCTCAGGGACCAGCAGCAGTGTCAGGGCAATGTTTGCTGCCTGGGAGAGCCCATGGCCCCAAAAGTGCAGAGAAGCTGGGATGAGCACTCTGCTCTTTCTGTGTCCAGAAGACTCCTCAGAGGAGCACGTGGGGCTGGCAGAGGTGCTACACTCCAGTGCTGGCTGTGATCACTCAGAAGAGACCCAGCCCTGCGTGAGGATCAGCTTTTGGGAGCACTGCCGGGTCCCCAGCCCAGCTGTGCTGCAGCTGCTCTCGAGCTGAACAGCTTCAGGCAGGGAGCACTGAGGGGCTGGAGGGGAGAGAAGGGGGAACAACTCTGCAGGGGCTCCTACAGCAGATCCCTCAGTGGATTCACATCCCAGCACAGCACCACGGTGCCCCAGAGACCATGGGGCATGATCCATACCTGCTTCCCAGCAGCTCCAGGGGCAGTGCTCCACCAGCTCGACAAGGAGGCAGGGCAGGTTGTGGGTGTTCAGCATCCGTGTCAGTGCACTCAGGGGCAGACTGGAGATAAGACAGAAAAGGAGAAAAGGCACTCGCAGATTAATGCCAGAATTTGTATCTACAAATGCTCCCTGAGGCAGCTGGGAGAGGCAGGAAAGAAACAATGATCTGGGTTCCCGGGAGTACCGTGGAGCAGGGTGGAGTTTGCCTCCCAGGGCACAGTGCCACTGCTCTGTGGGTACAGCTGGCTGCTGAATGGGGTCCAGGACCCACTGTGACCCCTCAGGAATCCCATCTGCAGAGCTGGGCACATCCTCTGCTGCTCCTGGGCACCCACCTGTCCACCTGGTCAGTGATGAACCGCAGCACGGACAGGGCCTTCAGGGAAATCTCAAACTCCATCATCTCCGCCTGCTTCTGCAGCTCCTGTGGAGGGACAGGATCACCCTTGGGATTTCAGGCCCTGTTTCCCAGGAGCCACAGGGAGGCAGGCTGCTGACTGCATTGGTAACCACAGTCTGGGTAGGAAAACAGAGCCCTGAAAAACAGTTTCTTGTCCCAGCCGTGCCAGCACTGCCTGTTTGGCAGCACAGCCACAGAAGTGCTTGCAGCCCACAGTGGCTCTTCCCTCATGTTCCTATCCCTAACAGGTCATGGGAGGCTACTGGCTGCAGTGCTCCTGCACAGGAACACCCACTGAAGGAGGCTGGTCCCAAATTTTGCCTCTCTCCCTTTTGGGACAATCTTGTGGCCCTGCAGAGACCTGTGAGGGTTGAAGGGGGGGAGCTGCATGACCAGCAGAGGAACCAGAGGAGGGGGAGGAGGGAGAAACTTGGCTCTGGTGCAGCTGCAGTCCTACATCCTCCCATCCTGGATCTGCCTCTTCCCTCCAGCTTGGAACAGCCAACAGAATATCTGCCTGTGGTTATCCCAGCCCACAGCTGTGCCATGCTCTGCAGCCACCAGCCTCCTTCCCTTCCCAGGAGCATGGACACCCCACTCATCCCCCACGACAGCCTGACCATCCTCTGACTCAGCCTCTTTTGAGAACACAGGGAGGGCCACGCTGAGAGGTGCCAAGCCCTTCTCCCTGGCTCAGGCAGAGCCTCTCTCCAGTCCCAGATGCAGCTCACACTTGGTGTGCAGAGCACTGACCTCAGCATCTTGTATTTCTCCAAAGAGCCACTGCAGCAGTTCCAGATTTCTGTGGTAAGCAGCTCTGTGCTCCCTGTGCTGGTGCCCCACACGTTACTAAGAGAGTCTTGTGGGCTCTTCCTGCCTCCTCCCTCTCCAAACTGCCCTAGTGAGGTTTTTCCTACAGCTCCTCCTTGTATCCAGACCTCGTCTCTGCTGCCTGGAGACAGGGACTATCTTTTGCCTGTGCTTCGAGGGGACAGCAATACAGAGACTACCACCATACACAGTTCCGAAGGAGAGCAGGCTCCACAACACAGGGGATGGCAGGAAGAGCTTTTTCATAGGGGTTATTGTACACAGAGTCAGGAGAGGCTGGAATGAATCAGAGGAAGCCAGGCTCCTTAGGAGATGAGTGCTTTCGAGAACCCTATTGGCTAGAAAAGGCCTGGGTTTTTAAGTTCGTGTCAAAGCACTAACAGAGACACCCCCTTCCCCTCCCCAGCTGGGAAAACATTTCCTGGAAAACATCCCTATTGTGCTCCAGATCCCTCCACTTCCTTCCCTTTTCTGAAAGAGAAGTATGTGCTTGGGCAACAAGCCAAGGGATGGAGGCAAGGGGAGGTTCAGGCTCTCCCTTTAACCCTACTCCTCCAGATACTTCTCCTGATGTGCAGTTCCAGGTGCTGAGAAGCACCAGGGGCAAAGGCAGCTCCTGCTCTGGGAAGGTGTGTGTGTGACTGGGAAAAGCTCTGGGATTGCTGCTGGCCTGGAGCAGCTCAGAGGAGGTATTTCTCAGAAAATAAAGGAAGTTGGGGGAAGCACATGAGGACAATTCCTGATTGTTAGGAGAACTCTCTCATGGTTAACCCTGGCTGGCTACAGTGGCAGCCTGACCCGGGGTAGCTTCCCAAACTTCAGGGAAAGATATCCACACAGCTTCCAAGAGCAACAGCAAATGGCAAAACTCCTCTACGGAATATTTTGCCCATCAATTCTCCAGTGTGTCCCACCCCAGAGCTCTGAGCATGTTGTGCAGGAAGCCTCAGGCTGGCCCTGGCACCAGATAGGGCAGAAGCCAGGCTGCAGAGTGGATGGGGTGGATGCAGCCACAGGCACAGAGAGGCAACAGACACTCTCTGAGGTGAGCAGGAGGTGCCAGGGTTGCAACCCATGAAAAGGCCTCTGCAGGCTGCCCACATTCTTCACCACACATTCCCCAGTGAACTACAGGAGTTCCTCTTCACCTCCATGGATGAGGGGCTGGCCAGATCCTCAGCACGAAGCTCTGCTGAGGTCACTGCCTGTGCCTTGGTGCTCCGAGCTGCCAGCAGGGTCAGCTTGCGGTGGCAATAATCGATCAGGTCCAGAATGCTGTCCTCTGCTGACTCGCAGATCTCCTGCACAACGACAAGGGTTTCACACAGGCTCAGTCCCCACAGTTTCCACCCACAGGGACTTTGCACTGGAGGAGGGTGCAAAGAACTCACCTTGTGAAAGAACACTGTCTCCAGGAGGTTGATGATGGAGGCCTCATGGTGCAGCTGTGGGAGGAGAATGGCAAGAGTGAAGTGTCAGTGGAACAGCACTGGGGACACAGGCACTGGGACAAAGAAAGGGGCTCTTCTGAGAAGCTGCTTATGCAATTGTGATCAGAAACTAGTCCAAGAGAAAAATACAAATGATGCAACCTTTAAAACAATTCAAGTTCATGCAGTTCATATTAGCATTTCTGCTGACATGCCTGTGACACTCCACACTTCCCAACAGGCAGGGCTCTCCAGGGCTCTGCCTGTGCTGCAGGGGCAGAACAAGCACTGGCCTTGGGCAAGGTGCAGGCTCTGACACCAGCACAGAGCCGGTTCCTGAGCTGGGACAGTGCTCTGCATGGCTGTGCTTCTCCCAGGCCCTGGGACTGGGGCAGACAGCCTTTCTGAGACTGGGAACTACTGGGAGCCATGGGGTACCTGCCCCGAGGCAGTTGGCTGCTCAGGGAACTCACCACCTTGCCCCCCAAGGTGTTATCCTGGACTGAAAATGGGTTAAAACTTCCAAGCCTCAGGCAGATTTCCCTTAGGTCTAGGGCTGCATCCCTCTGCAAAGAAGCCCAGATCTGGAGAGGGTTCCCTTGCCAAGAATGGCCAAAGGGACCACTGGTCCCAGGAGCTCAGTAAGAAAAAGCTACATTTTTGTTAGCCCAGAGGCACATAACCCTGGAGAGCCTCTGCCTGGAGAAGAGCAGTGCTCAGAGGGAGGCAAATACCCCAGGGGTATCCCTGCCTGGGAGTGAGGGCAGCCAGGAGCCACAAGCCAGGAGCACAGCTGCCTCCAGGAACGGCTTTTGCCCCATCCAGGAGCTCCTGCAAGCCCCTGTGTGGGATCAGAGGGGACAACTTTCTACAAAGCCAAACTCCCTTGGAATGAGTCCCTGTCCCTCCTGGGAGCAAGGACATGGGCTTGCAGCTGATGCCTTTGGGAAACCAGGCATTCCCACTGCCCACCTCAGCCTGGTGAGATGCAGCACCTCAGCTCTGAGCCCTTCAGGGACATTTATTTCCAAGCAGAGCTGAGCCTGGCCCGTTTGCAGACTCATTCCCACCACTCCCTCTACTCACCACCACGTAGATGGGGAAGGTGCTTCTTGGCTTGAAGTCCTCCAGGCGGCACAGCACGGGAAAGACCTTGTGCTTCCAGATCTCCACAGAGATCAGCTCCCCAATGAGGACAGGAATCTGGACAGGGAAGGGATGGGGAGGTGAAGCCTTTCAGACCAGTGCTGCAGGGGGAACCAGTTTGTTGCCGATGGTCAGCCCAGGGAGGAGGGCGGCCTTGTGGCACGCTCTGTATTCACTCAGCTCAGAAATGAGCAGCTTCTCACAACAGGGTAGAGCTCCTGGGGCTGCAGAGGGGGAAGGTGACCCCAAGGAGCTGGGCAGGTCCAGGCAACCTCACTCCCTGGGGCTGGGACACGTCAGGCATAGGGCAGAGATCTGCAACCAGAGGGGCTGATGCACGAAGGAGACCAAAACAACCTCCAAGAGACAAACCAGACACCAGCAAGTAGAAATACCACAGCTTGACCTTTAATTTTTTTTTTACAAAACAGAACTGGCACACCACCAGTCAAATGTCTTTTCCAGAGACACAACAGATTCTTCAGCATTTTATTCCAAAATTGCATAGTGCCCACAGGACAAGCCCAGCTGGAGGCTGAAGGCCCAGCGTGGGGATCACTGCTGCACCCAGGGAGGCTCACCTTGGCATGGGTGACCAGCAGCTCGGTGAGGAGCTGCTCCTGGCCCGCTGAGGCGCTCAGGATGCCGTGCATGTTGAGCTTCTCCACATACTCGTGCTGCCGAAGCCATCTGAGGGGCAGCCAGCGAGGCCATCAGTGCCACAGATCTCTGGCCACTGGCTCGGCAAGGGTCCCTCGGGCAGGGAAACCTGATCCTGCAACTCCCATCCCCTGATCCTGAAACCCCAACCCACTCTGCTCTGAGCCTGGAACAGCCCTGCCCTCCTGCTGCCCCCAAGCACCCCCTCAGTGAGGACACCACAGAACCAGGGGAGCCTCTCCGTCAGCCCTACCCGCACACACCCTCAGATCTGGGGCCCTTCCTCACCCCGTTCACCCTCCAATCTCTCCCAGTACTTCCAGGAATGCTCCAGAATTGTTGCTCCTTCTCTCACCCCACCCCACCCTGACCCTCTGGGGTTACCTCAAAACCAGGACTCCTCCTCTCTCCCCTAAACCTGGGAACCCCTCCTTACCCCCACCGTGACCCCTCAGAGGGCCCAAAACTGGGTCCCCTCCTGTCCTCCCACAGCCCCAAAGGGGACACCCCAGATTTAAAGCCCCTCTTTCATGTTCTACCCCCCC
>JAHLSL010007707.1:0-44408 GCA_025920805.1 Petroica traversi
CGTTTCGGGAAGGGAACGTTTCGGGAAGGGAACGTTTCGGGAAGGGAACGTTTTGGGAAGGGAAGGTTTCGGGAAGGGAAAGTTTCGGGAAGGTTTCGGGAATATTTATGGTAGGTTTCGGGAAAGTTTCCGGTAGGTTTCTTGTAGGTTTCGGGAAGGCTTCGGGAAGGGAATGGAAGGCTTCTGGAAGGCTTCGAGAAGGCTTCAGGAAGACTTCGGGGACGCTTTGGGTCGGGGAGGGGAGGGGAAGGGAGGGATGCGAACGGAAGGGAATGGATGGGTAGGGAAGGGAACGGAAGGGAACCTTTCGGGAAGGAAAATTTTCGGGAAGGAAAGGTTTCAGGAACGGAATGTTTCAGGAAGGGAAGGTTTCGGGAAGTTTTCGGGATGGTTTCGGGAAGGGAAGATTTCGGGACGGTTTCGGGAAAGTAAGATTTCGGGACGGTTTCGGGATGGGATGGGTTGGGAAGGGAAGGGGAGGGAAAGAGTAACTAGAATAAAGAGAACAGAAAAAAGAAAAATAATCGAAAGATAGATCTCTCTTTTGCTGAGCTTTAATTGAAGCATTGTGGAGAGTAAGGCCTAGCTCTGCAAATGGTGGTTTTCTACCTGACAGCACTGACTCTTTGGAATATCTAGACTTTTATTTCCTAGCCACAGTTTCTCGTGGACACACAGGCAAACATCAGCTGATTGTAATGGCAAACATCTTTGCAGTTCTCTCCTTTGTGCTTCTCTTTGGCCCCAGTTTGGTTAAAGTCCTGGTGTTTCCAGGCCAGAGGGATGCATCTGTAGCAGGGGAGTGCTGTCTGTAAGTAATCCTGTTGCTAAGTGTGGAAAGAAGAGAGAAAGAGAGGGAGAGGGGACTTTCACTGAAAACCTGATATGCCTGTTACTATTCTTTTCTTACCTATCTCTGGCTGTCAGTTTTACTTCTTTCTCTCTTATTTGATGTCTGCTGTTGGCTCTTCCCCCCCCCCCCAATTTTTCTTTCTGTCTCAATATCTTTTTTTTTTCTATTTGGAGGTTATTAAAATTTAGTCTTTTTTTTTTAGAATGTAGGCCTCCTTGCCCTGTCATGAAATAAAATCATGTTGACCAGAAAGGCTTTACTTGGAGCTCAGAGAGGGATTAAAGTCTAAACCCCTCAGAGAGGGATTAAAGCAGTTTAAACAAAAACATACATAAACATTCCCAGACTTCTTATGCTGCCAACGTGAGCTTCCTTATTCATGCTAAGATACTGACAAACTAGTTTCTAGGTGGGCTAAATATTGCTTTGCAACTTTTATTTATGAAATGTTTGCAGCACTGTGAATACCTCTCAAAGACAGAATCACATCTAGTCCTCTCACAGTCCTTGCTGTCTAACCACTACTTCTCCTTGCAGTGAATGTATTTCAGTAAATGCCTTAAACTGTATTAAACATGTATTACTTATGTACAGTTACAAGGGAGCAGAAAAGAAGTCCTAAGTTTGCAGTGCATCGCTGCTGATTTAGTCAGTGTACATTTGCAAACCAGCAAAGCACACACAATATTCCCCTTCTGTCTCCTTCTTTTTCTTCATGTCTGTTGACCACATGGATAATGATGGAGCTGCTAATTCTCTGCTTGCAGTGCTTAATGCTCTTGCCAGAGCACTCCTTGCTAGAAAGACACTGAGCATCAAACCCATACTGAGAGTAATCCAGCCTAGCACTGGCTGAAGTCAACAATAGTTGTGTCTCCCTATGCCAGGGCTGTATTTATTTCTAAAACCATCTCCAGCACAAAGATTCCTTGCCATGTTTATTTTGTGCCACCATGTTTGGTATAATCAGGAGAGAATAAGAGACAAAAGGTTTACACTGTTATTTTAATGTCTGCCAATAACAATTCACAGCATCTGAAGCCAGTCAGTTCGTCAAAGTGCACTTCAGCTGCACACAGCACTCCATCTTAGCTTTGCATCCAATTGTGCATTTCAGGGCATCTTTCAATAAGCTCTTCTAGGCAGTGCTAGCAAACTTAGCAATATGAATTCTTGCCTTACTTGCTGACTGGCTTAAAAAAAGAAAATTAAATACATTTCTCATATGGCTATAATGGGGATTTTTTGCACACCATTAAATAAAATGTTATTCTAGCTTATTGGCATTTTCTAGGAGAAAACATTTCTTAAGCTAAACTGAGTTTTGTGGGACATTTTGCTAGTGCACACCATATTTTTTCCACAACACATATAATATTTCTGCTTCTATGCCAGCAATTCACCTAAGGTAGATAATCAGCTGCCTCTCCATCTCTTACCAGAATAAACCAAGAGTAATTCTTCTGAAGTCAAAGGAGTTAGACCAGTGTACAGAAGAGAAATCATGTTCTGCCTGATCAACGCTGCAAAAGATACCATCTCAACTGCAAACAACAAAGTTAGAGAAAATTATTTCTTGTTATTGTTTTGAATGTAGCTTATATGATAGGGTATGACACATAATATCAGTAATATTTCATGAGTAACTAAGAAAAAATATTGCATGTGATGTTCACTTCTTTTTGCAGCAAAACCCATGAGAAAGAAATTCTTTGAAACAATAGGTTTTCTTTGTTAATGTATTATGCACACACCTGTGCATTCACTTAGGTTAACGGGAGGGCAAAAGGAGCCTTAGTGCAAATGTGATAGCCAGAATAGAGAAAACACAAAGGAAAGTTATACTGAAAGACAGACAGAAAGGTTTAATGTTAGCCATTGGAGCTACTGGAACTGATACTTTGAGCTAGGGTTTCTTAACAATAAGGCTTCCTTCTCTGTCTTCCTGAAAAGCCTATTACATAAGTCTAGTTATTGGGTTAGACTCATTTAAAATCTAGCCTTGTGTCACCTATTAAGCTAACAGATGTAGATCCATAGATGGATGAATGACTACTAGCTTCAGAGATGCTTGGCTTGTGTAAGGGGATTGAGGTGCAGTATGATGCTTGGGATTTTTTATCTTCCTCTTGCCTTATCCACATGAGAAATATTTTGCTAGGCATTAGCTTGCTTGACCTTTTTGTCTCAGTCAGAAATTTTCTATTAAAAGTAAAAAATGGTCCTAACAGAAAGATACCAAACATCCATCGTTTAATCTCTGGGGTCCTTCAACCAATTTGAAAGTCAACATTGGAGGAAGTAATTTTTTTCTGTTTGTTTCAGCCTGACCTCCTACGGTTGTTTAAATTGGACTAGCATATGGTTTTAAATTAACTGAATAGTAAAATTAACATATTTTGTAGTTTTTATAACACTGACACAGAGGAATATGATTGTATGAAGAAAAAAGAAAAGAATTAAAAACCATGATAGGGACTATAGAATGACATTCTTGTCACACAACAATAAAGAAATATATGTTATACAAAAAAACCCCAAGACCTCTTTGAATTCTGGCTTCAACAAGTCAGAGTCTCAACTATCCTAGAGGTTATTGACATAGTCTGGGTGAAAGACATACTTTTGATCCTGTGCAATCCTGCCTGAGATATAAATAAATTATGTGCACCTGTGTGACCAAGTTGCATGTATACATCTGTACACATACTGAGACTTGCACATGCTATAATATATTATGGTGTTTGATAGGCCACTTGGAGAGGTAGTACAGAATTCTTTGCTCTTAAATGTTTATTAAATTATAATAATTATTTTCTAGAGTTTGACTCTTATTTCTGTCCAAAACAAATTCTCCAACACAACTGTTCCTCGTTTTTGGAAAAAATACCCCAAGAGATCCAACCAAAAAAAACCCTATTCTGCTGAGTGAAGATTTATTGGTTTAGTCTTTAGAATCAAAATTTCTAATGGTTCTTTGGTGGGATGCAGAAATGGAATAATTTTACTGGTATTTAGACATACTCAAGTAAAAATATTTGGTGACCCCAGAGAAATAAGTCCATTGAGACAGTGTTACATATCAACATAAAGCTCATTTGCTCATTTGTTATTTGTTTGGAGTCTGACTAAGAAACCACCAAATAGTGCAACTTCATATTTTGTTTAGATAAAATTTACCTAAAATCACTCTGACAGAGTTCATATAATCACATATGTTAATTTTCAGACATTTGTATCAATATTGCCAGCTTCAGGGAAACCACATGGCAACATGAGGTCTTGTCATTGCTCTAAAATGTTAAATCCTATAAAACTAACTAAGTATTGACAATGAGCTAATAAAAAACATAAACATGCTAAAATATTGACATTCCCTACATTAAAGATCACCCCAAGTGAAGAACAGTACAATACTGCAATTCAGGGAAGGCAGTGGTATTACAGAAGAAGAAGGTATTTTCCCTGTTCCAAAGTGCAGTTTTGTGAAGGGCCAGATTTGTCTTCAGGTAAGCACAATCTGCCAAGCAATTTTCTAAGTAGGTGTACCAAGGTTCCAGCCTCTAGAAACAGCAGCACCAGAAAACAGGCTGAAGGGGGAGGATTTAACTGGGTCCCCTGGATTTATTAATCTCAGTAGTTCTTTTCTTGAAACAAGAAAACAAACAGGTCCAGCCTTCAGCAAACTAAAACAGGTGCTGTATAGCATGAATCCTTCTACTTGATGAAAAAAAAAAACTGTTTAGAAATTCTGTTTCAAACTATTTTATGACATAGCAACTTTATAATTTTTTCTCCTTTTCTTTTGATTTTTCACTTTCAGAAATGAAAATGAAGAGTCATCTGCTGTGCCTTAAATATTAATTTCTAGATAGTGTTTCCTGTTCCAGCTCTGGGTCCCCATACAGCAGGAGAGCATGGGGCTCACCACAAAGTTCTCACTATGGAGAAAGCTTTCAATCCTGTCAGTGGATTCCCTGCCAAGACTTCTGCTAAAACAGTTGATTTTTTGGGAACTCTGACCAAAATCCTTTTAAAATACTATTCCCAGTTTCCCTGACAGCACTTCACAGCGAAGACACACTGTCTGCAGGGATTTTATTTTTGGGGGCTTTAGCTCATGCCCATTTTTGACCAATTAAGCCTGGTAATTTCTTTTTTAAATGATTCTTTTCTAACAATCCCTCCACCTACTGTCCTTGGATGTTCTCAGAATAGTTGGGGGGAAAAAAAAGGAATAAAGCCCGCAGTAAAGGAACACAAGGCACATCTATGTCAGAAAACTCTTGTTAGTGATTTCTGAACCACTTTTGTCACTGAAATTTAAAGCAAAAATAACAAAACCCTATTATAAAGGAGGACTGAAACATTGTTTCTCTCTTTTACTTCTTTGTATTTTCATGTCACTCTGATTCAACTAAAGCTGCACAGAGGGAGGAAACCACGGTCTCAGTCTCTCTGATTTTTGTAGCAGGCCTAATTTTAGAATCTGTTGTGTCAAGTTTTTCTAAACCTGTCAGTTTAATTTGGCAGATGCGGGTTAATGGAGACCTACTGAAAGCAGGGTGAAAGTCTATCCAAGTAGATGAACATAATTCATGACTTTCACAATGCAGCAGTAAGGTAATAGATAAATGTCTCTTCCTTGAAGTTGTAGCAGGAAGCTATAGACAAAGGTACCTTTTTAAGAAAAAAAAAAAGCACTAAAAAGGAAAAAAACGTTAATGGCCATGGAAAAAGGAAAAAAAATGCTCACATGTTAGCTGGCCCCTTATCTTCAAATTCAGAAGTGGCAACTGCAAAAAGATCAAGACAGGTAGGGCAGCAGAAGGTAGAGGCTTAGGCACAAAAAGCTTTATATGGAAGCAGAGCACTTCAGGCACCATGATACAAATCAGAAGTGGTGGAAGAAACCTTTCAAGAAAATAATTTAGTATTTGTTAAATAATTTGTAAGAATTATTACAGTATTACTTAGCTCACTTCAGCCCCAGACTGCCAGTGAGTCAGGAGTCCAGAAAATGCTGTCTTGACTGGACACTGGTCCATTTAGGTAACCTAATACATACATCTAATATAGAGAGCTGAGGGATATTCAACTTCATGATTACATTACTTTAATTCTATAGTGATTTGCATTCTGATAAAAAAAAATAATTAGCAAAAGTTCACAGCAAGAGACCCTGGAACAGCAAAGCCTACAAATCTAGTGTTCTGTCGGGACAGTTCAAATCCCATTTGTCTCTCTACAATCTAAGGGAGAACTTCCCCTCAGGGCTTCATGTAGGTAGGTCCTCTGAATTACTCCTTAGAGACCATAAGAAGGTCCTAGTACTTCACATTGCCTCTCATAAGGAACTAGGCAGAATTTAAAGACTTAGAAGAGACCTGCTTTCCAAGAACTGCCTTCTTTAAGATAGGGCACAAAAACCAGTACAGCCATTATCTAAAAGGATGTTTGTGCAGGCAGATAAAAAAACCCAAACAGTGATTGTCTTCTAACTTGCTTGTGAAAATAGAAAGTAATGAGCTGTGTTTCACTTTTTAATGGTACACTCTGTAAGCTCACTTGGAAAAGAAAGCATGAAGAACTACAAAGGAGTTTCCTTGTATACATACAGGACTTGTTAGAAGCATCCACAAAACACTCTAGAACAAGCAAACACAGCTATGGTGTGAATCTGACAACAAGGTAGGGAAGAAGGGAAGGGAAGAACCTCCCTCCTACATAAGAGCCATGCCAAATTGCACTGTAAGAACTGTAAAAGTCAGGCCCTTTAATTTTTGTGAGAGTGAAGGAAGAAACCTTTACACTCACAAGTATAAGCTGCAAACCAGCATGGAAGCAAGGCTGACTAGCACAGCATCCCTCTGGAGGCTTGGATCATTAGGCCCTAGGTATGTGCATATCCATGCATTCTCTGTGCAGCTCTCCATTGTCACAAAAGGGCACCTCAGTTATAAACATTGTTCCTCATATGTCCCAAACTGACTTCTAGAGCACTCTGACAAAAAAACCCCAAAGCCAAAAACTGCAGGAGAGAAGTGAAATACAGGCATACCAATCTTAGTGCTTTTGGCAGTCAGCTGGCTTCCACCCATATTAAACAGTTCTCCATCTGTCTTCCCCATAACCTGGGAAAATCCAGAACTGTTGGACAAACCCTGAGGCATGCAATGTGGTAATAAGTAATATGTGTGAAACAGTTTAATCAGATCTATGACTGTTATACCATTATTCATTTGCTTATCATGAAAGACGTTGTTCACACTTCAGAGAATTCTGAAAAACTTTAGAGTTTCAGTGCCTTAGGGATGAAGTGACCCTGCCACGCACAGAATCAGCATCTGCTCAGCATGAGATGCTTCTAGCATATTGAGTGACAAAACCAATCAGTGAAAGCAACTTGGCTCACTAATAGAAGTTACATGCTAATTAATAATATTTAGGCAATATTTTTGCTATGTAAGTCACTTTCATCCTGTGTTCAGCTCAAAATTCATTGGAATATCTCTTGCTGACAATTTGAATCACCGAATTATAAGGAAAAGGCCTGGAGGGTCCTCAGGAGGTCATCTTTCCACCCCCCATGCCCTAAAGTTGAAACCCCAGGGATGCTAAGCATTCAGGAGTGATTATGTCTGATCCTGTGAGAAGTTTGCCTTTCAGACACGCTAAAGGGCAGAGGGCACCAAGAACAACTCTGATCCGTTGTACCATGCTTGAGACATTCACTGTAGTGGGTCAAGGGTCAGGGTCTATCCAGATTATTTTCCATTGTTGCCTAAAAAGGAAAGGCCTTTCTGAATACTGATAAATCACTTTAAAGCCTTGATTTAACAGCACAGGATTTGCTATGCTGGATCATGGCACAAGTTCCACTGAGAGTGGTTTCCCTCCTAACTCGACAGCCTACACCAGAGCCTTCAGAAGGAGTTCCAGTGCATCAGTGTGCAAACCCAAGTGCAATGACCACACCAGAGGGTGTCTTCTAGCTCATAGAGCTTCTATACCATGGTTATTGCTGTTCCAGTTTGCAAACCTGTAAATATTGTAAGCTGTCATAAATTTGTAAAGACCTTTCAAATATCCAGAGTAGTTAACTCAGGGACCTGCCGCATCAATGATCTCCACAGTGGTTGTTCCCCAGGAGAATCACGATTTCCATGATTTGTATTCTGAGTGTACTTGAACCTCCTTGTGATCATGCTGTGGGGCAAAGTTAAAGAAAAGAGCTTCCAGTTATTCAATAACTTCCATAAATGCCTAGCAATTTTTTTAAAAACTTCATGTTTTTCACAGGTGTGTTTCCTCATGACAGTTGAACAATCATTTTCTATGCAGTTTCCTCTCTTGTCTTACCATCCCTCCAACAGGCTTTTTCTGTCTGTCTTAGGTTTTATGCAACTCCTGCTATGGCTCTCTTCTGTACTAGGTTTTACTAGCATCTGTGGGCCAGATGTAACAGTGCTCTAATGAGTTTCATAAGCACTGGTGTCAGTTCTGGAGTCAGAGCTGCACATTTCCTCTGAAAACTCCCAGCTTCCAAAGGATCAGCTGGAGTTTAAACAAGAAAATTAACTGAAGTGTGATCCTAAACCATGAAAACTATCAATACACTTGCTCTTTAAAAACAAATTGGAACAGCACATGAGGTTGCTTAAATTCTTGAAATTAGTATAACTCTTCAGGGTCCTTAAGCAATGTTGGAATGTGCTCCAAGTCCCAGTACCTTACACAAGCCCCAGTTCCAAAAGGTGATTAATCCCTCTGAGAATACCTGAAGCAAGGTACACCCTACACAGTTGAGCAAAGGTGGAAAAGTGACCTTTTCTGCACATTGATGTAGTATTTACAATATTAGTTTCCATCTCTTTCAGTGACACAAGTGCTTGTTAGAGTGCTAGCAATGATGTCTCAATGAGACATGACTGCATCTCAAGTGTCTTGCCAATTCAAGGCTCATCACCAGAAATCACAGGTTAAGGTTACTTTGATGAGGTTACGTGACCAGATCCTTAGGGGATACATCCACAGGAGAGACTGGGGCACATATCAACAATCAGTCTTTCAGAACCTTAGCCCAGGTGTTTTCTTGGGTTAAATCCTATTTTGCAAGCTTGGCTTGAAAGTAAGAGAAGAATTAGGCATCTAGGAATTTGGTCTAAAAATCAGAGAAAGGTTTGCTTAAGTGAAACAGGAAATGATGAGGAAGATTTCAGGAATCCATTATTTTTATCTATAAATAGACTCTGAGGTCTATTTCAAAGTCTCCTAGCATGGTCCACACATCCTGATAAAATATGGGCAAAACTATGTGAATTCAACATTCTGAATCTTTGGATTAAATTATTTTAACTTATTTGAGGAAAGATACATTTATTGAAGAGATGAAATTGCCCCTTGATAAATTTATGGCAAATTAAGCTGTGTTTGCAGTTTTTTACTAAAAAAAAAAGACCTGCTAAATTAAACTTAATTCTTTTGTTATTTTCTGGGGTACGTGCTAGCTAAAATAATAGTTAATTTTATTCCCTAAGTAATTTTCTTTAGAAAAATTCATTGCTCAATATATCATATATAAATTGTATTTTTTTTTTGCTTTAAAAAACTTTACTACCATTAACAAATTAATTTTTATTGCCCTTTCATAAATGGCAGAGGGCCATAGAATAAAAATCATTCCATTGTTATTTTCTGAACATTCAGAGCCACAGTATCCAGTACTGATGGCTTCAATATATAAGTCATCTCTATGGCCAGTTAATGAAAAGACTCTTATTAATGGAGGACCTGATCCAGCTCCAGTAGAAATCAGTGGACCTCTACTTCACCACTCTATGACTGGAAGAACTAAAAAGTTACTGAGCTATAAAACCAAACAATAATAAGAACTGCAGAAAAATCTGCTCTTACCTGAACCAGATGTGTTGAACCTACAGCAATTTTGCAACCTGAAATGTGTTTAATCTTGGAGTGTTGCCATGGAGAATTTCTGAGTTTATCTACTGAAGAGCAGCCTAAAAATTGTCCCCTTTTCTGAAGGAAAGCAGTTAGGGGCAGTTGTGCCACTTCTCTCATACATGACTACAGCTTCAGTCCCTTTAGAACTCACCAGTTCATCAAACTCACCTGGAGTCACAGATGGTGTAGTAGGATCCTGATAAGAGTGACTGGGTTATTGCAGGGGAGTAGATCAGTAAAAAGTAATGGCTGCGGTATTTTAAACAGTTATCATAACAACAAAAACATTAAATTATTGCTGTCAGATCCCTACAAGATAGACTACCTTTTCTCAAGTCCGGCCGATTTTGGCAGGTAAAGAAACCCAAAACCCAACAAAAAAACAACAAATAAACAAACAAGAAACAAACCTAAACCAAACTCTATCCACAATGTGGTAAAAGACCTGAAAGACAATAACACTGGAATCAAAATAATTCTCCAGAATTTCAAATGTTGGGATCAATAAAAATGTATACACTTACACTCAGAACAAGTGATGGAAGTGATATGCAATTCATGCAGCGAGAGCTTTCAGGATTTTTGTGGCAAGGCAGTGAAAATTCTGGTGAAAAAGTCAACACAAAGGAAATGCTGAGGGGAAAAAGCAATATATTTTGCTGGGTAGTGACTCTTCTAAAACTATAGAACTGTATTTAATTCTTTTTAATACTTCGTAGGTTCACTGCTTTCTTCCCTCCATACTAATGACCTATAAAACTCGTCCTTTCTTCCCCTCTGTGTTGTCACCCTACTCAAAATGTGAATTGCAGATTTTCTCAGTTTTTGTACTCCGCTCTCCTTCATTATCTGGTCTGTGGAAGGCAAAAGGCTCACTTATATTTTAATAACAAGCTTTCAGTTTATCAACAGACTCATTTTGTTCTTTCCTCCACCCCCTCTGTACTAAGGATATTTTCATGATTACAGTTAATAGAAGCAAAAATTTTTATGCTACTGCCTAGGATTAAGTTTTCAGCTTTTAAAATTCAGACTATATATATACAGATCATATTACCTCTGGGAAAGCTTTTATTAATCTCAGTGTCAGAACTGTTTCAACAAATCTACCATAATAATGAAAAGACATCACAGTTTGCTTTCAGTAAATTTACTATTCTTTGATAAGGCTGCAAACAACTGAGAAGTAATTGATCTGTAATTAGTGTGGCAACTGCTCAAGATAGACTGTATTGGGATTTCATCATTTTTCTGTCCAGTGCTGTGCATCCTGCTCTGTGATATTAAATTATTTAGCTTCTCTCTTCAAGTATTTTAGGAGCTCGCCAAAGATGAGAATAACATTTAAATTTCTGATTATCTGTCACCAGCAGAATTATTGCCAAAGACATAATTTTTCACACATGCCTTGCCATCTCCTTACTTAGAAAGCCATTGTCTGCCCATGCCTGTGAATGGACGCTATGAAAGCCCATTTGATCTGAACCCAATTATCCCTATTTGTCACTTGGCTGCACTAAGCTCCTGGTATATATGATTGCCTAGCTGAATCCTTCAAGAGTTGTGGTGACTAAAGCACAAGCTTAGCACACTGTGGCTGTGGCGCAGCACCACTACCATCATCTACATCACAGTTTCCAATTACTCAGGCTCTGTCTGCCACCCATTCCAAGAATATGCTGCAGGTCTTCACATAAGTCCACAGGGAAAACAGTGGTCTACTGACAGTTTTTTATAGTGGGACTTTTTTATATGAGCATATGAAGCATGATTTTTCAGTGCTGTGTTTCTTCTTAACTTTGAAGACTGGGGAGAATATGATAACATGGGTGTTCATTGACCTAGGAAAAGAAGTGGCCTTAGTTTAATTTATGTAATTGAAGACATAATTTCTTCAATAGATCAGGAAGAGAGAGATGGAATTACCCTTTTGTCGCTCAGCTTCATTTTCTTTTCATTAATAGTTACATACATCAGTTCACCAAGAAGTCGAAAGGAGAGCCTGTCCCTTGAACTCAGAAGTGTCAGTTACATATTAGTTCATATCCAGACTCTGAATCTTTATTAATTTCTGCAGTATAACTGACACAGGAAAATGAGCAGAACAGAATGCCAAGTGAACGTACTTCAGTGTCGCTGTATATAATGATGTGCTAAAGTTTTAGATACTAATTTCTATTCCATTTTTTATGCATTCTAAGTTCTCCACAGCTGAATAACCAAAATGAGGTTTTTGATGAGCTAATGTGGCTGATAAGGTGTGTTACTACTGTAAAACATAACAATTAGCACAAATGCTTCAAAAATTCCTATCAGTGTCTATTTTCCACAAGCTAATTTTTTTTTGTTAATTGCCTTAGCTTTGTCATGCCCTTTAAAGTGTCTCACAGTGCCATCCATAGCAACAAAATTATTGCTTATTCTTGATCACTAATATATCGATACCACCAGTCCTGCCCCAGCATAGTGTGTTGGTAACAATCCATTTCCATTTTCTGCATGCTTTATTTTGTATCCCTTTTTGTAGCACCCCCCTTGTGAGACACATCTTTCCATACTGCAGTTGGAGAGTGGCTAGCCATTGCAGGCAGTGTGTATTCCTGCCTTCCTCTGATAGCATATGTTTTGATGATTTGCAGGTTTCTCCACAGCCTGTTTTCTAGTAACAATTACACATGTGATGAGAAATAGACATCTTCCCAAGTGCCTCATGAGATCTCTGTCAAGCAGAGCTTTGCAGATGGTGCTCAACCTGGTGCCAGGTTTTCCATGAATGGAAGCAGCTAAGTAGGCCTTGAGTACAAAATGTCTGCAAACTGCTCCTAATCTCTGCAGTACTGAGGTATGTTTTCAGCCATTCTCATCAGACCTCTGAACTTGTGACAGGAACTCTGACAAGAATGTATTACTGACATATGTTAAATTAAAGGAAGTCCTAAACTCTAAATACATTCATTTACGTATTTTACTTACTCAAATATTTAACATTTTCTCTGCCCATAATACACACAAATCTCCCTCACTCTGATCCTAATCTTCCTTTTTAATCTCTTAGCTAAGCAGGAATTACAGATGGCAAATTCATGCATTAGTTTGCTCACTTGAACTGCACTATAAAGCAAGAAGCAAGAACTCAAGCTGTGGGAGCCAGATGTTTTGTACTTCCCAAAGATTTGCCGTGTTATGAGTTACAGACACTGTGGTACAGCCCAGAGGACAGAATTAATGTGACTTTTCACTCACCTGGACTTTCTGTGAAATGAGATAGTGAAATGGAAAGGTGAAACTGTAGGGTGAGTTTTCTGAGCAAGTCTGCCTACACAGAGGAGTGCTGGCAGCCTCTGAGTTAGAGAGATTTAATTGAAATTAATTTGAAATATATTAGTGAGAAAGAAAAAAAGGAAATTAAAAGAAGCTCTAATGACACATGTGGTAAAGCTCTTTGTAGACCCAAGATGCTTAGAATGTGGAATTAGAGGGAGGAGGAAGAAAAGCACTAAGGCCTGGCCAGTGTAAGCTGTTTTACCCTTCGCTGTCCCTTGCAGGTTTAGTCAAGCTCAGCCACACTTCAGTTCTAGTCGCATAAAGTACCTGCCCTTATTTGACTTCTCCTGGGCTCTGCTGCTCAGACTCATCATGGAAATCAAACAGAAGCTGAATCTCATTACAGCAGACTAATGGGGAACTGGCAGAGACTCTGAACACTCAGTGAAATGGCAGGAGTGGTGCACTATGGGCAGGCACGGGAAGTCTGACCTGAGGCCAGGGCAGTCTGTGAAGGCGCCCGTCATATGAACCCCCTGCCCTTGCCTTGTGTGGGCACTGCTGAGGACCTGCCCCCTCTGCCTGGTGCTTGGAGGCCTTTTAACTGGGAAACCTCAACAGTAGAAATCATCTGTGAATTTGTCACGTAGTCTCCAGACCCTGTACGTAAGCCAGCAAGTATATGTTAAAGCTGCCAGGTGTGATCTCAGACCTGTTCTAAGGGGTGAATATTGGTACCTATATTAAAACAAAACAAAATAAAACAAAACAAAACAAAACAAAGGTCCTTTGTGTATTTTTTCAGAACTTTGATAAGAAAAAACAGGTGTATAAATACACAAAGATTAGCAGTTGGCTCAGGATGATGGTAGTGACAAATGCGTTACTGATTTAAATCCAGTCTGTTCAAATGACCCAAATTAACTACCATGCAACTGACTGATGGGCTGTGACACAGGTTTAGTGCCCCTGGTCCGGAACAAAAGGGACAAGTGTTCCCAAAATCCCATTGCTGACGCTGCAGGGTGGCAGAAAGGAGGCTCCTGGGGTGGCTGTAAATGATTTGCACAGCAGGACGGGCAGGACAGTGGCTCTCTGTGCACAATTGGGGCTGAAGAAGAGAACACTGCTAACCCCAAACCCAGAAAAAGGGATACCCTCTGACACTGAGTAAGAGCAAATTGGATGAAAGACTGAAAGCACAGTTACACACAAATTTTTTCCATAAAGTGAACAGAAGTGGGCTGGATTCTGATGAATTCACACAGCAGTTGCACAGCGGAATGGAAAACCATAGAAGTCCTACACATGCACGTGTACATAGAGCCTGCCAAAACAAAATGTGATCAAAGCAAAAAGAAGCAAACATATGGACAAATTCTTAGCAAGAGAAAAGTGTAGCCAAGTTCACTGACCTTTATTTTAATTTTCTTTAGTTCTCAGCTTTATGAGGAGTGCAGGAAATGGAATGTGCTAATCCCAGCTGATACAATCTTCAAGAAAGGTGCAAAATCTCCACAAACTAGAGAAAATTGAATGCAGCCAGAAGCCTGTTTAATCTGCTCTCCCCCAGTGTCCTTCCAAATAAAGCTCTCCTGATGTTCTCTCAGGGGCCATCAAATTAGTCAACAAGGAACTTGCAGTGTGGCAGAGAGCTTGTTTTTTTAAATATATAAATACATCTCATGGAAAGATCACTTCAAGGAGATGAGAATTTATTTGAAACACTGGGGGATATTTTTTTCATATGGCAATGAAGAGCTCCAGGGGTTTTTTGTTTCCTTTTTTTTGTTGTTGTTGATGTTGTGGTTTTAAAATTTATTTATTTTTCATTATTATTATTTATTTTAATTTAATTTAATGGCTGGTACTCCATTTCCAGTGTCTCTTTTATTATCACATCATTTAATAGCACCCCGCAGAGCAATAGGGGAATATTGTTAGGGATTGCATTGGCTGGGGATTTAAACTGACTTCTGGAGGTCTATATTTGGAGTTCATCTTGTAATGTTTTCAATCTGCTGCTACATAAACATGAACATTGAGGGTAGAATCTGAAATTTTCACATGATTTTTACTCCTTTGCATTTACAGAGCCATTTTCATCACAAAGCGTAAATTTTAGGCAGTGAGGTTCCCTGTGAAATAGTAAATGTTACACCTATTTTGCAAACAAATTATAGGGAAAAAATAGATGAAACCTAAGCCAAGGACATACAAACAATATTTCATATCCAGCTTCAGGCAGTACAATAAGAGTATAAACTTCGGCATTTCATCGTGGAATATGCAACATAATCCCCTTCTTACTCACACTGGTGGGAGTTTTACCACTGCCTTTGTGGGGCCAGGATTTCATTCATGGTTCATGAGAAGCAGGGATGCCAAATTGGCCATTACCTTGGGCTGACAGCAGAGCAATCCTGTACCTGTGCCACCTGCATGGGTGAGTGCACTGTGCTTGAAACAATCTTCCAATGAACACTGACTTATTTAAATTTTATTTTACCAAACGCTCCTAAAAACAAGCCTAGTGGGCTACTGAGTGAGTTTTCTTTTGACCGGACATTCTCCACACAGAGATTACCCATTAAAGCTCACAAATTGCAGTGATGAACCCTCTGCAAAACTCAGGGAGACACACACATTAGACTGTCTGAATCCTGAGCTCATGTCTTAAATTGCAGTGTAATTTCTTAATTGATAACTCTCTGATTTAACTATTGTGTGACGGCCCATTGAATTTTTTGTCTAAATAGATTTTTAAAACAACAAAAATTTAAAGGACTTATGATTTTGCACTTTAGACTATGCAGTATTTTTTTTTGGCTGCAGGTAATACAGACAAAATATAATTTATTCTCTTATAATATGGGTGATGGACTATCAATCATCGTACCAGTTCATACTAAAGAGGTTGTGGTTTAACCTGACTACTGAGCTTCTGATCAGTCTCTACGATGGGACCACAGAAATAAAAGCGTGATTGAAAATCTAGGTATTAGTGACTAGAATAAGAGGGTTTAGTAGGAAGGATCAAGGTTTTTCGACTAAATGTTCCCTTCATACTACAATTTTATTTAAAAGAGCTGGATTTACTTTGGTTTATAAATGCTATAACTTTTTTTACCTATGAATTTTGGAAAAATTTGAAAGCAGAAATATTATTTTTGTATTATTTTTGAAAACATAAACACTTATTTTAATTGTATGTTTTCCCCTCTGTTGCTCTGATTAAAATAAAATAAAATAAAATAAAATATTTTTTTAAATTGTTGTTTTCATCTTCTCATAATTTTCTGCTTATCCAGTTTTCAAACATTATGCAGTGTTTTCAAGTTGCAGAGCAAAAACTCTGCATTATCTCCATTCTTTTGTCACTCTGTAACCTTTACTAAGCATGAAAATGTATGGACTATGGAAGGGTGGAGGAAACTAAAAATGGAAATATTAGAAACTAGCCTGCCTAGAAATAGGCAAAAAAAGTTGAAAAAGCAGAAGCGGGAGAAAAAAAAAAAATCCACCAAACCCCAACTTCTGAAGCTATTCTGTAAAAGAAAAACAAATCCCAAAAATTGAGTTTCATAGAAAATGTTTGAATTTAAGTGTTAGACAGGAGAACTCTACCATATATTCTTTTCCCTTTGAAAGCTGCAATTGACAAGGCGAAAAACCATCTTCAACTTATATAAAGGAGCATGCTGAGAGGGTCTGATGGCATTATAATGCTGCACACTGTATCCCTGCCAGACATTCTGGAGCTGCTTTTTTGCTATTTCTGTCACAGTCCTCCCCCTACCATGCCTTTGCTCAGTACGTTGGTGCAAAATTTTGTGAGGTAATATTTAGGGACAGCCAAATTATTTTTCATTACCTCTGACCCACATTATACAAGTGAAGAGTTAAAAACTAAACAAAATTATTTTGGAAGTTAGCTAAATAAATTTAAACAATATGCAGTTTCTCTAAGAAGAAAAAGGCAACAAATATTAGTTCAGAGAAAAGAACATGCATTTTTTAAGGTCCTGCTTTAGTAGATAAGTCCCTTAGGAAATTCAGAAATGCTCATAAACCTTACAATATCTCCATGTAAAAAATAAAAGTAATAAAAGCCGAATACATTGGTAGAAAAGGGCTGTTATAAAAACTGTTTTTTCTTGTGTATTTTCAGGTACATCAGGCTGAATTTGTAATGCTTTTCATTTTGCACGCATTCCCATTCATCCTCAAGCACAGACATCCAGTGGCCACATTTATATGGGCAAATGAGCAACTATACAATAAATATTGTATGATCTAGGCTCAGAAATACAGAAAATTGTGTGTTGAAACGTCTGTTGTCTCTAAAAAGTATGCCTTTTGAAAATGTGACAATAAACCTTCTATGTTTTCAGATTCACAGGAAAGAAAGCCCTTGTTTTAGTCATTTTGATAAATGCAGGAAACCTTACCATTAAAGAAATCACAGCCATCTCTAAAGAGAGAGGATGCAACAAAAGCCTCATGTAAATTGCATTGTCAGGACTGATACACACCACTACCTTCACTTGCTAGGGTTGTTGAAGCTTTAGAAATAAAGAAGGAAAAGCAAATTTGAATGAATACCCTAAGGCTTATTTAATAATGTAATAATTTTCCTGGCTAAAGCAGAGTTCTAGGAATGGTTCCCAGAGCTAGTAAAGCTGTACTCTTAATCTGTATTTGTCTTCCTGGAGATACCCTAAATAGGCTGTTTTGCCCTTAATTCCTTTCCCTTTAGGTGATACAGGAAAACACATTTAGTCAGCTTTAGCCTGAAGACACATGGAAGACAAACTGAGTCCTCCTGCTTTAGTAGTCTCTCACTCCAGTATCTACCACACTCCCACTCTAATTGCAGTGCTATGAATCTGCCAGTCCACCTGCTTTTACCTCCTCCCAGCTTTGGGTGTAGAGGTCATTATCCCTCCGTTGCACTCTCAGCTTACCAAGCTGCAGAAGAGGCCACCCCCAGATGGCTGAGTGCTGCTTACAAACCCTTCAGCTCTGTGCCATGCATGGTCCCTGCACCTCCTGCTGAAGAGCACCTGTGGGCAGTTCTAAATGCAGGACCACTCTCTCTTTTCACAGCTCACCCAGTAGAGTCACCCACACCACATGAGGTGCTCTTCTCCCTGCTGTTTCCTCTGTTCATCCGTGTGTGAATTCAGTGACACCTGATTTGATTTTCTAGCATGTATACTATCAAATTTAGTATTTTATGATGGCTCGTTAATGAGTTTTACAGCTAAGATGTTTGTTCAACCTCTCCTTGCATGCTGTTAAAACTGTGCTGTTTTAATAGCTGGGAGTCCACAAGATCAGATCTCTGCTCAAGAATATTTATGTGTGGTAAGAGTATTCAATTTGCCAACAAATGAGGTTACAGTGCCTTGTAAGTCATTCATTTTGATGTTTATTTCCTCTGGAATTGCTCTCAGGGGTAGATCTTCCTTCCTGTCAAATGGCTCCACATACACTTCTCACCAGCTGTTTTTCTGTATCCCTGAATGTTTCCTGGACTGAGAGAAATGTCTATTCCCTGATTTGGTGGATTGCAACCTGTGACAAAGAAATCAAGGCCCAGATCATGGTTTTAATCAGATACTATGGGAGGAAAGGAGAGGAATCTTGGGAGGAAAAGTTTAACAGAGGGGTTTTGTCCATTTCCCCCCTGCTCTATCAATTCTTCCTTTATTCTTTTCTGTGGGGGAAGGTTAGGAAGAAGGTTCTAGAGTAATTCTGGTCATTTGGTTCAAAGGGCATCACTGTGAAGCACTGTGCTGTGCTGGCAGCAGATATTCCCTTACTTTCACCACGTCTGCTCCAAGCAGGCCATTGCTCTTTACAAGAAGACTTAAATAAATGCCTACGTAAAGGCTGCAGCCCCCACTGACAAGATAAATAAAATCTCTCCAAGCTTAGCACTGAGGAAAACTCAATCAACTGAGCAAGGTTTGCATGTCACATACTGGCTGCCTGATTTAGCTCTGATTAACACACTCATATGTTGGAACCAAGTCCTGAGTAGAGGCTAATTCTTTGTAAAAAAAAAGAAAAAGAAAGTAAATGAGGACAGCAAACCTCTTGCAATGCAAGTGCTGTAGTATAAGCTCTGAGTCCCAGTTTCAGTGACTTTGTACTGCTCCATTTTTATTTCATTTTTTCTTTCTGTGGGGCTTTTTGCCACTAATGAAAACAGAAGCTGCAAAGCATGCATGTGTTGGTATCTTAATAGCTTTTCTACTCTACTGGGACACCTTAGCATCTTGAAAGTTTTAAGTTGATATACAGTGTAACAGTAAAAAATTAATTATTATTAAGGGCTAACCAAGGACCTGAGTGGTGGAAACCAATCCAGTGGTGTATAATTAGAGAGCAGCTACCTTGTAATATTGAAGCTGTAAATAGCCCCAGTGGAGGCCTTGACAGAAGGCTGAGGTGTTTACAAGGCACAAGAGATGTTGCCTCAAAGTACATAATTCCTGTTGCCATAACTATTGCCATAATGGATGTGTTCATTAAAGCCATAGGTTTATTTGTTTATCCATCTTTCTCTATTGAAGGCCCTTCCTCAGAAGAGGGGGATGCAGCTTATTTTCAATACAAATTTATAGTACACACCCTTTTTTTGCCCAGTCAGAGGAATATTAAAGTATTGCTTTATTGATTGCTAACCAGAAGTCTGTTCCCCACTGGGAAAACTAACTCTTCCAAACTGCTTGCAAACAGCCCTGCAGAATCCAGAAGGGAAGGAAATGTGCACACAACCATTTTTAGGTTCCCATTGGGCCTTGGGAGTGGCACTTATTAAGTCTTTGTCTGCAAGGCACATGCTGCTTTCCCCAGCAGGGCCATGACCCAGCCTCCTCCTTATCTGCTCAGCTGGGCTGCTGCAAAACTCAGCCTGGGCCAGTCTTGTGTGAGAAAGAAGTGGGAAAGTTACCTGAGGAGGAAGGAAAGGAACAGTCACACCTGACCACTACACCCAGTAACTATTCCCCTGCTCTAGTTGCAGGTAAGGGGTGAAGGAATCTGGAAACAGAGAGACAAGTTGAATCTTAGTGAATGGGTCAGGTGAGAAAGGTGCTTTAGTTTTTCTTTATTGCTCACTTTCCAAACTTACTTGAACATTTTCCCTAGGTGGAACCTGGTTTGTTTCTGACAGCAACTGGTGACTGATTGACTCCATCTTTGTCTCCATCCATAACATTTTTCCTTCTTAAGTAGGTGTTCCCTCTTCATGGGGAGGAGGAGTGGGCACTTGGTAGCCAGGTGAGGTCAGTGCATTGGAGCCCCACGGGCACTTGACCCCACCGTGTGGTTCCGGAGCACCTGCCCTGCCACTACACACACAGAGCTCTTTGTCTGTGCACTGCTGAAATTCCAACATGTGACCATGTGCAGCAACAGGAGGAAAGACACCAGGGATACAACAGTCACAGTACCAGGCAACTAATAATAACCAAGCAGATATAGCATCTCTCCATGGGGTCTTCACAGCTTGCTTCCAAATGGTGAAGCCACAAGTGGCAGGGAAGGCTGCCAAAAAGATATCTTCACAGGTCATGCTAAAGGCTTCATCACAGCTCTGTGCCAGTAAAAATGAGCAAGTGACTGAATTACACAGACTGGTACTTGTGGATGCCCTTTAACCTGATTTTTTTCTTCATTAATTCTACCTGAGGTGTGAGATCATGACTCAGCTTTAATATATATTGTGCATTTATTTCCAGAAGATGCTGCTCCAGGTGTCCTTAGGCCAGTGCCATTGCTAGCATGCCAGAATGAAACACTTGCTAATTTTGGAGCAAATGTGAAGAAACAGCCTGGGTTTCAGAAGGTGGAGATCCGGTGTTGGGCTACTGAGAGCAAGCATGCTGGCAGGCATCCTGAAAGCACAGCATGGGTGGTAAGTGAGCTCTGCAGTGGTCACTTGAAATGAATTGTCCTTCTTGGAAAGAGTAACTGCCCTACAGACATCCATGAGACCTACCGCCTAAACTACATGCTGTCAGAGTTTCCATGCACAACTGCATCTAAGGAAGGATTAATTTATTAAGAGGAGGCAGGTTTACCCACAGGTTATAAGAACAGTGTTTTTCTCCTAAATATTTCTTTTACCACTGCTGTTATCCCCACCAATTACGGCTCAATATTTCAGATATTCATCCTGTCTTTGGTGTGTAACTTTATCTCCTTATACCTTTACACATATTCATTTTAATCAAATTTTATCATGTGTTGAATTTTTGTCACATCAATATCAAAGCTCAGAATTAGAAAAAGTGTACACAACTGTTTTTTATTTTTTGTTTTTAGTCTGCCTACCTTTTGTACAGTGAAATTTTTGTGAACATGGATTCCTGAACACCATGAGGGCAGACCAGTATGGAGCAAATGCAGTGGGTTGGCACAAACAGCTTGGTCACCAGCTTGCAGGATGAACAGCAGGTATGGTATTGGAGGCTGCCAAAGTCTGGCAAGGTAAGAAGAAAGGCTCAGTGCAACATGGACCAGCTTGGAATCTCTAAAGGTCAGTCTCAGCATCCAAAACTCTTTTTGTTAACATAGGTTTGAGGTCAGCTGTTTCTAATAGGCTTTTTTTTCACCTGTCAGGTTTTGCACTTGCAGGCAAGATTTCAGCAGAGGCTTGAAACCTTTCAGACTGCTTTGTTGTCTCTGCTCTCCACTGTTAGCAGTGCCTGGTCACAGAGAATGAGTCTGGAAGCCAAGGTTTGTAATCTTGATCACAGCTAAATGTTTTGCCAAATGTTTCCCCTATCTACATGTTCCAAAGTCACAATTGGTAGAAATCTCTTCAGATTTTTCTGACTCTCATTGGGGAAAGCAATTCTGTAGAGGTTTGAACACTAAGATGATCAGAAACCATTTCAAAGCAAGCTAACACTTTGTTCTTAAACACTATGGAAATGTTATTGCAAATCAAGTCCTGGCCAAGTGGTAAGCACGTGTGCTTAATTTGAAGTATTGATTTCATGATTAAGCAGTATCCACAGTATTGATAGATGTCCCTGAATCAGGGCCTTAAAGTATGCAGTGGCTCTCCTAATTAGCTACTTCTGTCATTTCACCATGACCTCTTAATTTTATATGATTGGAGTTTTACTAGTTTATGAAAGAATATAAAAGCATTCAATAAGCAAGCAGGAAGCAGTGAATCAATTCACTCCATTCTCATCAGGGGTTTGATCCTGGGATATGCTGAGCATTGACAGTGCTTAGAGAAGTCAACACAGAGGCCATTGTACAACTTCAGGTAACTTGTCATTAAAGCAAACCTCTTCTGGTTATCTACATTTTCACGTGCAGCAAAAATCTTAAAGCAAAAAATATAGCAGTGTTGTCATTTAAAGGGGTCTTAAGAGACTGGAACATTTAGTATTCAGCATTGAATGCAGAGGACAGACACTGTAAGTACTAGCCAACTCTCTTGTAATATTATTTAAAATATTACAGCACTAAGACACAAATTCTGAAGAAATGCCCAGCTGAGTACATTTGTATTAGGAAGTATGGAGCTGTAGCAGGCATAGCTCTTGGTAATTTTCAAAGAGGTTGTAGTTCTGTCATTGATCAGAAAATTGTCAGTTCCAGCACCCCATTCCATCCTAAAAAGCCAGATGAAAAAACTCATTATATCTCATTTACATTCATACAATTACAGTAACCAGAAAATTAAACCACAAATTTGCTTATATATAATCCTGCAATTCCACCTCATAAAAAGATACGAATACGAATTTATAGGTTACCTTTATGGTATAGACACAGTATTGCTATGTATAAATAAATAAAATGAGTGATATTAGAAAGTATAGTGACATTCATGTAATAGTGTAGGTAAAAGCAATTAGCTCAAGGTCATTTGCAGATCAAAATGGCTTAGGAGAATAGTTTAGTCCTGAGCTGCTGACCAGCACAATGAGATTTATATATCCTTGTTTGTAGATACTATGATATTTGTTTAACACATCTGTCTAGATAATATTTGCACTGAACAAGCAGGTAAGAAAGGATGAAAGAGCCAAATGCCAGCTCTTTTTTGTTTGTGTGTACAACAAAAGGGAGAGTTTACAAATGTCAGCAATTTGTTTTTGTGTTTCACTCCTTCAAAACACCTTGCAACAAAAATATTGGATGTGACAAGAAATTAATCTATATTGTGATTTAATTGTTGTTGGAATTATGAGAAAAATGTAAGATGTCTAAAATATTTAATTGTGAGGAGTGTCTATTAAGCTAACTTTGCAGTGAAATTATAAGATTTTTTAAACACTTGTGCCAGGTTTGAGATGCCTAAATAGCCAGAAGACTGTGATTTTCCCTTGCAGGGATATACATGGAGTGCATAAAAAAAATTTCTCTGCTTCTTACAGTCCAGAACAGGGCCTGCTCAGAGAGTCTTCCTCCTGCCATTGCATGGTCACAGGGAAAAGGGGCTTTTTTCCAGGTAGGCTGAAGAGGGAAGGTGGATTGGAAAACCCAGACTCCCAGGAGGCCTGGCAGAAATGGGACTGCTGTGCTGAGCCACATCTTTCTGCCAGCCTTGATGCAGTGGAAGTAGTGCCTCTTTCACATGGTGAAGTCTCAGCTTTCAGGAAATGTTTACAGAAAAACCGTTAACAGCTGAAAGAGCCTGGCTTTACATTTTAAATCTCATTTAACTATCTCGCTTCATCTCACTAAACAACCTCTGTGACAGAAGACCATTTCAGGCAGTGCTGTTTGGGGCATCTATACTATGATCAAAAGCCTGTAAATATTTATTTATACACAATCTGTATTGTGTGTTTTCATATGAAGCTGCAACAAGGCAAAAAGGAAGTGCTTGCCCAGGAGACTCTCCTGAGAGTTTGCCAAAACATTAGATAGGCTGAGCCAACCTTTGCAAACCAAACTGAACTATCATGAGCTCAACTACTGGCACGACAAAGTCTTCCCTTATTCACTCTGGTCAAGTAACTCAGATACAATATGGAAATGAAGGAATTTTGCTCAGATATTTTTTTGGGGGTTACCTGTCAACTGTAATCAAGGAATACAAATTATAACTACAGAAATAACAATTAATAAAAATCTGCATTAGAGATGTCTTTTTTTCTGTAATGTGTGATATGCAGTGCAGGGTTTTAAACTTAACTCATTGAACACACTTCTCTCTGGCAAGTCAACGCCTTGAGGACATCTGGGGCTGTGCAGATTGTTGTCTTCCCCAGTAAAAACACCCTTGGATCATTACTATCCACCCAAAGTTCAACAAGTAAGGAGAGAAGGCAGAAGGAAGGACAGAAACATGCAATACCCTGGTCTTTCCTTGCCCCTCTGTTCCTCAACATGACCCCAGCTCCTGAGCCCCAGCCTGGCCTCAGCCTGGCCTTCCCACCTCCAGCCCCATGCACTGATCCTCCATGCCCCCATGCATCCCCCCCTCCTCCCCTCATGCGCCTCAAAGGTGGTGGTCAGGTCTGCACCTCCCCTTCCACAGTCTGAATCTGGAATCAGCCTGATGTGGCTCCAGCTGAGGCTCCCATGGCTTTCCCAGGTTGCCCATCCCTTTTCTTGTTCTGTGAGCAGCCAGCCCAGCTGCTGGCACACCTGCATCATCAGGAACTGTGTCTCCCATGCCAGCTGTGCAGGGCTGGGCTGGCATCCAGCATTTCCTCCTGGGTTGGAAGTGCCCCATGGACAACCTGTTGAGCAGTTCCAATTATTTTCCTGTCCAGTCATACTAGCAGCAAAATCATCATTACAAGGTCTGTTTTGCTATTTTGGAGTTTTTTTTTCCTCTTGTCCTGGGTTAGCCATATGGCCTGTTTGTATCCCCAATCGTCCCCTGGCTTATGCTGGACATTAAGTTCTGCAGCTTTAAGTTGGTCTAAGGAAGACAGTGAAAGTGAAGGTGGAGGAAGAGGCGGAGCGGCAGCAGGAAGCAGGAAGAGAAGAGCAGAGGAGGGAGCGCGTGGCTCCAGCGCGGCCGGGACTCGCAGCTCCCCGGGATCATCGCCCCCCGTCCCGCAGATTACTACGAACCAAGGTCAAGAGAGCGGAGAGGCTGCATTCCAGCAGACAGCGTTATCTCTTTTTTTTTCTTTTTTTTTTTTTCCCTCTTCTTGGGACTGGCTGGCATCGCGTGAGCCCAGGACACCAGGGAACGCCCGGGGGGCCCCTCCCCCACCCTCGCCGACTGCTACAGCCGGGCCCGGCAATCGTCCCCCCACTGGAGAACTGAACCGGACTCAGACGGACTCTGAATCTACCATCTCTTCAGAGGAAGGAGAGGTTTCATTGTTTTCATATTATCCAATTTTTTCCCTATACTTGTAAATATTCTATGTGTTAAATAAATAGTTTTTTCCACTTTTCTCTAAGGAAATTCTTCCCGGACCGGTAGGGGGAGGGGCGATTGGAATCGGCTCTTCCTAGAGGAGACCCCCCAGAGGTTTCCCCCTAAATATTTGCCCTAAACCAGGACACCTCTTCACATTTTTACTTAGATTTCAGAATTGTGGCAAATGCTTTACAGTAGTGATGGATTATTTATTACCAAATGATTCGGAAACTTCCACATTTTCTTTGATCATTTAATTAGGTTGAGTATATAACATTTTGGAGAAAAATTAATGGAACTTACTGGCATCTGTATTAAAACTTGGATGTAGTACAAGTCTCCAAAAGAAGGGATTATGAATCTTTCCATGTTTTTGGCAAGACGATGCAGTTAGCACCAAGGAAATTCAGAACTGGGGTCATTGCTTTGTATCTATCTGAAATGCTGATGTTTGTGAGAAATTCTTACAGAGAGTATGAGAGTAATTATGGTTTTAATGACTGACTACAGCCAGTTTTCACAAGTGGAAAAGCTACCAGAGATGGAGAGAAGAGAAAACATGGGGTTTGGGGTGTCCTATGATTTCACCCTCATACCACTGATCTAAATGGCAGTCTTCTTTCATCAAGAGGTCATTAAGTCAACCAAGTGGTTAAGTTCCAGTAGCTTAATTTTTGTCAAGGGGGCTGCATGTTTGTACAACCCATCTGAGAATATCATCAGGTCCCACAGGCTTCCAAAGTTTGCACTTATTTAACTTGGTGTGGAGTAAGAGTAGATTCTTGTCATTAGTGCAATTAATTCAAATATATATCATTATAATCTTCAGCAGCATTCACCTATTCAGAAGCATGCTCTCTATTTTGTGCACATAACTTCCCTTGACATTAACAGGAGGGGATAATAGACATGGAAATGTAAAGAGAGGTTAATACTCTTCCCTGTGACCTTCCCAGAGACATCATATTTTCTCAAGTTGACCTCTCATTATGCTGAAAACTGCAAAGAAAAAACCCCACTGTTTCTGTTGCTTTTTTTTTTCACTTCAGAGACTACAGACATCTGCCCTATGTACATTCTGTTAATAATTATTTTGAATGTATTCTAAAAATCCACATCATTCCCAAAGAGGGGAAAAACACAAAAGAAACCCCAGTTGGTGAGGGAGGACAATGTGCAACATTATAAGCAGTACTCAAGCTGCCTGCCGTGATTGCCACTCGGAGATAAAAATCATTCCTCACACTTTGAGACAAAAGTAAATGGCAGTTTGCAATGTTAAGAACCCCTGTGGAAATAAGATGAAATGAGACGAGGCTTCCAGACCTGTGAGAAAAATCAATCTGATGGAAAATTGACAAACTTGTTTAATGTGTCGGCACAAGATCCGAGAGTTGACCCGTAGAGACCTCCACTTAGGCATACCGTGAAGTTACTGTCAGTTCTCTTAATCTGTTCAATTACACAACAGGATCTCAAAGGGGACTTTTTACCAAACATCACTTTAAATTAACTTTTCTCCTTCGTGTTTTAAACTTGCAGTCCTTCCCCGCCTCTTTGCAGTAACATGGGTAAATTATTAAAAGCCCACTTGCTTGTCAGTGTAAATGTTACAGAAAGATCAGTTTAAAATTTCAATTGGAAATAGAGAAGGTTCGTGAGGTTAAAAAAGAGAAAAATGCTCATCTTGTTACGTCACCAAATTAATCTCCATGATAATTTCTCAGAGGCAAAGGTCTGTTGTTTTTCTGGTTTAGGGGATGAAGAAATGGTAGCAAAAAGCACCATACCATAATTTTTATTCTACTAGGAGCATGAAACTGTGTGATTTTTCCCAACTATGGGCCACAAAGTGAAACAGAGAAGTATTCAAAATGGAAGATATACTACTGCACTGAACTGACCCTAAATGTAATTTTTTTCCTTGGGGAAGTGGAATGGGAATAGAATAGGAAGGGAAGGTGCTAAATAATGCAAGAAATGAAAGAAATTTAGCTTTGAAGATACATAGAGCAGAATTTAAGAGAAAAAGATTGAACTGCAGAAACCAAAGAGGAGAATTTGGGATTTTCCATCTTCATTATTTTATTTAATGCACCATTGAAATAAAATATTAATTTTCTGCCAAATCTGTTATATTTGAAGTCTGAAGTGAAGGGCTCTGAAACTGAGCAGAAAGAGCAGCAGGAATGTGGCCTATCAATTAAACTCAAGTGCCAAGACTCATTGAGATTGATGAGTGTTAGGGCACAAATGCCCAGAAATATTGTTTAATAGGTTCATTTTCACTAAATGCATTCTGTTAACCAGCAAGCTCATAGAGAATGACATAGCAACCACAGCAGTCTCTGTGCTATTGATTTGGAGTAGTTGTGGATCATGTGATATCTCTTGCTGCTGACATATCTTGTCCTTGTTGATTTTGGTGAAATTAGGCTCTGTATTAGGTTCTTCTCTGGTTTCCCATTTTATAGTTTGATGTTGAAGGTGGGAGACGAACATTAATTTTATATTGTAAGGAATAAAGAATGAAATACCAAGATGAATGACTGAATTTTTTTTCTGCCGGGGAGTGGGCAGCAGGGAGCGCACATGGAGAACAAATTTCATCCAGGAAGAGAGCAGAAGAAAACGGCTTATTTTTTTCATTTTGAAGGGACTAATACCATTCTTTCCAGAACATACTGGGGGAAGAAGGCTTACTTCTGTAAACATTTATAGCACAAAAGGCATCAAATTCTTAAGGCCTCTGGTTAGTTATGTTGGAAATATTAATATTGCTGTAGTGTCGACAGCTCTTGATAAAACAAAATACAACCCACTGCTCGAATACATAGCACTTTAAAAAAATTCTGGCTTGATTAATACTGTGTTTTTGGTTTGAAGATATAAGGTAAAGGTTAACTGTAATTTACATTAAATACTTTATTATTATGTCTGCACTGCTATCAGAGATAGCTCCATTTTAGTAGTGCAATAATTTCTAAATTTTTTCTTTTGTGTAAGCCACTGTTAAGGCTCATAAGAAATTTGTTAACAAGTAGTATTAACTCTTTTCTCACTTTCTGAATGACATGAGAAAGACCTTGTTGCTCTTTTCATCACCCAAAACTTTATACAAGCTATACTTTTCACAGGTTTTAAAAACTTCAGCCTCCTCAGAGTCTGCAGAAATTGATGTAACTCAGGTTAGACTCAATAGTGACAATCCATGCTTGTGGATTTTTAGGCAGGTCCTCAACTCAGAGTATCTAACAGAAAGAATGAATTCTGACCTAGGGAGTACATAGGTCAGTTTTAAGACTGTAACTGAGGCAAAGGGGGCCCAAATCTGTATCTCTATTTCGAAGCATCATCAAATGGTTAGCCCTCAGCAACACCCTCAATCTGATCCCTTGATCCAAGAGCAGAGGTGGCACATTGTGGCCAGTGATTCCAGCTGCTAGTTCTTGAATGCTGCTTACTTGGAGACTACATCAGGCAACACAATTTCCAGAGATGGCCTATGCATCCATGGGAATTATTATTTAAGAGAATAAAGTAAAAATTTTCTCAAAATTCAAAGGGTAGCAGTTCTACTCTTTCATGGAAACTTTTGGTGGATCTTAATGCTCTGTGACTTCAGCTACACAGGAGATTCAGTATTAGTATTAGTCCTACTACTGATGCTAGTACAAATGTTAATACTGAGTACTCTGTACTTAACACTAAGTATCTTCTAAGCAAAGGGTCAAGAACAAGGTATAACTAATGTGATAAATCTCATTAACACATACGTAAAAACAAAGATCACTATAATGACAATGAAGTGGCCTCCATACTATGTTTTAACTAACTGATATAAAAATTCCAGAGCAGCATCAATGGCTTTAGAAGCGAGTTTAACTGAGCCTTGAAGACTGTGGTTAAAAAAAATCACTTCAGGGGTGGCTCTAGGCAAGTCAACACATTAAAAAACAGTCCTTGAAATGTAGCTGCCAGCAAGTTAGGCTGGTTATTTTGCAGACATCCTAAAAGGAAGCACAATCTACATATCACTTGTTTCTCATTTATTTCACTTGTGCTTTCTATCAGGAGAAAAGACTCTTCCCTTTATTAGACAGAGTCAAACAAGGGGAAGGAAGGATAAATGTACACGTAGCTAGGAAGTTTTTATTTTTGCTTTTATTGATGCAAGCTTGACTTACAAGAGAGAAGTTTCTGTGGCCTTTATCATAACAGTGTATGGTCACCTCCTGTTAAATTTCCAATAAGCCCCGAGGACTTACTCTCTAAATGCAGAAACTTTTGAAATTATTACCTTTTCTCTTACACCTGTGGTTCTGTCAGTTACATCCTGATGATGCAAATAGTTACCCTTTAGTCACTATCTGTATTGAGGGTGGGGTTTTTTTGTTTGTTTGTTTGTTTGTTTCCCATTCATCTATTTCTGTTATTCCCACATGTTCACACTATGGCAATACAATTTCCCAGACTAGAAACAGAGAAGTGCTGATCTTACAGAAAATTTCTCTTCCTTTATTGTAGCCATTGCCACTTCCCAAACATATTCTGTCATGTTGGCAAAGATCCTACATAGATCCTATCCAAGGCATCTTTGTTTCTGCCAAGTACCAGATCTTATCCTTATGCCACGATACATTGTACTGTAGAACATTTAAGAAAGTTAGATAGCTTTGGTGGGTTTTGTTTTGCTCTGTTTCTTTTTTTCTTCTCTATGTGTGTGTGTTTTTGTAATGGATTCGTATGCAATATTTCTCTCCAGTTCTCTAGAATATCAACAAAACTTAACTGAAAAAATGGTAAGTACAGACACAAACACACAAAGGTGGGAAAAATAAATTTCTGAGGGCTGGTAATAATTTCAGTATTTAACAGCTGTCTGCATTTGCTCAACTCTACTGCTAAGGAGATTTCCACCCATGGAAGATTTACCCAAAATACTTATTTTTCAGAGGCAATTTTTTCCCAGGCAAATTTCTAGAGCTTAATTTACTGCACATTCTTGCTGGAATAGTTCTCAATCCTTTCAAGATGCAAAGTCACAGTGAGCTGCCAAGATATATATGATTTTACATGCCTTGCAGATAACTCAGAGATGCAATTGCAAATTGCAAATTCACAGACAGTTGGGAATTTGTGACAGTCCCTGAAGGACTTTGTATCCATAAACCAATGACTGGATTACATTGATCCATAAATGCCTATCTCTGGCAAATGCGATACAGTCTTCCTGCTGTTAATTGTTACTGAAGTCACACACAGAGAACATAAAGGATATGGCATATATTCAAACAGAAAGGTCAACAGGTCATTTTCTCTTTATGCTAGCAGAAGAACTTCAGTATCTGTAGTGTTGCAGAAAGAACTAAATGCAGAAATACTCCTTAATTTAAGTTCTGTGTTCAGAAATTTTGCTAAAAAGTAGTGATTCATTCAGACCCTAGAGGGGATTGGTGACAAAGTGCAAGAAAGCTCAAGTCATGAAAAGGCTGTGGGGATAAAGCTACAGGTTTGTCAGCCAGCAGTCTCCTGCTCTGTAAGAATCCGGGTATCCTCACGGTGATTGCACCCTCTTGCTCAGAACCTCTGGAGCCTTGTCCCATCCCACAAGTACCCTTTCCTGACTGCCTGGCAGCCTGGGAGAGAGGCAGGAGGGACCTGTGTCCAGGGTGCAGATGGCCCATGGCTTCTGGCTGGGTCATGGCTTTCCCTGGCCTCTGCTCATGGGAAGGCTGGAAAGGGTTGGTCACCTGCAAGGAGTGAGTTCCCCTGCAGCAGGAAGGAGCTCTAAGGCACAGCGAGTGCAGGAGCAGGGCTGTGAGCTGGGACCCGTGACACTGAGAGGCAGCTTCTGACAGATCACCACGCCCTGCCAACAAGAGATGAGCCACAGGGCTGTGCCTGTGTGAGGAGACTGAACCTGCCCAGGACAGCTGTCCCACGCTGAGGCTGATGGACACAGAACAACTCATGCCTGTGCCATTGAATCTTCCTGCCCTCAGGAACCTCAGTTGCATCCAGGGAACTTCAGGAGATGGCTATTGGGCATCGTTAGCACTGAACTTTTTTAGAGCCACAAGTCAAAGGTCAGGAGCATTGCAGGGATGGCCTCAGTGACCCGAGAGTCCAGCAGTGCTGCTGGCACAGCTCTGCTACCAGGAGCAGCCACATGCCTGGAAAATACACTGCCTTGTCAAGGCAGCTTCCAATGAACAAACCCTTCCATTGTTACTGTTGGGAAGATCATGAAGCCATTTGGACTTTGGACTTATTTCCAATCTTCTGCAGGGTCATTAAAAAGTAATTCTGCTTTAGCTACACCTTTTTGGTTGCTATTAAAGATTACCAGATGTATTTGCTCCCTAATTAGCAATGAAGAAAATCCTTGCTTTGTTTCTCTTCAGGAAATGTTTCTTTTTTATTTTCTACATTTCTCATCCACCTTGATATTTGAACATCTTTGAAAGACTCAAGCAAGGTGATTAATATTCACTACATTTGTTTCTTATTTGTCTCCAAGGAAAGAAGGAGATGAAGTATTTGCTTTGTGTATAAATATTACTTTTCTGCCTTTTTGGACAAAAAATACATCCCTTACAGCAGAATTTAGTTTATATTGCTTCAGAGACCATGAGTTACATAAAGTGGTCCAGAGAGGTGACCAGAGATTAAAACAACAGCACAAAGTCAACCTTTTAGTCTTTCAAAAGTAAGAACTGAGATGTTGATCTTGGTTCAAGGAGAAGCCAAAGCAAGGCACCTGGGATAAGTTAACTGTGCACACTGGGAGTTAGTGCTGCTATAAGAATATTCTTGCAGCTTTCTCTAAAAGTTGGTATTCTGAAAACACCAAAGGCTGTAGCAGTTTACAATAGTGTACATGATCAAAGAATAAGATTATGAAATTTTCAGTCCAGAAGTCTTTATAACTTCACAGCAGCTGGAAATGTCCAACAATCCTCATTGTAAAATTTTTCATTTTAAGACTTCCAAAGTTCATTTAGACACAAACACTTTTCATCAGATATATATAGAAAGACCTACCCAACTACTGAAGATGAAACAGTTCAACTTGCTGTTTTTGTTGATTTTTGCCCCCAAATAAATCTGAAACACAACCCATTAGTAAAACTTCAAAAAGCTGAAACACTTGGATTTACCCTATATAATCCTGACAGGCTTTACAAAAATCCTAACCCTAAACATAAAGAACTTTTGTCTCAGTTTCCTTTTAACAGATATGAAGATCTAGCTGATATACAGACCTTTATTTCCATGCTACCTTACTCCAGCCTGTGAAACTACCTCTAGTCAAGCAACCACAGCTGCAATGGTGTGATTTAGCAAACTTATTAGTTCATCTGAGCCTAATGAAACAAAGATTCAGAGGAACATCTGAACTTCTTCACAGTTCTTCAGTAACTCAGGTAATCTACAATGACTGTATGTGTGAAAAATGCATGCAAGGAGCCTAGCACAGGAAGTTTTTTGTAAAACAAGTCTTGGAAATACAAGACCCCATCAAATATGAGTCACAAAATTTGACTGTATACCTACCCTGTCTAGATTGGCAAAGCACAGCTATTATCACAAATAATTATTTCGTTTTTAGTGGTGCCAATCTATGGTAGATTCCACATGCTCAAGCTTGGAGCATCTCCCAGGGTGTCTGTGGTTTGTAAAAACAGCTTCACAACTCTGCTTCTAAGTGTACCAGAACTTCAAATAAAAATCTCAGTTACCCATACTGCCAGTATTGCAGGTCACTCAGGGGGAAAGCTGTAAGAAAAAAAATTACAGGAGGCACATTAACATTGCTTTAAAACAATTTTATTGTAACGGACTCTTTAAATGGATCTGCTTTAAAGTGACTATCTGTTAATACGGGGTTTCATTAATAAGCAGCATAAACCCTCCCCTGCTTTAAAATACAAATCCAAATGTTTACAAGATCAGGTATCATCGCGTTCTTTTCATGCATGCTCTTACCATTGCTGTTTCACAGCACATTATTTTGTTAGGAACCATTTCTTTACCAAGGGGGTAGTCAAACACTGGTACAGGCTTCCTGGGCAGATGATTAATACCCCAAGCCTGTTAGTGTTCATGAGGCATTTGGATGATGCCCTTTGTTGCTCAGCACTGTCTGATAGTTGGACTAGGTAGTCACTACAGGCACCTTACAGAAACAGTGTATCCTATCCTATCCTATCCTAATCCTAATCCTAATCCTAATCCTAATCCTAATCCTAATCCTAATCCTAATCCTAATCCTAATCCTATCCTACCCACTAGATGTAGAGGTTCTTTTCTTTTCCTTGTTCAAGATCTCATGACCTGAAGAAAGCTTGCTTTGGCCTTCTGTTTTCATACAACCATTGTGTATGTGACCTGTTGCTTTTCTTGATTTTGCCCCTGTCAACACCACAGTTTATGAAGTATCAGCAAGGCCACGTTTATCTTGATAATCCATGTGGATATCATTGACCTCATGAGGAACCCATCTGAGAGCCTGAGAAAATTAACTGTTCGTTAACTATTCTTAGTAGGGCTATTTTCTTATTTAAAGGGGATTACGGCTTGTTTTCATACGTATACCTCGGGTTGGACCAGGCATTAAAGATCCCTTGGTTCCAATCCATCTGATACTATCGGGGACCAGGTTGCTCAGAACTCCACCTTGGCCTTGATGCCCTCTTGATGGGGCATCCACAGCTGCTCTGGCCAACCTGTTCTAGCGCCTAACCACCTTCACAGTAAAGAATTTCCTACTTGTGTCTAATATAAACCTACTCTCCCTCAGTTTGAAACTCTTTCCCTTCACCTGTCACTCATGATCTTGTAAAAAGTTCTTCACCAGAACTACCTCAGCTTCCTCTTTTTCAGCTTGAGCAATCCCAATTCTCTCAGCCTTTCCTCAAAATGCTCCATCCCTCTCATCATCCTGGTGGCCTCCTCTGGACTTGCTCCAACAGGTCCCTGTCCTTCCTGTGCTGGGGAGTGTGAAAGACTGAAATGTTAACGATTCCATCAGCCACTGGCAAGAGCAGCAGGTGATTTGCTAGGGCAGATTTGCAACTAAATGGGGGAGGAGAGTTTTGGGTGTGTGGAGGCAAAACCTCTGACTTGCCTAAGAACAGCCCAGGTGCAGAGGGGTGAGCCAATGGAGGATGACCACCAGTGGATGTTGTGGCCAGTGGAGGATGGCCACAACAAACCAGCCTTTGTTTGGCAGCAAGCTGGGTTTTGAGCCAGGTAACAGAGAAGGCTGATAAGAAGCAGATCCCATGAGGTGGGATAAACTCTTTATCATGCCCATGTCCTCCCTTGCACAACTGGCTCAGGTGCAAAACTCCCACCTGGGGAATAATGAGATTCCCATATAAGCCTGAAGATACTCAACCCATCTGATGCGGCATACCTGGCTCAGCTACACAATTTTGGTATTTTTAAGAGAAATACACTTTGTCCCTGTTCAAAGATTACTAGAATATGCCTAGTACTACACAGGACACCTGCTAACAAGGGAGCTATGCCATTTTGGATTTGGCATTTCACTAAATTTTCCACCTCTCTGGGAGCCAGGGCAAAGTGCCTTTGAACCTGCATGAGAAACATCACAGTAGCTATTCTCCCTTGTAAGAAAAATTGCCTGAGAACATTCTCTTCCACATAGCCTTTAGGTGGTGAGAGATGGATGGAATGACCACCAGGTGAACTATCTGAGTTTGTTTTAAGCCTTAATTACACCTGGATTTAAAGAGTGAATGACTGAAAGTGAAGATTATCTGTCTTTCTCCTACAACCACCTACCCCTTAATTCAAGAAAGCACTTAAGAGTTTGTCTTAGTCCTTCCTGTAGTTTGAACAAGCCCATCCTAGAAATGTTTCTGATAAGAGAAATGCTGAGCCACAGGTTACCCTACCTTAACATCAGGTTTCCATGAAGAATTTGAAGGGAAAAATGACATTTTTTCCAGTAAAGTAGGCCTTTTGGACCTAGGGCATCCAAAAACTGCCTTTGAGTTTTTAAATTCACTCTAAGTTTTGCATGTGGCAAAACAGGGGTAATTTTTATTTTTACAAGAGATAGTAGCTTTTCTTTTCCACCAGAATGGTATTTTCCCTGCATGTCATGTCAGAGATGAAAGAGCATGCAGTATTATTTATTTCTCTACAAGTACTTTGGAAACTGATTAATATAAGGAAATTAAGGAGCAATCTGTGTCAACACTGCAATTACAAAAATATTTTTCCATCTAGAGTTCTTATAGATAGATATAGAGATAGTTCCCATAGAACTAAAATTAATTAGTCACGGTGAGAGCTACAGATTAGTATGTTTATAAAAAAGAGAGATGGATAGTCAGTAAAAGGCAAAACTACTGGAAGGGACAAAAGTGAAAAGAGATGACCAATTAGACCCATAATATTTTAAAAATCCATAGGGTAACAATATATTTTAGATTGAAAAAGATCTCTGGATGTCATCTAGTTAAACTCTGTCAGTCACAGCAGGGCCAGTTTACTGAGGATCATATCCAGGTGAGGTCTATCTATTCAATGAAGGACATTTAAGACTCTCTGTTAGTTCAGTCTAAGAACAGTTAGCAGCACAGATAAACAGAAAACATCACATCTTTCTTATTTTATTAAAATTTATTGCAAGATCAAAGGTCTCACAAAAAAATAGAAACTTACAAATTGTGTGAATAATTTTAATGCACTCATAAAGAGACATTAAAAGAAAATTGACTAAGTTTCTGTACTATATCTGCAATATAATTCACCGGCTTTATTCTTAAAATATTGTTGCCATTTTGGAGTAAATAAACAGCATAGCATTACACATGTTCACAAGTATTTACCACTTATTTTAAACAAAATCTTTACGATACATATTTTTTTTTTCCAGAGAAATTAGTTCATCCCCATTTTGAAAAGTCTAATAAGAAAACATTCAACATCCTCACTGGAAGTAATGTGAGCTGATGTTTCTGTTGTAAAAAATTATGCTATGGAAATCAACAAACAGCTTTACAGAGTTATACAGCCATACTAAACAAGCTTCTATGTTATGCTGCATTAGGACTTCTGGATTAGCAAAACATTTTGACAATAATGGCAACTTTTCAGCTGAAGCTTAAGCATTTTGTAGGTTGGATTAAAATGCTGTAACCTTTGAAAAACAAATATCCAGTGTTACACACCTGACAACATTCTTAACCAAATGGTAATACTCTAAAGGTTAAGGCAACTCCAGAAGCTGCAATATCTGTATTTTCACAATTCCCTGCTAAAATTTAACTCCTTAGAATGCAATGTGTGAGAGAGAGAGAGAGGCTGTGCTTGGTTGCTGTTTGCGGTTAACCTGTAACAGTTCCACAAAGAAAATGAATCATTTTATGCGTTTAATTTGGATATTTCCTTGCACACAGCGCATTAAGAAGCATCTGATCCTAAAAAATGATACCTACAATGGGACTCATGTTTAAAATGCCTTCTCCTATTATTGACTTTTACCCATTCATCTGAATTTTTGAATCCATCAACAGAACAGCATAGTCAGTGAAGACAAGTTCACTTCAAGAGACAGTAGATTTTTTTCAGCCAATATAATAAGCATCACCAATTTATTTCTGATAGTTGGTGTATTCAGTTGTTGTCTTCATGAAGTGTAGCTGGTTATTATTGTTAAGGTAATCGAGTTCTGTTACTCATTATTAAAATGTCAAGGTGAAAAGATTTTAATATCACTACAGTTTCTTATATTTAAAAAAAAAGAAAGATATTGATAATAAAATGGTAATGGTAATTCACTGTAGATTTTCTTATTACTCTGCATCTTCAAACCTTGGGGTAGCTTTAGTAAATAAAAAGCATCAAGTTTAGTTCCCAGTTTCAACACACGCGTCTGTTGATCAACTGCACTGGTGCTAGCACTGAGTTACCATTTACAGATCAAAGGAAACACACATGACCAAGGCAAAGTAAACAGAGGAAAACAAGCTTAACATCTATAACTCAAACTATCCAGAGAACTAGTAGGAATCCACTTCAAGAAATTTGCCAAAGGCTTTTATAACTTTTATGCAAACAAAACTACAACGCATTTCTAAAGTTTTGCTTCAATATTTTCACTTAGTTGTAAAGTACGTTAAAGTCAGTGTACAGCTTTTGCCATTTTACTGTAACGTCTGTAAACTCACAACTATATTGCATCACGTGAAAGGTTATAAACCCTTCTGCAATCCCCATTAGATCTACTGAATGCAGCAGAGTGGAACACATTGGTACAGAAGGTTAGGAGCCAGAAGACATATTGGGTGTCCAGCCCATCTGATAAGCCCTCTCCAGAGTTCTCTTGCAATCCTGCAGCACAGTACTGAAGGTGATGTGTGGGTACTGCTGCACCAGCTGCTCCACTGTGGCCTCGTTCACCTGCAACAGAAGAACAGAACCTGTGATGAGCAGAAAGAGAATGAAAAGGGTAACATCAGGCAAGCTGCAAGAATGGACAAACTTTGGACTTCTGGGCGGGCTTGCAGGATGGGGCTCCTCACTCTCACTGTAGGTTTGGGTGCATTTATCACAAAATAAATATACAGAATGCAATGTCAGGTTAGAGAATGCAAAAAACCCCAAATCAAACCCCATGTTTTGATTTCATTGTAAAGGAAGAAGTTTTACAATCCTGGTTAAACAAAATGCTGCCCAGAGTAACAGATTCTTAACTTGAAATAGAAGCTTATTTACTCGAAGTTGCTCAAGCAGACATACATTTAAAGATGTAAGCTTTTTTGGGCTTTGGAAAATGAAAGTGGGCTACCTGTATTAATTAATTTATGGCACAGTTATAGAGACATATAAAAATGCTAAGTAGTAAATCCACAATTAACTTTACTGAAATTGACTTGCACTGTAGGGTTGCTATCAACAAGTTTGCTATGAAAAGTAATAGATAACATGACTAAAGATGGGAAAAAACCAAATCATTCTATGTTGCAGGTAGATCAAATATTCCTATATGTCTTTTTCCAAAAAGTAAAAGTCCTGCATGTCGTCACATACATCACTGGCAGAAGATTTTATTTTAGCCTTCTGTTGTGAGGATAACTCTGCAGAGTTGGGATCAGTAATTAAAACATACAAGATGGTTGGGTCTGGGACATCCCTCTTAAATCTGAGACATCAAAGTTGGCACTTTTATTCTTCGTAAGACAAGGCAACCAGACAAATCCAGCTAAACCTAACATCTTTACAATTGCAGAGCTGTGAGGGGATTAATTTGTCAATTATTTTAAAGATGATTGCAGTTCATATCACAGAGGTAAACAGCTTTCTTCAGCCTTTAGACAAATAAACCAAACATCCATGACTTCTAGCTGGGTCTCCTTGAAATCTTTGCTGAACAGTTGGGCATTTTAAAATGCATTGATACCACAGTTATTGAACTACCTTCATCAGCAGCATGTGCAACTGATGGCATTATTTGCTTTTTTTCCCCCACAGTGTTCCACATTCACGGCCAAAAGTAAAAAGCCAGACTGAAACGTTTACTATCATTACAAAGATCCACCTTGTGAAAAATATTTTAAAGCATGGTAACCACAGTATCTAATTATATTTTTGTCCTTAAAAGATAACAAGGAGAGCTTCCTTCTGAACAGTGATTGCACCCAATGACAAGGATAAATGAAAGGTTTAATATCCAGTTCTTCTAGTTTGATAATAGAAATACTCAATCTTCATTCGAAGTTTCATCTAGCTGAGACTGACTTAGATGGAAAACTGGTTTAACTTCACAGCACAAACTGTACTTCCCTGGCAAATTGCTATTTTACAGTAACATCTTTCAGTGCTGAAAAACAAGAAGTGACTTTTAATAAATCTAAATGAAATCAGAGATAGCACAAGTCCCCCATATTATTTGATATTTACAGCTGAATACATACTTGCAAACTGTAAGCTGCAATTCACAGAAATATTGCTTGGAAGTGAAGAATCCCTAAAGTAGCAGTAATTTGCTACTTTATGCTTATCCAAAAAATAGTCAAAAGTCTCTTTTCATTAGAGTTATGCTGCAGAGACCCATGGCAGAATCGATCATGCTACCAGAAACTTCCCTTAATGGTTAACTCAGACACAACAAAGAGGCTTACAACAGACAGCTGCTTATTTTGCTCTTTCTTAATGGGTAACTTGAAGAAGATTCATTATTTATCGGCTAGATAGCTGCAAATTACTAGCTCATGGAAGTTATTATGATTTGGCACTTACCTGTTGGGCATTATTTGTTAGAATAGCATGGATAGAAACAGCTTTAGAGCCAGTGTCACATGCATATTCTCTGTTATAAGAAACAAATAAGGCACATTCATTACAAAGCTGATGCCCACACACAGGAAGGGACTAAATACTCTCCATGTCCTAGTGTACTGGACTCAGGACATGCACACAAGGTACAGTCTAGCCAGGTAAAAACTGATGTATTTACTACCAGGCTAATTTAAGCATGGCCCATGACACTTAGGAAGATAGAGGATGTTACAAGAGTATATTGTAGTCTTAAAACCAATGAAGAAATCTATGGTAAACCACCTCGCACTAACTGTTTGTCCTAAGTTTTTTTCTGATACAGTTATTACAAGATAAAACAATATTTTAGGAAATTGTTGCTATTTGCTATTAGTACTTTACTAAACAGAAGAAGGAAACTTTTGGCATCAAGCGCCAAATACAGTTACAAAATAAACATGAATATAAAGAAGGCGGACAAAACCATTGCAGAAGTGTAACTGACAAAAACAGCTATTTTATGACCAAAGCCTGAAGAGCAGAAGCTTTTCTCCATTTTTTACTGAAGTATTAAATAAATATTTTAAATTATTAGACTATTATAAAACATTTTATATTATTAAATTATTTGATCCTAGGCAACAACTTATGTTAAAACTTTTTGTTAAACATCACAGTAATGACAAATCCTATGTATGTATTTGGAACCACATTTACAGAAAGAAATTACTTTGAGTTTGAAAATTGAGTTTACTTTCATGATAAAGGAAAAAATCATCTTACCAAGCTTCATGATAAATGATCGAATAAATGTAACTTTAAGCTAAATGTAAGGATTTTTTAATCCTAAGAGAGTAAAAAGCAAAGAGTTAAAAATTATATAAAACTGAATTCAATGAAATATTACACAACATCAGAAGGAGAAAAAGCATCTTATCTGGCAGTGGGACCATCAAGCAGGATCCAGAGATGAAAAAAACAGTATTCCCTTCAGAAGAATTTGATACCTTTTCTTAACCATGAGAAAAGTCAGGTCAGATACTAAAACAGTGAAAAACTTCTTGTATTTAAAACTCTGTACTATTGGGTTAAAACTGCACTATCTGAAAATTAAGAAGAAGAAAAATAGAATTTTATTATTTGTTAATGAATGTCGAAAGTAGTATCTAAGTCAACTTTGTTAACATCCTTGTCATCATTTCCCTAGTGGTAGGATTAAGATGAAAAGAAGTCTTATGCCTAGCTATTAGAGCACAAGCTTCTGTCTCTCTGTTAAGATCAGCCTGGCTGGTGATAAAACAAAAGTACTGAATGTCATTCCCAAAAAAAGTTCATTACACAAACAGAGCAATTTTCCCTTCTGAGCTTAAACATTCTTGTTCAATGAATGAAAACTAAAAATCTCCACATCTTAATATGCCGTAAAATGCTATATTTTTCTTTCACAGAACTTTCATTAATCTTCATCTTTTGAGCTGTCAAAAGACTACTGTCTGCAGATAAACTACTTAGATTATCTAATACATAATCATTCATTTGAATTTGAATAGCTCTTTAATTATATTTTAACACATAATGAAAGAATGCAGCCCATATCATTAGGAACGAAAGTAATAGGTTTGTGCAAATCCTGGGCATCGAACAACAACAAAAAAAAGAAAATAACAACAAAGACTGGTTTAAAACTTTCTTTCTGAAATGGAAATTTATCCCAGGCCAAAGAACAGACTGAAAAAAAAAAACAAACCAAAGAAGAGAAGATAGGTTACAGAAAATGGCAAGACCAAGTGGCATCATCGAGCACTTACCTTGAAGTCGTAATTTTGAATATTTTTTTGCTTAAAAACACCTCAACACGTATTGCCTGTTTTCCAGAAGAACATATTGGATTTTGTGACAAGCGTATTCGGAGGTAGGACCTCCTTAATGACCACATCTAATGGCAGTGTGGTTGTGCAGAGAGTATTTAAATGCTAGCAGTGCTAGAGAACATTTCTTATGTGATAATTAGGAGTTCATTTTGGAAAGAAGAACAAGAACACCCTTCTAGTCCATGTGAAATGGAACACTGTCAAAAGAGTTTTGTGAGTGCCTCTCTGGAGAACTCCCATCTCACTCTGCTATGTACACACAACATGTGGCTGAAATTTAAGAAAAATGGGAAATTCTGAGAAAAAGAGTGCTCAACACTTTTATTCTCCTTGATGTAAAAGGATCCGCCCATAACAGAAAGCCTGAAAACCCCCACCAATTTGTAAATATCTTTCCCATAATAAAGTCACCAACACTTATGAGCTGACTTTTTCAGGCTTAGAGTAAAGTCAAAGCTACTCACAATAAAATATTCATTCATATTTTGATCTGGCATGCTATATTTACTCATCTAGTCTGATTGCCAGTATTTACTGATTTGGAACACCACTCATCTGACACAGAACATCTTCAGAAATTTCTGTTATGCCACCTTCCACAGGCTTTCATGAAAAATTCGAATTGCAAGCAAAAATAGTTATTAGGTAATTTTATTTTTTTCCTTTTAAATGTTCTGTGTCATTTGGTTCTAGCGATAATTTCAGCATTGATTTCTTAATTTCTAGATTCTAAAATTAGGAATTTCTAAAGATACCAAGTTATTTCAAAGGGCTAGGATTTTTTTTCCTTCTGTTTTCACTATGTTTCTACAGCAGACCTTATTAAATTCAAAGGAGTAAAGTTTTCCTCATCCTAAAATGTTAAGGTAAATTAGAGATTACATTTGAAACCATCAGCCAAACTAGGTACTTCTTTTTAATGGCACTGATAGCTTCATTCACAGCTCAGGAACAGAAACAGAAGGATAGGGGTTTTTCCTAAACAGAACTTTCCTAATTACTTTTCCATAGGTTGTCTTTAGTTGATACCATGTCCTGGAAATCTTGTCTGGGATTGGATACTCTTTCAATACATTGTCAAGAATTGTAAGACTTCCTTCTGATCTCCTAAACTCCTCCTATAGGCGCATCAAGGTCAGCCTTAGAATACAGTTTGGACGCTAAAGCTATTAAAACGTGCCAAGAACGTCCGTGTTGTGTTATCCAGAGCAATACTGAAAAGCAAGAGTAGAGTCATCACATGAACTGCAAGTCTTATGCAGCTCTACACAGTGTATGAGTATTCAGTGTTAATCTAAAGAGTTTAATTGGTCTTTTTCAATAACAAAACCCAAAAATTTTCATATCTTAATGACTTCAGTTTAATGATCAACTCACTTGGTGATTGAAAAGAAAAAGTTATATCCATTCCACGTTAAAAACTGAAACCACTAAGAACTTATAATATAAAAAGCTAAAGCTTGCAAAACTGATTAGTGCAAAGGTGCATTAGTAGAACTTCATACAAAAACCTGCTGTGTCCCTCAGACAACCATTCAGGGATGAGAGCTGAAGTAACTTCTGCATGGTGTCTATCTTAGCCCTTGGAAGGGATATTGACTGACTGATTTCTAAGGACAACACAGGTTGGTATCTACAGTTACACAACTTACTAGGCCAGTCATTAATAAAGAATAACAGACCAATTTTTAATACCCTGAGTCAGCAATATCTGCACAGAAAGGCATTAATAATATATAGAACTGCTAGCTAAATCTTAGAAATCTAATACTTGCTAAGAATTTTAGGGAAATGTTAGCCGGTGAGAGGTAACATTGAGACCAAAAGACTTTGAGGGCTGCCATACAGATAGTTAGGTTAGAAAAATAGCACAAGTATTATCATTACATTTCTCCACATAAAGAATCACAAAATCAACTTCACACAAAATAAATGCAAATGGATTTGTCCCCGAAGGGCTTTCTTATAAATTTGTTGACATTTTTTACTTATGCAGTGGTATAGCAGCATTGGGGGCTCTGAAATTGGTGTGCACTTCTGTCTCAGTACACACAATGCAGTATTGCACAAGAGCCAAATTTGTAGGCAATGGTAAAAGAAATTCCTTTACAATTGTTGTGTATATCCATACTGATATATTTGGAAAACATTTTTTGTTCCTATTTCTCTAATGTTTTACAGCAAAATTCAATATATACACACTTAAGAGTTTCAAGCAAAACACTTCCACACAGTCTTTATCTTCTTTTCTCTAAGTTACATTTTGCTTCCTCAAGTGAATGTCTTATAAGAAGTGTACTTGTTTGATTTTTTTTCTGCTAATAGTTGAATGAATTATATTCTCAGGTGGCCCAATTATAGCTGTTGCCTGTAGCCACAACAAAATTAAAGATTTCTGGAAACGTTTTGTGTGAAGTGCACTTGATCAGCTAAGGCAGACATATTCCACAGCGTTTCAGTGACTGCCCTTCTGCCCAGGGGCAGAACCTTTGTTTAGGACTTTAACAAAATAACAGCTCTACCAATATTAGCACAATATCCTACAGTCCAAATAAAGTCCCTTACGACTTGAGAAAATAATGTATTTTGACTTAGAAAATGCTGTTACTGAAAAACAAAAATAAAGGAAAAACAATCACACATGAACACACATATAAACACGGTATTTATAGATGCATAAATAATGAAATCGGCACAGTCTGATGTGCTATTATTATCATGACATTTGACAACTTAATTGTGTTAAACCTTAACAATTAATTGCCCATTCATATTTGTAGGGGGG
>JAHLSL010007840.1:0-10344 GCA_025920805.1 Petroica traversi
CGTACGTCAGTGCCAGCAGCAGCAAACCTGTCCGACCTGCCGGCCGGGCCGGCGCCGCCGCTTTCCCAACTGCTCCAGGCACGGCCTGCAAAACACCTGCCCCTGCCGGCCCCGGGATGCGGGGCAGGGGCAGCGCAGCCTTGGGAATCCGGGGAACTGCGGCTTCCATCCCCTCTGCCCTCCTGGCTCGCCCAAACCCCCCTTCTCCCCTCCGTGCCCACCACCCACAGCTCTCCTGCCCGGCCAAGGGCAGAGGAGGGGATGCAGGGGGTGTCCCACCCCAGGAAAACCTCTCTGGTGCGACCCAGAAGTCAAGAATTCCCTTTTCCAAGGGAAACGAAATGTCATTTCCCTCTAGAGGCCTTTGCACTCCTTGGCTCAGGAAGGAATGGATCTTCCAGGAGCCCCTGCAGGCACAGCCTGGGGGATGCTCTGCTGAGCCAAGAGCTCAGGTAAAAACAGGTGAAAATATCCAGATTAAAGGAGAAAGGCCGAGCTTCATGCTGTGCTTTCTGAGAGCCAGACCTGCAGTGCCACACGTTTCTCCTGGCCTTATTCACGGTGCAAGTCCTTTATTCATCCAGCTCCCCCTGCTCATCAGAAGGGCACAGGGTCATCCAGGCTTGGAGGAGCCCTGCTGAAAAACCCCTTCCTCTTGAGGCTGTAGAGTCTGGGCTGGATCCCTCTGATCCCTCCTGCTCTCAGGATCGCAGCTCCCAGAGGGGTTCTGGGCCTGCCCTCACTGCACAGCACACTCCTCTGAAGTTTTCACTGGTAGGAGTGGGGTTTTGGGGTGTTTTGTTTGCTTTTTGTGCTGAGGGTCCGGGGTGGCCAAGCCTGAGCTGTGCCCCAAGCCAGCCCAGATCCAGCCGTGCCCTCTTGAGCTGCTGCATCCACTGCAAAGGGGATTCTCAGAAATGAGCTCCGGGAATCATTCACTGCTTGCTACAAAACCACCTGCAAGGAGTAAGTTCCAGAGAACAGGGTGAGTGGCCTGACCCCAGCAGCCGGATTGTAAATGTCACAACAGCTCCCAGGTGAAATCCTCACCTTTCCTGCTGGTAACTGCTGCTCTGAGCCCTCCCAGCCAGCAACGAGGAGCTAAAACTCACAGCCCGAGCCTGCTCCACCAGCCCAGGAGAGCCACTCCAGCCTCCAGGCAGGAGGGAATTGGATTGAGGATCCCTCTGCCCCGCTCTGTCTGTGCAGAACCAGCCCCCGGCCCCATCCCTGCCCTGCTGGGGCAGCCTCACCTGTCTGACCCCGTTCTCACCCTGGGGAAGCTCCCTGAGGGCCACCAGGGAGGGAAATGCACCGACCCGGGTGCTCCTGGGCTGGGTTTCTCCTTGCTGTGTCCCCAGGGGAGCATTTTGGGGTCAGCCACATCACCCCCCTCACCTGTCCTGTGCCCTCCCTGCAGAGCTCAGGTGCCCAGGTCTATCCAAGCATTCTGCAGAACTCTCGTTCCTCCTCAGCCTCTTTCATTTTCCCCTAAATTGCCAACCACTTCTCCCAAGGCTCTGAACCGCCTCACCCGCGGGACAGCCCCACGGTGGCTTTTCCACAGAACTCACTCCCTGCGTTTTGTTCCCGCTGCTTTTAGTTGTCATTGCCTGACACAAAACACAGTCTGTGGCTTTGTGTGGGACTGGCTGTGCTTCATCTCAGGACTCCTCAGCTCAGTGGCTGCCAGATGTGATGCAGGGGCCCAGAGCAGAGGGCAGGACATCAGCAGGACTGTCCAGGGCAGGGGGATGAACCCAGCAGGGAAGGGATCTGCTGCTGGTGCTTTGCCAGGCTGAGGGTTTGGGGAAGCCCTGGGCAGGAAGGATAATTCAGGGAAAACAGGAGAAATCTCCCACTTCAAGCCTTTGAGATGGTTCTTCAAAGAGGAGCCTGCTTAGCTGTCCCCACCATGGTGCTCTCTGAGTCTGTCCAGAGCACTTTTGGTTTCTCTTGCTCTTTTTCTTCTGCGTCCTTTCCACTGACTCCCCAGTGGGAAATTCCTCCTTTTGAGGAAAATCACTCTCCATCACAGAGCTCAGCAAGCTCTGAGGCAGAGCAGAGCACTCACAGCCTGCTGGGTGGATCCAGGCTCCAGCACCACCAGACAGGCAGGACATCCCCGTGGGGCCAGACCTCACAGCCAGGGGACCACAGAGAGACCCGGGGGCCGCCAGGGCATGGGGACAGTGGCAGCCCCTGTGTCGCTCCCGATTTCTGATGTCACCTCTGTGTGGGGGCGTTTGCAGGACACAGGACAGCCCAGAGGTTGTCACTCGTCCCCAGAGATGGAGAAAGGGGAATTGCAGGCTGAGCCCAAAGGAAGGGAAAGCCAGAACCCCCTCCTGGGGCTCCAGGGCCGGTTAAGCCAGGCTGAGTTTAGCTGCTGGCAGGTGCTGAGCTCAGTAAATCCCCGGTGACAGGTCACCCTCGGTGCTCTCACTCACCTGTGTGTGCTTTTGACGTCTCATTTCACAGCAAAGCAGGGGAGATACCATTTACTTGTATTTGCCTTTCTCAGCACAGCCCCGCTTTGCCCAGAAACCCCCCCCAGAACTCTTCCTTTCGAGCTCTGCTGGAAAAGCCCAGCCCCGGCTGAAGCTTTGGCCGCGGGTGAGTGGGTGGACAGAGAAGTGGAAGTGGCTGCTCAGTGACTTTCCTGGCGCTGCTCAAACGCCTCCGAGACGTCACTGAGCCAACCCCCGGGGGAAAAACGAGCGCTCGGCTCCCGGAGGGGCAGAGCCCGGTCCCGCGCTCGCCCCGCTGCCTCGGAGGATGCTGAGCCATGGTCCCCTGTGCCACCGCCCTGGCGCTGTGCCTGGCACTGCTCCTCGCCTGCCCCACGCACGGTGAGTCTCCCGTGCCCGTTTTCATCTCCCTGCAGGGCTGGGGCTGAGCCCCAGGGCTCCGGGTGGGTTTTTGGGAAGGAGGAGCGGACAGGGAGGGGTTGGAGCCGCAGCCTGGAGCCGTTTGTGGATGCTGAACCCTCAGATCAGCGCTTTGCAGCAGGGCTCGGCCAGGGCTCCCTGCTCTGCGCTTGCCTTTCAGTGGTGGTTGGGAGCCCCAAGGGTCAGCGAGGGGGCTCGGCCTCGCTTGTCCCCGCTGGGGTGACCAGGAGGGGACACAGCGCTGGGCTGGGCCTTTGCCAGCAGGCAGCAGCTGCCAGGGAAACCTGCGGGGGAAAGGTGGCAGGTGTTATCAGCGGGGCTTTTGTGCAGGTGACAGCACCGACGTCGGGCAGGAGGTGTGAAAAGCTCTGGTTTCACCCAGGCAGAAGATGAGCAAAACAGGAAAGCCGAGTCCAAACAGAGCTGGTGGCAAAGGGCAGGGCATGGGGGATGCAAATGCGGCTCCTTTCTCGGGGCAGAAAAGCACCGTGAAGCCCCAGCTGTGCTGTCAGCGAAGAAAGAGGAAGGAGAAGAGGGGGGATGAGCAAATCTGGGAAGCTGGAAAGCAAAATCTGAGGGAAGGCTTGCATGTTTCGGGTGGTCAGTGCTGCTACGTCACCCATCCCGGGGTGATGCTGCAGGAGGCACCCATCCAGAGAGATTGGATGTGGCACTCAGTGCCGGGGTGTAGTTCAGTTGAGGTGTTGGGACAGAGGTTGGACTCGATGATCTTGAAAGTCTCTTCCAGCCAGGAGATTCTGTGATCCTGTGATTCTGTGATCCTGTGATTCTGTGATTCTGTGATTCTGTGATCCTGTGATTCTGTGATCCTGTGATTCTGTGATTCTGTGATTCTGTGATCCTGTGATCCTGTGATCCTGTGATTCTGTGATCCTGTGATTCTGTGATCCTGTGATTCTGTGATCCTGTGATCCTGTGATCCTGTGATCCTGTGATTCTGTGATCCTGTGATCCTGTGATCCTGTGATCCTGTGATTCTGTGATTCTGTGATCCTGTGATTCTGTGATTCTGTGAGGCTGTGCCAGGGCTGCGGTGGGGCCGGGGCTGTGCAGCCCCACCTGAGCTGGCTCTGTCCCGCAGGTGAGGAGCAGAAGTGCCCCCATCGGGTGCGTTTCACCGCGGAGGTGGCGCGGCACCTGCTGAGGTGGGAGCGGGGACAAAGCTGCCCCAGCAACACCAGCTACGACGTGGAGTACAAAGTGTGAGTAGCAGCGAGGGGGAGCTCGGGGTCCTGCCCTGACTGGGCTCTGATTCCAGCTCTCCGCTCATTCCTGCTGCCTCTCCCCGCAGCTACGGCTCAAACAGCGCCTGGACAGCCATCCCGGAGTGCTGGAGGACCTCGGAGCACTCCTGTGACCTCACCTACTACACCCTGGACCACGAGCAGCGCTACTTTGCACGGGTCAGGGCCGTGTCTGGGAACCACCACTCCTCCTGGGAAAGGAGCAGCTCATTCTCCCCACAGGAAGGTGGGCTGGGATCTGTGTCCATCCTCTCCACGCTGGGATTGGTGGGGTCAGAGCTGTGGGATGGAGGAGAGCAGGGATATTCCCCTCACACCTCCCTGAGGGCTGCACAGGGGGATGGGACAGCCTGAGGGTGCGACAGGGACAGCGACAGCTCAGCAGGGCTGCAGGGGCTGAGCTGTGAACAGGAAACAGCCCTGACCTGCTGCTGTTTCTGGTTTGCTTCCAGCCGGGCTGCGCCTGGCGGGCCAGAGCCTCTCTGTGCTGGGCAACTCCATCCAGGTGCGGCTGCAGCTGCTGCTCCATGCGGGGAACGTCACCGTGGAGCTCAGCCACTTCCAGAGGAACATGGCCCGGTACCACGTGCACATCAGGAGGACACGGGACAACCACACGGTGAGATGAGCTCCTGTCCCCATCTGTCCCTCACGGTGCTGCTCGAGTGGAAAAATGGGTTGTTAAAGCACCTTCTGTAGGAGTAAATGCTGAGCTTTGCCTGTGGCGCTGAGAGGTTTCTCTGCTTGCTTCATGGCGGAGTTTTCCAGCTCCTGTGGGGATTTTGGGTCTGGCTGCTGTCATCACACCCTGGGGACCTTCCCCTGTGGACAGCGGAGGAGGAGAAGGGGAAGCAGGAGCTGGGGGCTCTCAGTACCAACCTGTGCTGTTTGTTGCAGCTCACAGTGATGGAGAAGAGCACAGAGTTCACCATCAGGGACCTGTTCTGGGTGACAGAGTACTGCCTGAGCGTGGAGCCCAGCATGGCCAACAGGCCCGTCCCCAGCACACGCAGTGACGAGCAGTGTGTCACCACCGGCCCCAGGGACAGTGAGTGACACCCAGGGAACGGGGGGATCACGGGATGGAGACCCCCCGAGCCTCCTTGGACAATGGGGGTCCAGCCTCTCAGTGTGAGGAATCCCCCTCTCCCCCCTCACCTGCTCACGTCCTCTCTCGCAGGGAGCGCGGAGCTTCTCCCGGACATCCTCAGCTCCTCCCTCATCCTCCTGCTGCTGCTGGGCGTGCTGGGGGCTCTGCTGGCCCGCACCTACATAAGGAGACCCGTGCGGACACCGTCTGTCCTGGTAAGGCAGGGGCAGTGCCACGCTGCCCTGCGGGCAGAGCAAGGGCACGGGCAGTGCCGGGAGAGGCAGCGCCCAGCAGGGATCAGGCTCGGCTCACTCCCCTCTCTCTCTCCCTCCCAGAAATCCTTCATGAAGCAGAGCTCGCTCTGGTTGGAGCACGATCCCCCGCCCTCGGGCAGCCTGGATGCAGATCCCGTCCAGCAGCTCTTCCTGTGCCAGAAGGAGCCGCAGCTGGGCAGCAGCAGCAGCAGCAGCAGCAGCAGCAGCAGCAGCAGCAGCAGCAGCAGCAGCAGCAGCAGCAGAACAGCCCCGCTGGCCCCCGAGCAGAGCTGCGAGCTCCCAGCCTGGCCCAAGGACCAGCTGTGCCTGCTGGAACCCGCGGGGAGCAGGGACAGCAGCGGCACCAGCACCGACAGCGGCATCTGCCTGCGCGTCCCCTCCTCCTCCTCATCCTCCTCCTCCTCCTCATCATCATCCTCATCCTCCCTGAGCTGCTCGGCGGGCCCCGAGCCCCAGGGCTACAGGAGGCAGCTGCCCAGGGCTGAGGACAGCGGGGTGGGCTTGGAGAGCCCCTGCCCCGCTCCTGCCTGCCCCTCCAGCTGCGGGAACGCCGGCCCAGGGGAGCCCCAGCTGCCCCCCAGCAGCCAGGAAGGTGTGGAGTTCCGGGGGTACCTGCAGCAGTCCAAGGGCTCCGTGGGGCCAGAGCAGGTCCTGGATCGGGGGATGCCCCTCCTGGGCTGTGCGGGGTCCGTGCAGGGCCTGGGCAGCACCGACACCGTGCTGGGCACGGAGGGCCCCGAGCTGGCTGTGTCCAAGGGGTACCTGAAGCAGTCCTGCCCTCAGCATCCCCTCTCACAGGACCTGGCCCCATGGGCAGCCCCTGCCTGGCACTTCTCCAGCCAGGTGGGGCCACAAGCGCCCACTCTGCTGAGCTGGGCAGCTCCAGGTGCTGCACTGGCCTCCAAAGGCAGCCCTGATCTGAAAACTCCCTTGGACCTGAGCATCTTCAGCAGCCCCGACTTCCTGGGGACGCTGCCACTCATCCCCAGCCTCAGCCCTGACTGGATCTCGCTGCCCATGAAGCCCCTGAGGCAGCTCAGCGGGGACAGCAAGGACAGCCACCCGTGACCTGTCCCCAGGGCCACCAGCCCTGCACAGCCACCCAACTACCTCGTCTGCCTCTGGATAAGCTACCCCGAGCCCTGAATGTTCACAGTGCCATGCCCAGCCCAGCCCAGGAGTACCAGGAGCACCAGCTCGGCCTCTGGCGGGGCTGCTTTGGCCCCAGTCCTGTCCAGCCAACAAGAGGCAGGGATGGGCTGTGCTGGGGGGGTCACCCTGGCGTCCCCTGGCCACCAAGGATACACTCTGGGCCACCAAGGATACACTCCGGGCCACCAAGGATACACTCCGGGCCACCAAAGATACACTCCGGGCCACCAAGGATACACCCTGGGCCACTGAGGACACACCCCAGGCCACCTCTGCCCTCCTCAGCAGCCCAGCACAGGGCACAGGGCACCCTCGGGGCCTGGGGCAATGCTGGGCTCCCACTTGCCCCTTTCCTGGGCCTGCTGGGCCCTTCCTGCTGATGTTCCTGGTGCCATCCCAGCCTTTCACAGACAGAAAGCAGACGTCAGCCTGACATCAGCACCCTGCTGCTGGCAGCACGGGATCCTGCCCTGTCTGCCCCACACCGATGGGCTGAAGGACTTTCCTGACGCTGCAGAGACCCTCAGCACCCAGCCCCTCTGGGAGAAGCCCAGGGCAGGGTGTGGGATGCACCTACAGGCCCAGCACGAGGCTGGGCAGCCCTACCCACACTATGGTCTCTGTTCTGCCTCTGCTGGACACAGACATTTATTTATTGCATTTTGTTTGTAAATACAGAAAGGATGTGGTGTTATTTATTCGGCCCATCTGTCTGTTCATCCTCTCCTAAAGCCAAGCTGAGCTTTCTGTTTCCAGATTTGGACGTTCCCCATCGGCTTTTGCCCCATGGGGGGAACAGAATTTCCACATCACAACTGGGGGAAAAAAGGAGAACCAAGCCAGCTCTCCAAGAGCTTCTCACACACCTGAGCTCCTGTCCCAGGGGAATTTGGGTGAGCTCTCACAGGGGTGCACATCCCTTGGGACATCACCAGGGCAGGACAAGTCTAACTCGGGGGTGGAGGGAGCCAGGAAAGACAAAATTTTCTGCTCAGCATGGTGGTGTTGTCACAGGCTGGGCTCCGTGATCTCACAGGGCTTTTCCAAACAAATTCATTCTGTGATGCTGTGAGCCGTTGTCAGCAGGATGGAAACAGGATGAGAACAAACCGATCACCCTGGGTCACCTCCCAGGTCGCAGGGAAAATTTTTCCAAAAGTCACTCCATTTCCAGGAACCTCCACAGTGGGAAGTAAAACTGCTGGTGGAAAACCTCCTCGGGGAGTGGGTTTTTCAGGTGAAGAGTTTCTGGGTTTATTTTCAGCTTTTCCAGCGCAGGCAGAAGGTGGGGCCGATCCTTGCTGTGTTTCCTTCTCTTACAACTCCCCTGGCACTGCTCACACGTGAGATCCATCCCTGCATCCCCACAGGGATGTGGAGGGCACTGGGAGCCTCCTCCTGCCCCTCCACCGGCCCCATCTCTTCTGCCTCTGCGTATTTTGGGGGCTGGAGCTTTTTGCTTTCTTTTTCATTTTTCTTTTTTTTCAGCTTCCTCTGAAAAACGGAGTCATCGCATTTTGTTTTTCTTTTAAACCGTTCTGACGTCAGGCCCGGGGCTGGATCCCACGTCACACAGGATCCTGCTCATCACGGGGGCTGGGGGTGGCATTTCCCCCTCTCTGCGAGAGTCAGAGCTTTCCTTTCTACCCTGAGAAAGCCACAGATCACAGGGTTCAGCTTTGACAGCGAGAGCACAGATGGTCCCTGTGACTCTCTGGAAATGCCGCTCTGTCCTCACTGGTTTCCCTACTCACGACCACGTGGCTTTCGTGAGTTGTTCTCTGTTTTCATTCTGTGAGAAATTCGCAAAGAAACGACCCGAAGCCTCCCCTGTGCCCTGTTGGCCAAGCAGGGCCCCTCTCATGGCCACAGATTGTCCCCAGGCTGCTCCCGTGTGCTCCAGGCACTTCCACAGCCCCTTGTTCTGCTGGGAACGAAGGCAATCAGTACAAAAAATCCAGGAGGAACTCCACAGGGGCTTCCTGAGCTGTCTCCTTGCACTGGCAGCGTGGAGAACCAAATTTCATGTTGGTAGATATTGGATGGAGCAAGAGGAGGCCTGAGCAAGGTTTCCCATTTCCTCACAGCCTTTTCCTCAGCTGCACAAATCCAGTCACCCCATTCTGGGGCTCCTGCCCTCCCCCTCAGCTGCTTTGCCAAGGAGCAGCCTGCTCCCAGCTCTCTGGGCTTGCAGGGGCTCTCTGAGCCGTGGGGAACGTGGCTTTGTCTCCAGGATGAGTCCTGAGGGATCCTGGCATGAGGCTGCACCCTCCTCCTCCATCCCAAGCCCGGGGGGCTGTGCCAGTGCTGGCCCCTGGCACCTCCTGTGCTCCCAGGGCTGCCAAGGCAGTGAGAGAACTGCAGATGGAGCTCCTGGAGTTTCCTTCTTTGGAGACATTCCAAACCCACCTGGACGTGTTCCTGTGTCACTGCTCTAGGTGACCTTGGGCAGGGAGGTTTGAACCAATGGTCTCCAGGTGTCCTGTCCAGGCCCAGCTATTTCGTGATTCTGCGAAGCTTTTTCAGCCACAGAAACTTCACCGTTGCCATTTCAGTCGAAATCCAGCAAATTCAGGGGCTGTTTTTACAGAAGTGAAAATGGAGGAATTCCCCCTGGCCGGTTTTGGTTGATTTTTCTGCTGGTGCTGGGCCGTGGGTGAGAGGCACCGAGAGGAAGCCCTGCAAGAGCAGCCGGGCTCCAGCCCATCCCTCTGTCCCTGGCCTCACATCCCATCCCAGGGACAGCGGGGAAGGAAACTCAACCCAAATCCTGTGTGAGGAGAAACCAAAACCAGAGCTCAGGGAAAGCCCCTGCAGCCCCACAGCCACAGGCAGGACTTTTGCTGGAAAACCTTGGGACTGTCCTGGGAAAGCTGCGATGCCCAGGGGCCACAGGAGGCTTTGGGGCACAGCTCTGGGGACAGGTGGGGAAATGGGGATGTCGTACCTGCTCAGCAGCCCAGCTCCCACCTCACGGCCCCTGGCTGTGGAAGGGCTCGTAGCCACTGCCCGAGGTGCCCAGGGAGCCACTGATGCTGAAGGGTGGCACCAGCTCCAGTGCCACCGACCCCAGCCCGCTGCAGGGAAAGCAGAGAGGTCACCGAGGTGTCTGTCACCCTCCAGCCCCTGCCAGCCCCTGCCAGCCCCTGCCAGCCCCAGAACTGCGTGTTTTGGGGACAGGGGAGGGAGTGACACCTTGGCACCGCACAAAGGGAGCTGCCAGCCTGTCCCTGGTCCCCCCACGGCATCACTCACCGTGAGTGGTAGAAGTTGAAGACAAAGTCAGGCCCTGGGGAGGCAGGAGAAGAGCAGGGAGAGGTGTCAGAGCCACGTGGTGCCATGGAGCCGCCTTTGCTTTGCCCTGTCCCCTGCCCTGTCCCCCTGTTCCCCTGTTCCCCTGTCCCCCTGTTCCCCTGTCCCCCTGTCCCCCTGTCCCCTGTCCCTTGCCCCCCGTCCCCTGTTCCCTGTTCCCCTGTCCCCTGCCCCTGTTCCCCTGTCCCCCTGTCCTCCTGCCCCCTGTTCCCCTGTCCCCTGTCCCCCTGTCCTCCCTGTCCTCTGTGCCCCGTCCCCCTGTCCCCCTGTCCTCCTGTCCCCCTGTCCCCCCTGTCCCCTGTCCCCCTGTTCCCCTGTCCCCTGTCCCCTGTCCCCTGCCCTGTCCCCTGTCCCCCTGT
>JAHLSL010008089.1:0-10352 GCA_025920805.1 Petroica traversi
CTTCCAGGTCTGCAGTGGTGTCTTCTTCCACCTCCTTCTTTTTCCAATTGTGATGATATGCACAAGACGAGGCTTGAGGTTTGTTCTTGTCTTTAATGCTTTCTGTAAGAAGAAAACCACCAACAAAACAAAGATCAGATACTCCAAAGGATTTTCCCGGTACAAAATTGTGCAAGAAAGGTGTTTTCCTGTGTCAATTCAGTCGTTAAAATGGTAAGTACCAGCCTCATTCAGCAGCCTTATGGAGCCTGCGCTGCTCTAAGGGGCTCCAGGAGCTCGCAGGGACTCCAGGCTGGAACCCCGTTCCAAACTGGATCACCCAGCCTGGAGATGACAGAAGCTCCTGAAGCCTGGAGCAAAACAACCCACACAGACAGTAAAGTTACAGGCATCACTCCAAAAACTCCCTTCACATCTGAGGAGTTTAAAAGGGTGAAAAAATTTGCAAAAAGCTAAAGCTTTTACAGTATCCCTTAAGTACACGATACTTCCTTAACTGACACAGAACATTTAAACAAACCTACCGAAGCTTTAATGTTCACCAAAAGCAGTTGCTGCTGCTGGAAACCAGTGTTGTTTTAAGACCTCCCCGTCCCAAGTTCCTTGCACTTTTTGTTCACAGAGAGAACAAAACAAATCACACGAGTCCTAATATATTTTTCCTTTCTTCAAAACTGATGACAACAAGAAAAGTCACCTATTTAATTTTCCCTCGCTTTATTTATTTATTTATTGTTTTTACTGACGCACCCCTTTCAGATCCCCATCCACACGCACAATGAGTCAAACCTTTGAGCAAACAGCCTCCAGGCACGGCTTTTTCTTGCACGATTTCATTAAAGACTACCGTTTCTCAAAGCCTGACACGAGATTTGCAACTAAGTTTCTTTTAAAGCTTTTTCTCTTTTTAAACTGCGTTTCTCCAAAGCTTCCAAATTTTCTTAAGGTTATAAATAGCCACAAGGAAGATCTGAAAAATGGTGCTCCGCTTCCTTTCCTCCTCCCTCCACCTCTATCAGTCTGACAGAAGGAATTAGTACAATTTCCAGAGGAGTTTGCCTCACTCGCACTGTTGGCTTGTAACAGCTGCAACAAAATATGCCTTCCTTGAAGTATTTTAGCACTTACTGAGCAGTTCTTTGTTTTGGCACTTCTGAGCCAGGGCCTGCAGGTCCTCCTGCAGCTGCAGGTCTTTGCTGACAAGGCTCCACTTGTGCAGCAGCAGCTCCCTGCTGGAGAGGACGCCGTCGTTCACCGTGAAACGCCTCACCTCCCTGAAAGCCTCCACAACAACAGCACGGTACTCCAGCACAGAGCTGAGGGTGCTGAGGAACTCCATCAGCTTGGCCAGATCTACGTTACTCCTGTCAGAAGAAAACACAAGTGACATGTATTTTCCTGCATGCTAATTAGTAAGTGCAGTTTTAATCCTTACTGTCAGAATGGCCAGGAATTACGGACGTAGAACTTGAGAGCAACTGCATCAAATTTTACTTTATTCCCCGTGTATTCAAACACCTAAATTCTCCTTTCAAAGAAATCTCATCCAAATTCACTCCTCAATGTTCAAAGTGAAGGTCAAAAAAGGCATTCATCTACCAGAGATAAAGAAATTCTTCTGGCCTTAAAGAAATTCAAACTGAACAGAGCATGAAACGCAAATCGACTAAAACAAAAAACAAAACAAAGGACTTAGCGAATGTGTTTGATTAACGTGACCAAAACGTACAGAAATTCATTTACAAGCCGAATGGGAAGAAGTTTCCTGTTCTCCTGGGACTGATTCTTGTTTTCTCTCTTGTCTCCTAAGTTTGTTAGCCACAGAATATGGAGTGAGGAAATAATTTTATTTATCACCCGATTTTCCAGAAACCTGAAAAACAAAACAAAACAAACAAACAAAACCACATTTGGAAGGCAGATCCTCACCGGCAGCCGGTCCATCACCTACAGGGGACCATATTCTAGTGCACTTCTGGAGCACTTGCCTGAACCTGTCGGGGCGCTCTATGCAGAAGAGATTTTTTTTTGTGTGTGTGTGTGCATACGCGCGAGGGAGAGGCAAGGGGAGGAGGAATGTTCTAGACAGCTCAAATCCATTACTGTGCCACTTCCTGTGCAGCAGGTCCTGCCACAGGATGTGAACCGAGGCTGTTTGAAATTTCAAAGGCAAAGACACCAATACAAGGTGCCATTCTGCTTTCTCAGTTTTTCAAGGAAGTGTTTTCCAAACCACCAAGCTCCCCCCACTATCATCCCTCCTACCAGCACCTGCAAACATCGTGATTCTGTTTTCAAAAACACAAGGGACACCTCAGAGTTCAGCAAGCTCTGCCAGTACAGCCCTTGGGTGTGTCCCCGACTGTCTCCTTGTTTTCCTACTCAGTCACATAATTATTCTACTGCAGAGAGTAAAATTGTTCCGAATTTCTCCTGTACTTCTCCGGTTACCTTTTCTCTGAGCCGTGCAGGACCCATGGGAGGAGGCTGTGATCCTGTACCAGCTCGTAGGCAGCCCTGGTGACACGGGCAGCACTGTGTAATATCTCCAGAATACGACTCTGAAACAGAAAATACAGCTTGTTCTTTTACAGAGTCAGAAACACTCAGGATCTAATGATCAAACTTAAAATTAGCAATTTGACTGGTATCTGATCAACTTCAAGGTAAAATGAAACCACCCGCTCTCCGCAACCCCAGGGAAGAAAAGACATTCTCCTTTCAAAGCTTCACACCACAGGTGCTACTCTTACAAGAAGTCTTCAGGTAGCAAGACAATTTCATCTTTTTGTCCGAGGCTCTGAAACGCTCAGGGTGAACGCTCCCAAACCTGAGAGTTCCTGGCACTTGACTTTCCCTCCTGCTGAAGCACTGTTCAGGTAACGAATGTGCCGGCTGGGGGATAGAGCCCCAAAGAGAAAAAGGCTCCGACTGTAGGAGCAAAACCTCAGTACCCACATCAGGCTCCACCATGGCAGGAACCCGTTCCAGTTTCAAGGGAAAAGGATGTGACTGCTTTAGACATAAGCAATTATTTCCCCTGCCACACGTACACAAAATCATCAAGGAACAGATTTTCAAGAGGGCAAAGGCAGAGCCAACTTCTCCTTTCCACTTTGTACTTGAGATTTCCAAGCCACGCAAACTTCTGTGGTCTGGGCTCTTTTGGTGCTTTCTTTTTAAATTCTTACCTGGGAGCCCTCATCGCACAAAGGATTGTTGAAAAGGGAAAGGATGGCCTGGAAAATCCTCGGGTAGTCATAAAGCTCATAGCAATGTTTGTCACGCAGCCCTTCCCCAAGGAATCTGAGGATCCACTTGTTTTCTACTGCAAGCCACAAAGAAAAATACCACTATCAGACATTTAGACATTTCCAAATACTACCTGCTCCTAAGAGCACAAAACCCTAGTTCCCTGTGAGTGCCAGGTCGGGGCTTACCACAGCCTGTTCTGGACTTCTCAATTTCCATTCCTATCAAATTTAATCACTAACATCCGTCAGGAACCATCAGTCTGCAGCCAAAACATGCAGTGGAAACAGAACTTTAAAAGTTGCTGTTCCTAAAATACTTCAGTTGAACTCAACATTTCCCATCTAAACTCAAAGATGAACGTAAGCTAGCTGGGGCAGAACATTCTGTTTATTGTGCTCACAGAGCACCCACAGCACAACTCGCTGTGTGCGTTAGCATTGAGAATCCCAATACGAAACAAAGGAAAGATGCCTCTAATTAACTACCTATGGGAGACTGAGATTCCATTGTATTTTTACGGCTTTTTTTCTATAAATTTCTGAAGCATCACTGGATACCTAAAATGGGACTCTTACCTGCAAACCTAAACTGTAGAAAAGCTGGGAAAAGCCTGGTACTTTCCTCAGGTCCAAATACTGGTGTGACAGAAGGAATCTGCTCACCTTGATGTACGTGTGCTCCTCTGTGAAGAGAAAAAGACGTTATTGTGGAGGAGGACAAGATTCTATGGGGATGGTCCCGGCCTCCCAGCACAATTCCAGTGGTAACTCTATGGTCACGGCTTCCCAGCCCACTTCTACCCACACTCCCGTAATTCTGAATTCTGCGCCGTACCAGAGTACCAGAAATTCTACTAAAAACCAAAGACAGCTTACTAACGTCTCTCCTGCTGTTACCCCGAAAAAAGGGAATGAGGTTATAAAGGAGGAGGAACCGAAAACCCAGGAACAAGGGGCCAGATTATTTCCTTTGCGAGAAGTCCCCATGGGGGGGGCGCAAGGAGGGACTGGCTTTGTGAACTCTCCCCTAACTTCTACAGAAGTAAGGGCTTTTAAAAAAGAAATTAAAGGGTTATTGGAAGATCCCCTAGGAACAGCCGAACAATTAGACCAATTTTTGGGCCCTAATATTTACACCTGGGAGGAAATGCAATCCATAATGAATATAATATTCTCTCAGGAAGAAAGGCATATGATTAGAGCTGCTGGGATGAGAATTTGGGAAAGAGAAAATTTACAAGGTCCGGCCGGGGACCAGAAAATGCCATTGGCACCCCCAAACTGGAATAATAATGAGGAAATGGGGAGAGGACATATGAATGATTATCGTAATCTGATAATCAGGGGGATTAAAGAAGCAGCACCCAGAGGGCAAAATGTCAGCAAAGCTTTTGAGGGAAGACAAGGGAAAGAAGAAACTCCCACTGAATGGCTGGAAAGGCTTAGAAAGAACATGAAGCAATACTCTGGAATAGACCCTGAAACTCTAGCGGGGCAAACCTTATTGAAAGTTAACTTTGTCACTCATGCCTGGCCAGACATTAAAAGAAAGCTGGAAAGGATTGAGGACTGGCATGATAAATCATTAAATGAATTACTAAAAGAGGCTCAAAAGGTTTATGTAAGGAGGGATGAAGAAAAAGCTAAAGTGGATGCAAAAATCATGATAGCCACGATGAGAGAAAGCAACTTCCAACAGAATTTGAAGCCTCCAGATACCACCCCTAAATATTCAAGTTTTAAGGGTAAAGGGGGGAGGGGAAACAAAACCTCTGCACAATTAAAACCTCGGGAGCAAACGAAAAATGTCTGCTTCTACTGCGGAGAAAAGGGACACTATAAAAGAGAGTGTCCACATCTAAAAAAGAACCTGGAGGTATTCAAGGAAATAAACCCCGAGGAAGAATAGGGGGGTCATGGGCTCTATCTCCTGGGGGATAAGTACCACCTAGAGCCCATGATAACCTTAAAAGTAGGCCCCCAAGAAGAAGTATTAGAATTTATTGTGGATACTGGAGCAGAGAGAACGTGTATTATAAATATTCCAAAGGGTTGTAATGTCAGTAATGACACTGTGAAAGTGACAGGGGCAAAAGGCGAAGGGTTTAAAGTTCCTGTTATTAAAAATGTAGTGATTGAAGGGGAAAACAGAATAGGGATGGGAGATGTCTTATTAGTTCCAGGAGCAGGTTGCAACTTACTGGGGAGAGATTTACAAATACAGTTGGGAGTAGGGGTTATACCTGAAGAGGGGAAAATGACGGCTAAAGTGTTAAAACTTAGCCAAGAAGATGAGGAGAAAATAAATAAAAAGGTTTGGACTGGAGAAGGGAATAGAGGAAGTTTGGATATTGACCCTGTAAGAGTCACGATTGATAAAGAAGAATGTCCCATCCGTATACGTCAGTACCCAATATCTTTAGAAGGAAGAAAAGGCTTAAAGCCAATAATAGAAGGATTAATAAAGGATGGAACATTAGAACCCTGTATGTCTCCCCATAATACCCCTATCCTACCAGTAAAAAAGCCTGATGGGAATTACAGATTAGTACAAGATTTGAGAGAAGTGAACAAAAGAACTCGTACCCGTCACCCAGTGGTACCCAATCCCTACACTCTGTTAAGTAAAGTCCCACCTCAGCATCAGTGGTTCAGTGTAGTGGATCTTAAAGATGCTTTTTGGGCTTGTCCATTAGCAGAGGAAAGCCGGAATATTTTTGCATACTGGGAGGAAGCAACAATTTAGATGGACCAAGTTACCCCAAGGCTTTTCTGAATCTCCAAATCTGTTTGGGCAAGCTTTAGAAGAAATATTACAAACTTTCCCCACTCCTCCTGGAATACAACTGATCCAATATGTTGATGACCTTTTACTGTCAGGAACTGTTGAAGTAGAAGTTAGAGAAGCAACTATAAAACTTTTGAATTTTCTTGGGGAAAAAGGATTAAGGGTGTCAAAAAAGAAATTACAATTTGTGGAATCAGAGGTGAAATATCTTGGTCACTTGATAAGTAAAGGAATGCGAAAGTTGAATCCTGAGAGGGTGTCAGGGATTTTATCTCTGCCTGCACCTTCTTCAAAAAGGGAAGTTAGGAGACTGCTTGGACTACCGGGATATTGCAGACTATGGATTGAGGGATACACCCAGGCAGTAAAATTCTTATATGAAAAACTGACTGAAGGAGAGGATATGAGATGGACCGAGGAAGATGATAATAAATTAAAGGAACTGAAGTTGAAACTAGCTTCTGTACCAGCCTTGAGCTTACCTTCACTAGAAAAACCTTTTCATCTGTATGTAAATGTGGAAAGTGGGATAACTCACGGAGTTTTAGTGCAGAAATAGGGAGGTGTGAAAAAGCCAGTAGCTTATTTATCAAAACTGCTAGATCCAGTGAGTCATGGCTGGCCAGTGTGTATTCAAGCTGTAGCAGCTACTGCTATCTTGGTAGAAGAGAGCCGTAAACTCACTTTTAGAAGTAAACTGATTGTATACACACCCCATACAGTAAGAGCTGTGTTAAACCAAAAAGCTGAAAAATGGCTAACAGATTCTAGAATATTAAAATATGAAGCAATTCTGATAGACAGTGATGACCTGACGCTCGAAGTGAACCAAAGTGTGAATCCAGCTCAATTCCTATATGGGGAACCAAAAAGTGACTTAACACATAACTGTTTGGAGGTTATACAATACCAAACTAAAATTCGAGAGGATCTAGCAGAACTGGCCCTCCCAGAAGGAGAGAAAATTTATGCAGATGGCTCATCTAAGTGTTTGGAAGGAAAGAGGATGTCAGGATATGCCTTGGTTGATGGGAAAAATATGCAAACTATAGAAAAAGGGAAATTACCTTCAAACTGGTCGGCTCGATCTTGTGAGTTATATGCTCTAAAAAGGGCATTAGAATATTTAGCACAAAAGAAAGGGACTATATATACTGATTCAAGATATGCTTTTGGAGTAGTACGTACCTTTGGAAAAATTTGGGAGGAAAGGGGATTATTAAATTCAAAGGGAAAGGGACTAACACACGAGGGACTTATTTTAGAGGTCTTAGAGGCACTAAAATTACCTGAAGAGATAGCTGTGGTACATATTAAAGGGCACCAAAGGGGGATGACCCCAGAAATAAGAGGGAATAATTTGGCAGACCAAGAGGCTAAGGATGCAGCTGAAAATGGGATCAAAAGAGTTATGTTAATCTTGACCCCAGACCAAGAAGAATTAGAAATCGCAAAATTTAGTGAAGCAGAAGAGAAAGAAATAAGTAAAATAGGAGGGGAACAAGATCAGTCTGGGAAATGGAAACTTCCTGATGGAAGGCAACTACTTAATAAACCTCTTACTAGGAAAATATTAGAGAATATACATCAGAGAACTCATTGGGGTACTCAAGCCTTGTGTGATCACTTTTTAAGAAATTATGGGTGTATTGGGATTTTTGGGGTAGCAAAGCAAGTGACTGAGAAATGCATAACTTGTCAAAAAGTAAATAGAAAGATAATGAGAAAAACACCATTAGGAGGCCGTCAGTTAGCTCTGCGACCGTTTCAAAGTATCCAAGTGGATTTTACTGAGCTTCCCCAAGTACAGAAGTGGAAGTTTTTATTGGTAATAATAGACCATTTGACTCACTGGGTAGAAGCTATCCCTACCGCCAGAGCTACAGCTAACGTGGTGTGTAAGACCCTTTTAGAACAAATCATTCCTAGGTATGGAATGGTTAACAAAATAGACTCAGCTAGAGGAACACATTTTACCTCAAAAATCTTACAGCAAATAACTCAAGCCTTGGGAATAAGATGGGAATTACATACCCCGTGGCATCCTCAGAGTTCAGGTCGAGTGGAGAGGATGAACCAGACCCTAAAAAGAACTCTAACAAAATTAATGATCGAAACCCAGATGTCATGCGTAAAATGCTTGCCTTTGGCTTTATTAAGGGTTCGAACACAACCCAGATCAGACCTGAGGGTGTCACCCTATGAAATGATGTTTGGGTTACCCTTTTTGACCACTCAACATGAAACTGCTGCCTATGAAGTGGGGGAAATAAGTGTTAGGAAATACGTCACCACAATTGCAAGGACACTTGAAGAATTGCGGTTAAAAGGGTTAATTCCCCAAACCACACCTTTAGAATTCAAAATCCATAATATCCATCCAGGAGAATGGGTACTAGTGAAAACATGGAAAGAGCAATGTTTAACCCCACAATGGGAAGGTCCCTTTCAGGTACTCCTGACAACTGAGGCTGCGATCCGAACCGGAGAAAGAGGATGGGTCCACGCCAGCAGAATTAAAGGTCCGGTGGAAGAACCTAAAGAGTGGATCATAATCTCCAAACCAGGTGATACCAAATTGACTCTCAAGCGGGGACAAGGGAATACATCTAATCGAGAAGTAAAGCCATAACTTACACCAGTGGTCTCAGGTGCTGCCTGGACAAACTCTGAGAAACTTTCAATACCCTCCTTGGAGAAGGACACTTTCATTTCAAACAAGAGGATTTGGACTGTTTTGGCCAGAAGGCCCTCATACTTTGACCTTAGCCTGTACTTGTAAATGTTTAAATTGTAAATGTAAATGTTTAAATTGTAGGAAAAATTGTTATTGCAGCTAACGGGAAAAACACTCACTGTAAGAAGTGTCAAGTGCCATAGTACAGGTGTCTGTTGAGTGTGAGATATCAGAGGAACAGTGGGAAATTACAACTAAAGGATATAAAAAGCGGTTTGCTGGGAAATTAGAAGGTGACCAGGAAATAGAAGGCAAGACCAGATTGGCCACTGTACTCGCCACCAAGAAGATCAGATACACCTGCTGTGGGTTGCCACCCCATAGGCATGGGAGGTGGGGGTATAAGCCATACTGGACCTCTGTTGTTCCTTTTTCTGTCACTAATTCTTCTCCCTTTTGTGACACCAGCCCAATTATGTCGTCCGTGCTACCGCAAGCTTTACATGGAAAGACACCGAGGTTCCTTTTTTATTTCTCACACTCATATCAACAGTCACTGCTTTAACTCATCCAAATTACGTACCTGTGTACATAATGAGAAAAAATATTGGATTACGGAAAACTTAGGACACAGCGGTAGTAGGTTAGGAAGTAATGTCCAAAAGGGGAAAAATGGCTTTGTTTCACATTTATCCTTACAGGTAAAGTCCAGGATTTAGTAAAAGAACAACTAGTAACCAAAAAGGTAGAACCCACACGGCCATCTGCATCAAAATCACTCCAAGATTGGTATACAGGACTCAAACAACAATTAGAAAAGGAACTAGATACCTCAGAACCTAGAAAAAACCTGTTTGTGGAATTGGGAGAAAGAATAAGTAAAGAACTTAATGTAAGAAACTGCTGGGTCTGTGGGGGGGCTTTGATGACAGAGGAATGGCCATGGAAAGGCAGCAGCTTGGGCCCTGTTGAACTCCTTAAATGGAACCGGACAAACATAAAAGGGGGAACGCGACCAGAGGGATGGATTTTAAGCTCAACAGTAATTGGAGAAGAATGTCTCTGGCGCACAGGGAAGAATTTTGTTAATGAAGTAGGACATACTCCCTGTAAGAGATACAAAATTAGTAATGGAACTTTTACACACTGGATCCCAGAAGCACCAACTCTGTACTGGACACATAGCAAAGTAACAGAAAAAAATTGTAAGTATAAAAGTGAAGTCAAACTTTTTCAATGTAATGATACAGGTAAGAATCCCTATTTTGGGATTCCAGAGATATCCCAATTTTAGGAAAATATAGATCGACAGGAAGATGATTACTGGAAGGCACCAGTTGGTTTATTTTAGATTTGTGGAAAAAGGGCATACCCAAAACTCCCCTCCCGGTGGAAAGGGAGCTGTACTCTAGGAATCATACAGCCAGGATTTTTTCTTCTACCAAAGCAAGAAGGAAATAAATTAGGAGTACCAGTTTATGATGACCTCAAAAGGGAAAAGAGGGAGTGGGTTGGAGGATCTCAAAGATGGCGAGATGAGGAGTGGCCTGCTGAGCACATATTAAAAAACATATGGGCCAGCCACTTGGGCACAAGATGGGAGTTGGGGATACCGAACCCCCATTCGTATGCT
>JAHLSL010008114.1:0-20552 GCA_025920805.1 Petroica traversi
TTTTTTTTTTTTGCCTGTCAGTTCAAGTGTTTCTCTTGTGCCCATTTAAATTATAAGTCAAGGCATTAAGCAAGAGCAAAGACCATCACTGTCCCAAAGAGATCATCTTGGCATTAAATTTAGTGCCACAGGTAGTGCAAATGGAAAGGCTGAGTGAATGGAAGGAAGAGAACAAAACAGAGATCAGCAGAAAAATGATATTTTTGGCTCCTGGCTTCCCCAAGCAATGCCAGACAGCAGTGACACGGAGGGTCAAGGCAGAAGGAGCCTTACTGAGGATTTAAAGGATGTGGAGGTGTCATTACTGAGGACTTCTGGCAAAGGATAAACACGTGAATTCCTCCCTTAAGTCAATGGGACTTTTACTGGCATGTGTCCCTTGCTGGGATCAGTTTTTAAAAAAACCCTGCAAGTGCTGCATTTTACCAAGTCCATTGGGAGGAAGAATCAGTGATGGAGAAGAAATGGGAGACTTTTCATAGAGAAAAAGAGAAAATTGCTTCATTTGCATAGGAATGTATCACAGCTGTACCCCATGCAGAAAATATTTCCTTCTGGGATAGGGTGGTTTAAAAACACGGTTGCCCAGCTGCAAAATTGGTTCTGACTCAAGCAGACAATGGCACTCATTTCTGGATAGATGATGCTTTCAATCTTATGCCCAGCTACTGAAAACACCTGGTAGAGTTCTGGTCTCTAGGACAATCATCTTCCAGTTAAACACAGGAGTTTGCTGCTCCTAAACAAAAAATTTCCGAGCAGTATTGCCAAACTGGGGGAATTGTCCATCTAGATTTGCCAACCACAGCCCATCTTGTTTGACCTGGCTGCTTGTTAACTCCAATGGTAGCATCTCCTGCACCATCAGATAGCACAGAAATATCCTTTCCATCATCATTTGGTCTTTGAGGCTCTTGGTTTGTAGCTGGTGCTGCACTCCAGTGGCTCAGCTGTGTGTCCTGGGAACCTGGAGTTGTAGCAAGGTGATTCAGGAGATCAGAAATATAAAATTTGGTTTGCCTGGTGTGCTTTTAGCAATGGTCCTCATTTCCCAAATCCAGGCAGATCAGTGGTTCTTTTATCGTGTTGGCTTTCAGGGAAGACTGAAATAACAAGGCACAGAAAAAGGAGGGTTTCACCTTGTTCGTTGGCTTAATAAATTCCCTTGAAAATGTGAGTTCTAGTTGTTGTTACTGCCACCAATTTCTATCCTGCTCTAACCCTAATCTAATCTAAGTTGTGGTGTCCTGGCCAGGTGTGATTTTTCCCATTCCAGCAAAGCCTTTTTGCTTCTTCTCTTTTCAAAACTCTCAGCCAGTTTCCACCTCCATTTCTCTCCCATCTTCCTTGTAGCTACTGGGCAACTGACCTACAGGTCTATAAAATGTTATGTGTCCTCTCTTTGATACCATTTAGGAAAAAGTAGTGCAGGAAATATCTGATCTTTAGCACTGAGGGTTCTTTTCTGCTGGAAAAAAAAATCCTAAGCAGTGTTTTAGCATAAGATTCAGAAGGTTTCAAAGAGGCATCAGTTAAACCTGCCTGCTCAGTGAGAGCCAACAAGTGGATCTTTCAGATGTCTGAATGTTCCCTGGGGGTTCACATTATTAATATCTGCCTTATGACAAGGTGGCTGTGCTGATGCCAGGCTTTTTTTCCCAGCCAGCATGATTAATTTTTCCTTCCTTTCTTAATATCTCCGAGCCAGATGCTTCTAAATGTCCTCATAGGGTGTATTGCTGTTCTTAGCTACTCCTCCTTCCCCCCTTCCCCTTTCCAACTAATTCATATAATGGCCCTGGAGATGCATTTTGTGGCGTCACAAAAAGCAAAACTTTGAAAGCCTCCTGAGGTGATGGACTTGACACGTGCAGATCTGGCCTCCCGACGTTCCTGGTGGGCTTGAAAGCTTCGTGCCAGGTAGTCTGTCAAGAACATTTCCCAATTCAGAGTGTGCTTATTTGCCTAGCACTTTACAAATGATGTCCATGCAGAAGTGCTGAAGTGCAAGTATTCCTGGTGGGGTTGACAGCAGGGTGTTGCACTGATGTTTGGGAGACAGGAAATTTTGGCCGAGGCAGAGGAGGAGTGTGTGCATTATTTATGGAAAATGCAGTGGATCTTCAAGCACTGATTTATTTTAAGGGCTTCAAAATATTGTGGGACTGAAAAAGGATCTTTCTTCTACAAATGGAAATTAGTTCTTCTTCATAGGTTTTGTTCCATAGTGCAACTGCATGGGCCTGAGAGGTACCAGTGAGAGGGAAGAGCTACAGCAATCAGCTTGTTCCTGAGGTGTTCCTCCTGCATCCATCAGTTCCCTCCATATAATAGATTTGTGGGTCTTCTGTATTTATCCTCAGCTGTTTTCAGTCATTAGCACATTCATCTGCATCTTAGGGGATTTTTCCTGGAGGAAGCAAAACCCAGAAAGAGAATAGTTAGTGGTAAATAAATTAGGATTTAGTTGCTTATTTTTCCTAAGTGTTAATGCTGTCTGTGCTGGGTAAGTCAGTGGATTTAGGGATGGAAGTCTTAATTTAAGAAGTCTAGAAAACAGCACTTCTTAATTTCTTACAGGACAAGCTAAAATCTCCCATCTATTACATTCTACTGCTTGGGGTGTTTTTGCAATATAACAGTGAGAGAAGGTGTAATATAAAACAATTAATTTGCCAGTGCAAGTAGAGCTGTAATTTGGGGAATCAAGTCTTCAGTTTTAGTCTGAAGTTCAGGTATTTTGTGGGAAGATGAGGATACCAATAATATCCTCAGAGTAAGAGAAGAGCAGGACTCCTGCAGCATTCTGTTCCACAACAGACAGCTGGCATTTTAGCCACGTGTAAAGCAGTCTCAGACAGCCCTTTGGCCCACAGCAGTGTGGGAATTAAGTTAAAATTAACCTGAGTTTGGAAAACAACTAGCACCACTTTATTTGTCCATTTAATTGAATTATATGACGCTGTGTAAGTATGCTGACCCACAGATGTAAATTGCTCCACCCCACCCATTTCCCTCCTTAATTCTTTCATGCTAATGGAGCTGATGGGATGTTGACTGCAGAGAGAGTGAGGGAATAAAAGAGGCTGGAAATAAAAAGGGACTGTTCCAGCTTGATGCAAACCTTCCCCCTCGGTGAGATGCTCTGAGTGTCACAGCTGCACTCACTGCACTGTGATCTTTGTTGCCATTAAGCTGATTATATCCACAGAAGGATTCATCCAACTAATCCCACAATGCTGCAACCAGTTGCTTTACATTTAAACACAATTTTTATTTGTTTTTACTAAGAGTTGGGCTTCACTGGACTCTCAAAATAGTTCAGGCTCTTACAGGGATCCATTTTTTTTTTTCTGATTGTTTAATAAAGAAAATAGGACAAATTAAGGGGCTTCATACATTAATGGGTATGCTTAGTTGGGGAACCTGTGGTATAATTTTGGGTGGATGTGCTGGGAAGGTGCTGTGTGTCACTGTACCTTTGGCACTGCATATTTTGTGTTTTTCCTGGGTGGCCATACCATAGAGCAGCAGCTCTGCATCCAGCAGGGACTCTAATGAGGGAGATTCTGACAGGTTAGATTGACTTAATTGATTTAATAATCAATTTAAATCTAGTTCTTGCTTATTTTTTCTAAGGAAAGGTTGATTTTCAATGGTCAGTAGTCATTAAAATATGTTCATTTGCAGCTAAATAGAGCCTTTGTAGTAAATTTAGTTCTTCATTTGCTAATCAGGTGTACAATGGCTGCTCATGTTTGCTAAATTATGTAGTTTAACCTAGTTTATTAACATTCCTAATTTTTACATTTGAATCAGGATAGACAACACCAAATGAAACATTTCCTCTCTATTAGACTATTAGGTTTTTTATTTTGTCTTGTGCCCAAGTACATCTGAATGGAATTAGAATTTAATTTTAAAAAAATAACCTTTACAAGGAAATTTTAAAATGCTTCTTGCAAATAAATTAAAATTTTGGGTTTGGTTTTGAAAGGAAAAACTAAATAGAATTTTCTTTTAAACCAGTATTTATGAATTGCATACTACTTAAAGGAGGCCCATTCAGGTCTTTCCTCCTCAGATTTCATTAACAAAAATCAAGGATTTCAGGAGGAAAAGCAAGGAGCAACTGGAGAAAGAGGATCAATCAGAGGCCTTGATTCTGTCATTTGGATGGAGTTGTATCCTCTTTTTTCATGCTGCCTGCTGTTTACCCTGAGACTTTGGGCTCAATTTTGGCTGCCTGAGCAGCAACACTTCCCGTGTTCCAGGCCAGCTGAGAGTGGACAGAACATCCCGTGCCTTCAGCACCATAAATCACAGAGAACTGTGCCTAGAGCCTTGCCATCATTTTCCTGCAGGGTTCTGCAGGGTTCTCCTAATTTCTTGTCTTCTAAAAGCCATTCATTCAGATTTAGTCTGTATTTATCACTCAGATACTTTAATTTTTACAGTTCTCCCATACTACAGGCAAGGCTGTTGTATACAAAAGCATATGGTCATTCTTTCCAGTGCCTCAGGATTTTAAAGCCAGTAGATCTGTTGTTCTCTCATACTTAATTTTTATCCATTAGGAGTCCAAAGCTGGTCTAATACCTCAAAAGGATGTTTAGGGTGACTTACCTGGTCAGTAGTTTGGCTTGCTTTAGAAAGTAGCTGTCAGATGTGTGCTGCTTGAAAACACCCTTCCTTTTTATTGAGCTGTACAGATTTTATGGAATTTTATTCTGTCACTTGTGATGTCCTAACTTGGAATATATTAGGGAAGTATTTTTCATTTTAAAGGGGCAAAAAAACATTGGATTTTACCCATCCTAGGTACTGATTGTCACCATTCTTTGCTCTCATGGAAGCATCTAAAAAAAGAATAGTTTCCTGATTCCAAGTACAACTTCTATAAACTTTAAGGTCCCATTAAAAACTCGTGAAACCAATTATATTAATTCCTTTGGGAATGTTATGTTTAACACTTGGATTGCTTCATTGACCAAGAGTGGTTAAGCTGCCTGCAAGCAGAGGAGGAAAAAGACTGCAGATAACTGTGCAAAAGCAGCTGCCACCCAGGCAAGGTGGGTTTCTGTAGCAGCTGGCAGAGTCTGACTTCTCAGCTTATGGTTTTCAACTTCAGTCTTTCCTTCCCACATCACAAAGTGAAGGTAAGACTGTCCTTAAATGTAGGCTTAGGTGAAGGCAGATCTAAGAAGAGGGAGGACTTAGTGTGGAAAAGGACAGTGTGTCCTGGCAGTCACATCCCGAAACTAATCCTGCCTGTGGGCTCTTCTCCTCGTTTGACCTTGAGCAAGTCAGACACTGGGGTTTTTTGTGTGTCTCATTCTCTGTAACCAACATGGGAATACTATGTGTGTATATCCCCGGGTCTTGCCTAGATTAATAAATCAATATTTGTAAAGTAAGGCTTGATAAATGCTAACTGTATTACCACGTGTACTTGAACCTTGTGCAGAACTTTGGGAATGTATTTCTGCTCCATGAGTGGATGGGGCCCGTGGGGGCTCTGGGCCAGGGTGGGCAGCAGCCACAGAGACAGGTTTGGGTCATTTTCTTCCTCCCAAGGGACTGCCTGTAGCACATATCTGCAAGAAGGTCTTGAATACAACTTTTCCACTTAACATGCTCCCCCATCACCCACTGTCAGCAATGAGATTAAATTCTGTGCGACTGCAGAGGACGTTGCATGATTAAAATCCTCTTTTAGAAATTAATATGTACCATCTCTCCCCAGTACTGTGCCTCCTCTCAGAGAAGGGTATTGTCTCCTGAGCACTCAAGGTGTGAAAAGCCACCCAGGGAAGCTGTCTATCTTAGAATTTTATGCTGTTGCACAGTTGCTCCAGTGAGAGCTACAACTGCATAAAAATCACAGGGACTTGGGGACTTCTCCCTTCACAGGGTCACGAGATGTGGGGGAAGTTTTGCAGAACAATTAATAGAATAGCAAAAGGAGTGGAGGAACTGGAAGTCCTGGTTCCAGGACTTGAGGTTCTGTAGGAAAAGTTTCCTGAGGGAGGGGAGTCAAAGTCAATAATCACCCATTTTCCTTGGGTGTCCTGGGAAGAAAATAAAACTTGGTTTCCAGATATTGCCCAACTTTTCCTGACCTTGCTTCCTGTATCTGCCCAGAGAAATACAGTGATCAGGGCATTTGTAGATCCCAGTTTGATATTCACTAGGCATCAGACATTGATGCAGTCCACAGAAGGGCTTTACTTGCATAAAACTCTTGGTAGATGGAATTAGGAGTTCAGGGCTGCTGCATTCAGTGCCAGCTGAAGCTCTTGAGCCATCATTTCCAGTCTGCTTTAGGTCCTGGGAGGCTTTGTGGCATGACCAGGATGTGCAGGAGGGTGAGTTTTCCTGGATTGATTGATTGATTGATTGATTGATTGATTGATTGATGGCTCTCTAGTGGAGCTTTTCTAGAATCAGCTGAGAGTTGAATCTCCATATTTAACATGGCCAGGAGCCTTCCTGGTGCTTTAAGGAAGGCTGCAGCAGCAGAAGTGACTGACTGCTAAAACATCTCCCCTTTCACTCCCATCCTTGGTCCCTGTTCACAGACCCCTGAATGTGATTCCTGCCCATTTTAAGCCTGCAATGCTCTGCTTTGGATCCCTGTTTAAGGCTCAGATCTCCTCAGGCAGGAGGATCTGTTGATCTGTTCTCCTTTGTCATTTATTTATGGCACACAGAGAAAACTTTGAGGCTATTTGTTTGTTTAAAAAGTAAGGGGGAGAATTCATCTTCTTTAAAGACAGAAGTTGTTTTTATCTGATAATTTCTTTTCTAGCATGTATTCAGGAGTTCATAAAAATGTGTATTTCAGAGGGAAGAAATCTCATTTAGTGGGCTGATTTTTCATTTGAGGGTGTGTAAAACTGGCTTTACCTGCTCTTACTGTTTGCCTGAAATTAGAGTTTAAAATGCTGCTGTTAGAGCACTCCTCCACTCTGCCTTCAGACAGCACTTCCACTTGTATTGCCAAGGCTTTCAAAGAAGATTTCCTGTGAAATTAGGTTTTACTAGGTTAGATTTTCATGGCTTTTTCTAACCTAAAAGAAAAAAAAAAAGGCAGGAACTTCTTAAAAAGTCTTTAGAAAATATAAAAGTTGCATCCATAGGATGTTTTTCTTCCCTCCATTAGTAATAGTGCACTTTTTAAATATCAAGCTTTTCCTGGACTGCTTTCCCTGCCACCTTCCCATGACTCTTCATTTCCCTGAGTTGTACAGAGGACCCAGAAGGACTCCAGGGACTTCAGCTCCATTGGTGCAGCATTTTTTGTGCTTCAGGCATCCTGATCATGTCTCTCAATTTCCTGATTTTCTACAAGACTGCAGCCTGGAAAATGAGGAAGACCCTGAGTCTTTTATCCAGGTCTGGGTCTGAAATTCCTGCTGGAAGGAAGCACTGATGTACTTTTATTTATTCCCTCTTTTTGTCTCACAGGATCTTCTGCTTCAAATGCAATTTAGGCATTGTGTGTGGTGGCTTTAAGGCATCTGTGTGTTTTTAGGCTGTGCTTTTTCAGGTACAGACCATGAAGTTATTCTCAGGAGCTGCATGTGATGCACAGGAGCTGCATGTGATGCACAGGAGCTGCTCTCAGCTCTTCATTCAGCCCCTCTGGCCTCAGCTCCTGCTCTCCTGACCTGCCTGAGAAGGAGCTGCTGAGCTTCACTCAAACACACAGCCCTGACCCAGCTGAAATTGCTCTCCAGGAGTTTGAGGCACAGGACAAGTACCCCAACAGGAAGGCACATGAGATGTTCCCCAGGTGGGAGGCACTGGTTTTGTCCCAATCTCTGTAGCAGAGCTCCTTCTCCCTTGGGAAGAGAGGCTGGAACCAAGACTCAGCACAGATACTTTTCCCACATTGACTGGATTATGTGGCAGACTGGATTTGTGCTTGCTGCTTCATGTTCTGAGTGTGTGTTTCTGCTAAAGCCTTTCCCTGGCTGCTGGCAGGCTCCTGGCTTCCAAGAGCTCAGCCCTAATTTTCCTTCAGAAAACAGAGGATCTGGAGGAATTTATAAGAACCCTAACTCGGGGCGGACACGTGGTTTCCAAAATTGAATCTGGCTTTCCAAGGCTTTTAGCAGAAGGCTTGATTTGGGTCAAAATTAATACAAACACTTGTGTAGACCATTTAATGTTTAGTTTATGGACCTGTTAAGGCAGCAGGATAATCCCTTTAGATTACCCGTGTAATTCCTAGTGAATATTTATTTTAAAGTGACTTCAGTGCCCTTAGTCATTAGTGAAGGTTAGTAATGCCTCTCACAGCTGCCAGGCTCACTGCAGCAGCATTTATCAACGGGAGGGCTTCTCCTTTTGTCCCGTTTTTTAGTTTGTTTGTTTGTTTGTTTTGTAACATTTCTCCAACTCTTACCGGCTTAATCCCGCCAGCTCAGGGAAGAATTAGAAGCATGCCAAGAGCTGCCTTTGCAGTGCTGACTCCCACTTGAGCTAGGCTAAGGAGGGAGCCTAATCCTGGGCTTTGCTGCTGCCTGCAGAGGGTGTGGGGTCTGCGTGGGCTGCGGGGGAGGACGGGACGGGCGGGTTCAAGGACGCATTCCTGCTTTAATGTGCGCAGACATGCTCCCGCTGCCTCCCTGATTGGCAAGGTTAACTCGGAGAGGCTGCAGCTTTTTAAACTGATTTGATTAGACCCACTACTTTATCCCGTTCCCTCCCCCACCGCTTGGCCCACCACCTCCTGATCCTTTTAACACAGCCCTTGGTCCAATAACCAGCCGGTCTGATTTTTTTCTTTCTTTCTTTTGCTTTTTTTTTTTTCCCCCTGCTACCCCCTTTTTTTTCAGTTTTCGTCCTGGATTTTGACATTTTGTAAAATAGATTATGCAGCCCTACAGGGAAGATCTGTAGGCAGTGTGCTGGTGTCAGGGCTGTGTTTTATTGTGGCTGGGATGTGCCTTCTTGCTCAATCTCCTGAGCTCTGCACCTTTCCCAGCTCTGAGTGCACCTGGGTGAATTCAGGGAGAAGAAACTGGAGGCTCACATATCCCAGCTTGGATGCTCATTGCCCTCCATCTCCTCTTTCCTCTGCAAAACCAGGCTTGGGGAGAATTACACACTCAGCCCAAAATGATTTGGCATCCCAATTCTTCTTCCACTGTGGTAGGACACATTCACTGTCTGCAAGAAGAAACATGGACAGCACAGAGAGAGAACTCCCATATCCCATAGGAGCAAAACAGTGGTTATTTTAGTAGCAAATGTCCCTAGTTGGGATGACTTTGGTCAGATCACCTATAGCTCCCAGGCTGGCTGACAAGTGGAATGAGCTCCAAGGGGCCCTGAGAAGCTTTTTTGGCATTAATGCCCTCAGCCCTTGGGACAGCAAGGTTGGAGAGGCCACCAGCCCAACCTTTAAAGGCTCTGTGGCCGTGTTGCCATCTTTAGCCCAAGTGCTTCAGTGTGTTGTGCACTGACAGTTTGCAATCCTGGGCTCTCCTTGTGATATTGCCCTGTTTGTTGTTAAATATTATTAAATTATTAAATATCCATGGGGAAGCCTTATGTACAAAAGCGCCTCTTGCCAATCCCTGGTTCTCCTATAAATAAGTAAATAAAGCCTAAAATTTACAGGCTTTCCCAAAACTTGAGAGCCCCAACTCACAGAACAAAATCACAGGAGAGTGAGCAGCACTGCTGAATCTTTGGTAGTCCTGGACTGGTGCAGGGGAAGCTGCATCTCCTCTCATTTTCACTTGCCTGTTTGTTCAGCAGATCTGATGTGAAGTGGTGTGGGCTGTTCAAGCAGCCCAGTGCTGACAGAGACCAAATCCAGTGACCAGGACCGACCCTATGGAGTCACCCTGGTGAAACAGCACAGAATACACACAATCCCCTACACACAAGGTATTAAATCTTGACATACTGCATTACTTAAGGGGTCTCAGGGAAAATTAAAACCCTTCTGACTGGGTTTTGCAATGCAGGGAAAATTTTAGTGACATTTAAAAGGTTTCTCTTGTGTTCCTCTAATGGGATAAATAAAAAAAGGCTTGTTTTAGGCCAGCAAATGGGGGGACAATCCAATTTCCCTGATTCCATCAAGACACTCTTAAAGCATTAGCTTGTGCAGTTTTAAAAAAACCCACAACAGACTGACCCCTCTGCCTGATGGCTTTGAAAAGTGTCCTGATGTGGAGGTATTTATCCTACACCACATGCTTCATCGAGGCACTCCAGCAGTGCTTGGAAATATACTCCTTTGCTATTAAACTATTTAGGAGGACAGCATGCACAGCAGGAAGCACAAACACCAGCTCATCATTTACTGCAGCCATCCACACTGGGGCTGTGCTCAGACTAATGCATGGTGACGTGCTCTTTAAATTTGGTACTTGGAAGGGAAAAAGGGTGGCATTAACCAGGAGCGCTTCTGATGGAAGGCTGAAACCTAAGCCTGCCCTTAACTTTACGTTTTTAAGCGTGATTTTGGGCTCGATATGAATAAAGATTCCCCTGTGGAATGTTGTATTTGCAATTTGTTTCCATCAGTCAGAAAGATTAATGTATCAACACTTACTTGGGAGGGGGCTCTGGGGATTGATAATGGGAGATACGGAGCCTTTCACCTCGAGGTCAGCGGTTCAGCGCTGCCCCACGTCGGCTGCCACCAGCAGCCCCTGCCATCTGCTCCAGTGGGCTGGACCCACTTCCAGGCCCAACTGGTCCCAGAGGGCTCCCTGGGCTGCTTTAGCAGGAAATGGGATGGAGCTGCTCAGCCCAGCCCCAGATGTGACAGCAGCCCCAGGCCTGGGCTCGGAGCGAGCACCGCCAGGGAACTTGACCTTCTGCCACGCTTGTACAACCCATGAATGGAGAACCTGTTATCCCTGCCCTGTGCAGAATAGCTCATTCGAAGAGCAGGACACCCCTGAACATAAATCTGTCTGTTATAAAGTTGGCTGTGGTTTTCCCTGGTTGCCTCCAGTTCCTGCTGAATTTCATTAGGAACCCCTCTATTATACAGCACAAGGAGGGAGCAAGTGCTGCCTCTAGACTTTGAAAGAGCTCTTTAAAGTGAAGATCAATTTTGCATCTCACTAAATACCTAATGACAGACCAAACTGCAAGTACTTAGTTCAGCTGTATTTTAACAGCATTGTGGCTCCGTCGAGAAATTCCAGTTACTGATACAGTTTGATGTCCTGAGGCCATTTTCTCCAGACATGTTTCCTTTTTTTTTCTTTAGTAGTGGCACTTCAGTAATAGCTGTTTGGAAACCTGACTGTCTGTGAATAAGCAGTACCAATAAACCTTTTCCCTCACTATTTATTTATCTTTTTTTCCGCTGGGAAACAGCCCCAGAGCTCACAAACTGAGTTTTCAGAGTCTGACGTGTAGTTGTACTTGGTGGCACGTGAGCAAATAAAAGAGCAGCTTCGTGCCTTGTAAAATAACAAATGGTAAAGCAGCTACTAATACAATTCATGGAGGCTGCTAAAAGGCTGCTGGATGTCACAAAAACAGCAACCCTTGGAGGTGATGAGATGGGAGCTTCTTAAATCAACACATGCAGTTGGCTTCTCCCTGGCAAAGGTCCACTTCGGGGCAGGATCCAGGCTCTGATGCCTTCCCCCTCCGGCAGACGGCTGCCAGTGTGCAAACGTCCTCTCTAATTCCAGATTAGCCACAAAGAGGAGTCATCATCCTTAAGAAACAGGCGTGCTTGGAAAGGAAAGGCTGTCTGCAGGCTGCAGGGCACAGCACGATCCTCAGGTGCTTTGAGATGTCTGAGCAAGGTTCCTGGCACTGGGTGTTTCTAAAGGAGAAGAGGGAAAAAAAAAAGTGCCTTTCATGCTGAGGGCTGTGGAACTCAGCTTCCCTGCTAGCCCAACCTTTCTCAAGCTTGGCTTAATAAAATCCAGATCTCATCTAATGAGTTCAGAGGATGCTGCAGAATGTCTCAACGTGGAAAGTGCTGATTTTGCACGCCAAGCCAAGGAACGTTTCTGGGTCCAAAACAGAGTCTTTAAAGTCTTCATCCTCATTGCTTTGAAGAAGAAAAAGCTCTCTGGGCTGTTAGCAGCACATTGTGACTTGGCTTTTTTATTGCAACTGTGCCTGTCATCATGACACAACCTCTCTGAGGTTGCCACAAACTCTGCCATGGCATTCCTGGGCATTTCAGCTGAGCCTGCCTTTGTCCAAATCAAGGGAATCAGCCTCATGGGTTCCAAACAGGCACTGCTTGAGCCCTCACAGGGGTGGTTTCCCTGCTTTCTTTTGGATTTTTTTCTCTCTTATGGTCACTCCATTGTTGCCATCTGGAAAGGCAGAGCGGCAGCTCTGAGCCATTGTAGCTGACAATTAAAAATGCAACATCTCTTCCACCACGCAGTGCTTTGGGTTCAAGCCTGCAGAGGAAAAGGGGTTACTTCCAAAGCCCTGAATCCCTTTAAATAAATATCAGGGCTGAGGTGAACTGAGCAGCAGCAGCACTCACAGCTCCCACTGTCCCCTGTCCAGCCTGCTAAATTCAGCAGCCTAACCAAGCTTCCTTCTCTCTCTTTAATCAGGTGCAGCAAGTGGCATGTTGACTTGCTGGCTGGTGCTGCATCCAGCACTTCCAGCCCCTGGGCAGTGCCTGGGCAGCCATCTGTGGGGCAGCAGCACTGATGGGCAGTGCTGCCTCCTAATCTCCCTGCTCCCATCCACACGTGCTGTCCTGATATCCGACAGCCGGTCCCATGCGGGCACCGTGCCAGCAGTGACTTTACAGGCTTTGTGGCAGAGATTATTTAAAGGAGATTAACCCTTCTAAACCCCTTAGATTTTAATTATTTCTGTATGTATTTATAAAACCTGCAGTCTGCTAGTTCCAGGGCACAACTGCCCCAGTCCCCATCCTTAACCTGGATTCGTGAATATACAACGCACCCGTGCTGCAGGACAGGGGCTGGGCTGGGCAGGGCTCCTTGGATTTGTTTATTTGTTGCCATTCTAGAGCAATTCACATCTGAGATGAAAATTAAACGTTATGGTTTCAAATTGTAAAAAGAGCTAATAATTTGAATCACTTCAAAATACGAATAGGGCGTTAATTGAATTGTTTGAGTCAATGAGGCGTGTCTGGCTAATTATTTTGGTTAGGGCAGCTCTGTCATTGATGCCTCCCCACTGCCCTGTAAATCTGAAGACAGGACTATCTTTGGGTTGATGTACTGGAAATCAGAAGAGGGAAGAATTATTTCTTACATTCAATCTCCTAACAAGTTTATTATATGCATAATGTTATGAGACCCTGAAGTCTAGAAACTGTCATGAAGAGCAGGTGCTGCTTATAGAAGGAAGGAAAAAGGGTGTGCACGTCCATCCTTTCATGCTTTCTCTCCTGTTAGTCATGGTAGTGCTGGGCTAATTAGTTTGTTAGAGTTAAGGAGTGAAGCAGGGAGTGATTCCGCTCTGCACGTGAGCTATAAAACCCAAATCAAACTGGCAATGCCTTATTTCTGCTTCATGGTTTATCTTGGGTGATGCACACCTTGCAATCTTCAAAAGTACATAGAATCTTGGAAGGATTTGGGTTGGAAGGGACCTTAAAGACCATACAGATCCAACCCCCTGCTATGGGCAGGGACACCTCCCCTAGACCCAGGCTGCTCAGAGCCCCGTCCAGCCCAGCCTTGGACACTTCCAGGGATGGGGCAGCCACAGCTTCTCTGGGAAAGCTGTGCCAGGGCCTCCCCACCCTCTCAGTAACACCCTCACATACCTGCCTATTTTGTAAATTCAAGAATCAAAGATGAGTGTTGGAAGCAAAAAAAAAAAAAAAAAACCCCGCAGCGTTACAGACTCCAGAGATCTGAGAAAAAAAAATTGGGTCGTTTTGACTGAATTCCTTAAAATCAGATGATTTTTATTTATTCCTGTCTCCTGAACAAGGAAATAAATGCAGACAGTGCCAAGGAGTCCATAAATAAATGTTGTTCTTGGAGAATCTCTTTAATATGCACACGGTCCCACTTCTGTGGTAGTGAACATTTGACCAGTAGCAATTAATTTCTTATCACAGTCTTTCTATGAGGTAAGGAAACATTAGTGTCTCCATTAGGAGGTGGAGAACGGGAGCTCTCCAGGAGCAAATGATGTGCCCAGCTTCATTCCCCTGCCCCACGGCTTGCCAAGAGCTGCTGGAGGGAGAGGGCATTGCAGGGATGCCTCTCCCTGCAGCAGGGCTGGGTGTTCCTCTCCGGGCAGATCCATCCTCCTGATCAAATGATAGACTCGGAAAGCGTTCGATATCTGTGTATTTCAGGATAAGTATCACTAAGCTGATGAATTTTCAGCAGCTTGCTGTGAAGCACGCAGCATTCCCTGCATTGGCAGGTGGGGAAAGAGAGAAGAAAAAATAGTAAAGGGTCCCTGGTATAAATCTCTTCTGTGTGGAAAGGGTGAAAAGATGGTTTCTTACAGAAAATACCCGTGGCATGTTTATGATTAGGCAAAGTGTCCCAAAGGTTAATAAATCTTTTCTCATTCAAATAGGCAGGATCTCCAGCTGAAAGTGCTGGACCCTGCACCCATCCCCGGGGAAGGGGGGAGCAGGGAAGCAAAGGGTTAAATTTCGGGGCTGTAGAAGCAGATTGTGTTTTCCTTCTATGATGTGGGCTGACAAGACATCAGTATTCTATTCATCTGTTGGGAATTAGGCTGTTAATCCAATCAATGACTCTTGAGCTAGCTGCAGCCTGCCTCCCCACTGGGGAACAATCGGATCAGACGGGAGATTGTTTAAGAGCACAGAGCGGTCCCGGTGTCAGGTGGAATTTCCAAGCATTCCCTAGTGAATTGGGGATGGGAAAGCTGTCTCAGCCCATTTATCCTGCCCCTTAAATAAGCAGGTATCTGCCTCAGCCATGCTAAAGTGATAAAGCAGCGCAGGAGCACTAACTTTTATGCAGGGAGGGGGCAGGGAAGCACCCTGAGAAGGGAGATTTTAGCATCCTGCCCTTTGGAAGATCTTGGGATGGCATTTGTGTGGTTTGGCTCAGCCACTGTGCCAAGACACTTGTTACAGCTTTAGGTATTGACTTCTCCAAACACATTTTTGATCCTGGCAGATTTTCTACTGCACCAACACATTGTTTGATGACCAGCAAGATGCCTGGTGCTGAAAGTGAACAGGCAGTAGCAAATATTATTTGGATAACCTATAAATATGTCCAAATACACAGCTGGGCACAGAGTGCCTGCTGCAAAGTGGGGTGAAAATGCTCAAGAGCAAAACACCCCTGAGAGTTTCTGCACGAGCTGCATGTGTGGGTTCAGGAATCAGTTTGTTCTGCAATTAATGACAGCCATGTCTGCAGTGGGATATTGAGAGCCTGTATCTGTGCCAGCAGCACTACATGCTGATCATAGTAGATGTGATAAATCCCATTGAAATTGCACTTGGAAATTTAGGTGCAGCACCAGTTGGAAACTAGGGCGATGAGGGATTAGTGTAACCCTGGCACACTGAACTCCTCGGGCTGGGGGTGTTTGGGAGCATTAGCAGCTGCAGGCTTCAGGAGGGAGCCAGTGGTGCTTCCTGGGCATCCTCTTCTCTCTGAGCTTTCTTAGATCTGCTTTTAACAGCAGCTTTGTGAGCGGAGGCTTCTCCAAATTAGTGCTCCTAAATGAACCACGAGTATGAGCTCCAGCAGTGAATACAAGTAGGGAGGTCCCCAGACAGAAAAATCCCCAGCTCAGAGGCTTGGCTTTAAAGGGCTTCACATCCCTCTTCCCTTGATCATAATTTTGAATCAAACAAAAGGTAATGCAATTTTCTTTGCCTTTCAGTAGCAGATTGTGCTGTAAGGGTTCATGCCATTAGAAATGTAATAATTGCTTCTCTATGCAGATCTAATTTATCTGTGAGGCACTTAGAGGAGATAGGCCAAATGATAGCCTGGCAGTAGGCTCTGGAGAGGGGCCCAAGAGGTGATGATAAAAATCTGTCTAGCACCTTCCATTGTCGGGGATATCTGCCTGGCACAGTGCAGGAAATGGTCAGAATGGGAGGAATTGAGCTGAGGAGAGAGCTGAGAGCTCTTGGAGAGGGACAGCTCAGCAAGAGAGGGATCCCTGCCAAACCTGCAGGGGTGGTGAGAGAGTTAATTGAGGACCCAAACTGAAGAGGATGCCCTGCACTTGTCAGCCTGGGTTATTTGCAACCCTAAATAAAGGCTGGTCGTGACCAGTGCGTGTATTTTTGGTTTTGCTTCTCTATATCTTTGTCCCATGGTGTTGGTCCTTGGGGAGTGCCTGAGCTGCCCTGGAGCTGGAACCAAGGGTGCTCATGGGGATGTCTCCTGCTGAATCATCTGGTGGAGTTCAGACTGGTTCTATTAGCCCCCCGTTGCCTGCTTTTAGTATTGCTGGGTATTAACATGTAAATTCTGATGTTCTGCTGAGCTGTAGCCTTACCCTCAGTCTTCTTGGAGAGGAAATTTCAGAGAGAGAATAAGATGATGATGAGGTAAAAGTAAATTGTTGGGAAGTTGAAGTCTAAAGTAGAAATAAATGAGAAATAAAACCCTTTTTAAAAGTGGAGGGAAGTATTTTCTTGCTATTTTTCATCTCCCTGGCTTGAGTGAGTGTGTGTCGTGAGGCTGCAGAGATTTATATTCCAGCTGCTAAGCACTGGTGCTTGTGCAGAGGCTGTATTATTCTGGCCCTTTTTATTCACTCACCTTCTAAAGATGTAGTGTAAATATTTATCTTCCCTCTGGCCCATCGTGCTGCCCACGACCCAGTGCTGTTAAACACTCTTATCACCTCATCCTTCTTATCTCCTGCTATCCCTGCCAACATTCAGAGTCTGTCAATGGGAACGAGCTGCACCTTTAAAGGTGCCACAAATGAGCAGAAAGAGGAGGTGAAGGGAAAAAACACCTTAAAATAAAGAGCACATGTGCTACTCCTCGAAAGGGCAGGGTTAGTGTGGACATTTCCTGCTGTGCTTTCTCTCCTCGGTGTCTGTGCTTGGGGAGGGGATTGAAGGCATCAGGGGGAGGTCTCAGTTTGGAGCAGCACTCAGGGAGGTGTGGGGTCCCCTACAGACCCTTGAGCTGCTGTGGAGGGTCCAGCCCCAGCTTCATCACTGACACAGGGTGGACTGAAGTTCATCCAGGTAAGCAGCATGGATTTGTTTTTCCTTTTTCTCCACTGGTGCTAAACGAAACACGTGAGATGGAGGAAGAGGTGGTGTCTCCCTCCAGGCCTCTCTCCCACTGACAGGTTTCTGCACACAGCTTGGAGAGAGAATGAAGCAGCTCTGAGCTGTCAGTGTTTGTACAACACAGGTTTTAAAACTGTCCCATGAAGCCACAGTCAGACACTGGCCAGTCAAGGTCTACTTGAAGTGGCAAAGCAGCAGCAATTGTGTTTTACAGAGTGCACAGCAGGTTCAGCCAACCATTTCCTTGCCTCTGCCCTTCAGTCCAGAGCCTGTGTTAGGTTAAGCAGGGAACAGGAATTCCCAAGGAATGAACACGGGATGGCAAAACCAATATAATCCCATCACTTATAAGACAGAATTGACGTGCAGCAGCCACAGCACCACTTAGCAGATAAGACAGTTGGTCCATCTGCGCTCGGTCCATCTTCTCCCATTTCCCTTTGCTTAAATTTCTCAGGAGCAGGACAAAATCCTGTTATCCAATAAGTTATCCACCCATAGTTGGATTTTCATTGAGTGACATCTGTCGCAGACCATGGGTGTGGGAAGTACCAGTGATTTTGTAGCATCTTTGTTTCGATGGGTTTGGTAGATGTGGACATTTGGGTTTTCATCTCCCAGAAAGGCCATGCAGCTCAGCTGTCACCCTGGCATGTGCCAGGAGGCTGTAGGAGCCACCAGGGATGGCACATGGCATTAGAAGCAAGAAGAAATCTTGGAAGCAGATCTGTTGTTGGTCAGCAACGTGTCTGGGACTGAGCACTCCTACATTTGAGGGTGTCATGGGCTTTCTTTCCTGTGTGGGTTCTGCCATTTCCACGAGCTCCTGCTTGTTACAGATGGGGAATTTCTAAAAGGGCTCTGGGACAAGGGCCCGCCAGTGCCTTGCAAGCCTTTACAGAAGGTGCATTACTGCTTTGAGCCTGGCTTTTCCCCTCTTTTGTATTGAAGTTCGCTGTATCAGAGCAGATTTCCTCCTTTTTTAACCTGTGACAGTGACATTTTCCCAGCTGATACAGAGGCTTGAAAGGGCATTTCTCAGAGACATCCCGTCTCCTCCACTCACCAACATCAGCTTCCCTCCTCAGCACCTTCTCCTTGGTCCGTGTGCTGAGAGGATCCAGCTGATCACTGCTGGCATCTCTGTGCTCCTCCCAACTGTGGAGGATGTGCTCCAGATGCCAATGCCAATGCTCCTGGCTGGTGCCAGAGGGGTGAGGACAGAGCTTTGTACCTGTCCATTCACTGTTTGGGTTTATTCATCCCAACACAGACACATCTTGGGAGCAGGACCTTAAGATGCTCAAGAGGCTGCCAAATTTTTCTGTTGCCCATCAGGAAATACCCCTTGTATCAAGGCCGGCTGCAGCTCCTCTTCACTCATCTTCTGCACATCGTGTTTGATTGCAAAACAGACACTTCCAGTGCCTGGCAGGCAGTATTTGTCTCACATAATTGCCACAATGGGAGCTGTAATCCCGATTTTCACAGCCCATCTTTGATTAGTCTCCAGGTGTGACCATTTTGCTGGGAAGGCTCAGCGTGGCTGTACCTGGAGCAGCCGGGTGCATCAGGCTGCAATTAGCCACGGTGCTCCAAAAAGCCAAATCAAAGAGGGATTGAGATCAGCAGCTTCCCGAGGGCTTTCAAGGCCTTTAGTGAGTGACCACACTGGAGCTTTTTCCATTTACCTGGATTAAAATTTGTCACAGAGGAAATAGAAGCAAACAGCACGGCATCTGAGAAGTGTAACAAATAGCATTTGGCCATTGGGCAGGCTCAAAGCTGGGGGGGAAAATCCGCAGCGTAAATAAAGTGCAAACCATGTTTGCATAACATTGGATTAATAGTTCTTTTTAAAAACCACACTGGGATTAAAGAGAGGCATTTCCTACGCTGGGACCTGTGCTCCCTCCTTAGCCCAGCAGATGCCAGGAAGTACATCTAAGAGAAATAAAAAAAAAAACCTTGTTATCCTCAGCCAGCTGCTGAAACAGCAGTGCTTTCTGCAGGCCTTTGGAAGAGGAACAAATGTCTGTAGGATTCCTGGAGCAGTCCTGTGTGTTTTATAGGAAGTTCTGCAGCAAAGTGTTCCCATGGGGAGGGGTTTGTGCTGCATGGCTCCAGTCCCATTCACCTGTGGGTTTTGTTGGCTGCAGCCTTGGAGGTGGCAATGCAGAGGAGAGCTGCATTCCCATCCCCCAGCCCACACATTTGCCATCCTGCCTTCCAAATAACTCATTCCCACCTCTCCTTCCCCAGCTCTGCTCTGTATTTTGCTGAAGTCAGTGCTGGCCCTGTCACTGCTCTGAACAGGCAGTGCTTAAGGAGTGCTCGGGGGCACTGGCTCACATTGGTCACCTTATTAGTGTGGAATAATCAATGGATGATGTCCATGATTCCCTCAGTTCTTTGGTTTGTGGGACCATCTAATGACACCCCATTTGCATTACACTCCCCACAGTTTGGGCAGAAACGAGGTGTCTTCAAACACTTTTTTGGGTGACATGAATGGGATGTGGAGAGAAGAATCTGACCCTCCCACTCCTTTGCTTGGAAAAGACATGAAATGAGTATTTAGGCAGCAAATGCCTGATACATTTGGATTTTTATCCCTGTTGCTGCCGTGGTTGTTGTGCTGGTGCAACGTCCCAGAGCAAAGCGTGGCACCTCCCACCCTGAAACACAGGTCATTCCTAATTCCTCAGCTCAACAGGCTTAATATCAAACAGAATAACAGACTGGGAAACCAGAAGACTTCCAGCTATGAGTGAAATTTCTACCTGTGTTCCTGTTCTTTTCTCTTTTGCCTGCTCCAGAATCCACAGCAGACTGTAGAATTTGCACCTTAATCCCAAAGATGATGGTAATTAAAAACTTAAGTCTCCATAGACAGATGCAAATAAATTAAGGAGGCAGAGAACTGAATTAGAGGCTAATCCTGGTTGGGGTAGTGAAAGCAAAGGGGCCAGTAATTCTTTCCTTCTGTTATTTCACCTGTTCTGGTGGCAGGATGAGGCTGTGTCGGGGTTTGGGTGCCTGGGTTTGCAGGGCTGGATGTGACAGCCCTGGGGAGGGGACACAGGAGCCTGGGAAGGGGAAACACTTCCCAAAGCATTGCAGTTTGAGTGTTAGCTGGAGCAGGGAGCTGTGTGCCAACACTACAAATCTCAGTTTGCTGCAGGTGTTTCACAAGGATGGGTTTGGCAGCTTGCTCTCATCCCTGAGCACTGTGTCCTGATAGAACTGAACCTGGGCTTTGGGGTAGACCTAAATTCTGAAGGCAGGAATTTAAGATTTATTCAAGTGGAAGGAACTGGGTTTTTTTTTT
>JAHLSL010008245.1:0-35989 GCA_025920805.1 Petroica traversi
GTCAAATATTTAGCTAAACAGAGACTGTCTGATGACTGGATTAAACACAGACTGTATCTGAGTGAGCTCGACATTTCAGGTTTTTGTCAGTGTCCATTTCATGAGCCTATAATTCCATTTTTCTTGTCTTCTCAGACTCGGCTCATGCTGTGTAGTGTTGCAGACAGCACCACTACAGAATGAGGTATTTCAGCAGAGCTGTTGCTCCTAGCTCAGGAAGCAGCCTGAATCACAAAGTGATGTTTTTTGCTTTAGGCTTAGGAATAATCCAGTATTATGGGATTGGGAGGAAATCATGTTAGAGAAACTGAAGGGTGTGTTTGTTTGTTGGTAAGAAAAAGTCTCAAGGAACCAGGCAGAGATGTCAGAGATGGTTGGTGACTGAGCCTTGCCAGTGTGCTACAGGGTGCTGACACAGATAGCTCAGTCCATATTAACAGCAACTGGAAATTTGAGCTGGTGATTTGGCACTTCCCTCTCCTGTCACTCTCACTTCCCAAAGCCGATAGGCCTTTAAATCCCTTGTAAAGATAAATGAGCTTAAGCTTCTGTGTAGCTTTGAAAGTGAAGCTTACATGTAATTAGCACTGTGGCAGGGGTTGCTCCTGACCGTCAGGCCACTCCTGCTGATCCCTGACCTCCACATGGAGCTCACTGACATGAGTCCACTACATCTTCCAGTCCAGTCTATTCTCCTTCCAGCTGTGGAGAATCTGGCTTACATCTAGGAATGCATGAGAGGCAAAAAAATACCTCCCCAGTATCCTTTGTCCCTGAGTGATATCTTAGAAATAACTGTAGGAGAAACAAATTGTTATTTCTGTCATGTTTGGCTGAGGGAGGTGTATATGAGCCCATTGTGTTCAAACTCTCTTGGTGCCTGAGTACCAGGTTTGACCAGTAGCTGGGAGATTACTGGTTTGACAATCTGTGTCTCACGGTGGTGTCAGGTCACATTGGTCATTCTGGCCGTGCTTTGAACTGTTTGCCTTACTGCAATCATGGAACGTGGTCTTTCAAAGCCAGGAATGTAACACCAGCACGGTCAAAACATCTACTGTGTGATCAAAAGCAAACATAGCAGGAAAGGATTTAAAGACATAATATTCTTTCTTGAATTTAAGAAGAGAAAGGGTGTCATGCAGCTGGAGTCCCCAGCCCTCCCTGGTTTGAGTGTGATGGTTAACTGAGCAAGTGTTTGGTTATGGGAGGTGGGAACGGCTGCCTCGTATAAACCCAGCAATAATCGGGACACTGAATCCTAATCCCCTCACTGACATGCCTGCAGGCAATGTTTTTATTCTCACTTTACAGCATGTGTAAAAAGAGGGAGGATCTTCTGTTTCCTGGGCCTCTGAGGACTGCCTGACTTCTAAAGGCAATCTTTCCCTGTTCTTTTCAAGACAAAAGTGCAGCTGAAATGTAGGACCTTTCAACCATAAACCCAAAATGCTGAAACCTATTTTCAGAGGCACAGCCCTGAGCTGCTCTTATGCCATGCTGAAGTGCAAACCTTGAAGTGAAAGAGAAAATTGCATTTGATGATTTAATAAAAGCAAAGTGGAAGCAAAGGGTTGCTCAGAGATGCCATTGCTCCCTTCTAATCTGACCTCCTGGAAAACCATGGAGTCCAACAGGAGCAGGCAAGCACAGTACAGCTTTGGAATTGTTTCATTTCTGTCTCTCCGCAATTTTCTTCCAGAGCCCAAAACATCTGTCTCTGCCTCCAGCCACATGCAAGTGCACCGAGAGTGTTTTGTTCCAAGCCTAATGAGTAATTTTATGGTCTTGGAATTGAAGGCAGGGGGAGGGGGCTGGGACAGCAGCCCGAGTCATGTGTTCTGCAAGGAGCTCTGCTGATGTCAAATTGTAGCCTGATGATTTTTATTTTACTGCAGCCCACCAGGCTTCCCTTTAAAGTCCTCTGCTAGAGTTGCTGGTGATCAGTGCAGGAACAGCTCTGACATGGGCTTCTGTGCTCCCAGGGCTTCTTAACTGCTGGGCACAAGCAACATGGAAAATAATGACATCACTGGAGAAGAGGTGGGGGAGCTCAGCTGGGTGTCAGCTCTGCTCTGTGTGTGAAGAGAGCACACGTGAATGCAGAAAGCACACTTTGCCTCTCCTGCCTCTGGCTTCAGTGCTCAGGAGGGATGAGGGAACAAACAACCCCAGGCAGAGGTGTAATGGCATCACTCAAGTGTCAAGCAGATGGTGCTGAGGTGTGGTGTTACACGTGGTCTGAGAACAGGTATAGAATGAACTAATTCAAACTGTCACTGGTCTCAGCAGCATTTAAAAAACACAATCCCAGCTTTCTCTTTGAGAAGTATAGGGTTATCTGTAGAGAGAGATAATCTGTACGCAGCACAGGAAACAGAAGGCAGTTGTTGTCATACGTTTATCATGTATTTCCAGCCCAGGGTCTTCCTTTGGGACAGACTTGCAGATCCTAGGCCCTGGAGCAAGACTTGCACATGGAGGGACCATACTGTGTTTATCCAGGGCAGATTATACAGAGCTCTTCCTCCACCTGCCTAAATTTTCTTGGTTTGAAAAGCAAGTTTATATTCACTCACTGTGACTCAGCCATAGTCTGACTCATTTTCTTGCTGTTACTCATGGAAAGGAAAAGCCAAATGGCAACCAGTCTGTGCCTGTAGCCACCTGTAATTCTCCAGCTTTCTGCTGTTATTCTCTGGATGAGATTCTGTTTATCGACACTAATACACTTATCCTGCTGAAGCTTTTAATACTTCTTTCTACAGAGGAAAACTGATTACAAAATAAAATCTTCTGCCCCCAAAGTGAAGAGGAAGCATGCTGAATCTCTATGCTGCTTGTGGACTTCCTGAAATGGGACTATTTCAAATGGACGCTTCACAAAGGTAGCAACAGGACGGGACCAGATGGAGCAACCACCAGGCAGAACTGGGAGCAGCTGCAGAATTGCTGCAGCTCCTGAGCTGACCTCTGTGGTCTGGAGGAGGTTGCTGGAGGTCTGTCTCTTAAAGGTGCTCAGAGCTAGGAGATCCTGCTTCCAGCCATGATGTCATGTTGGTCACCAGAAATCTGTCTCACCAACTCTCTAGGCTGGACTCCTGGCTGCAATGGAAGGACTTGAGCTGCTTGGGGTTCTGTGGGCTGCCAGTCCTCAAAGAAAGGGATGATGTTTTACGCTGTGTAAGCCTCTGTTGCACTGTCAGCTCAGGAGTCTCTGCTCACTTCAAACCTGGCTGTTGCTCACTTGCACATATTTTGTCCTCTCATCAGGGTGCAGGGAAACACCAGGCCCTAGTTCCTTCTCTTGCAGTGATAGGTGGCTTATTCTGTGCTAGAGACCATAGGAACATGAGTCAGAGTTGAAAACCTCCCCCAAGAGAAGCTTTAGCTGTGAGGTGGGAATTGGTGCCTGACACTGGAGCTGGGCCAAACCCAGCCTTTCCCATTTCAGCTTCATTTAATGCAAAAAATGCACAGGAGAGCACAGTGCAAAGCTCCATGTGGGTGGGCTGTCCAGAGGACAAGGAGGTATCCTGGGTATGGAGCAGGGCTGTGTTAGACCTAACGCTGTTTCCTCTTGGTTACAGGAAGCTGAGGTTCAAGTCACCAGGCTGAGTCTTCCTGAAGGGAACTTGACCTTGAACCTGGCTCTCCCTTCTCAGTAGCCTGATGCTGGGTGAGAGGCCACCATGGGGTTCTGCTCTCTCACCATTCTCCTGGATCCCGTCTTAAGTGTTTTAATAAGAATTGTTTCACAGACTCTCAAATGAAAATCTGGGATTTAGGCTATTTTCTGGTGGAAAAATATTTAATTGGAAATATTCCTTGGCATGCTTTCAGCTGGCACGCTGCCTGTCCCTCTCTGAAAAATATTGCTCATTTTGAGTGCAAACGCTTCTTGTGAGGGTGGGGTTTTTTTTGTTGCAATCTCTCACTTGGGTTTATTTTTGCCTTAGGCAGATATTGGGAGTTGTCCTCTTGTTACGTGGCACTGAAGAGACCTCCTGGCTGCCTGCGTGTCCTGCTGCCCTTTGTGGCAGAGTGTGGCTGAGAGGCTGGAGTGGCTGTGTAGCATGTAGGGAGCAGGCACTGCCCTGCTGCTCCTGGCTGTCTGCTCTTAATACCTGCCACCGCCCCCAGCTCTGGCAGCCGTGTTTGCAAAAAGCTCTGCGGGCAGTGGAAGTGAGCTGGTTTCTTCATGACAATGTAGTTATCCTTTTAAGGGAAAATTCCCTCTGGGAGCCAGCCCTCAATTACCTCCTGCTCCAGTGCCTTCTTGCTGGAGATGGCTTGTAGCACAGCTGAGTTACAGCCACAGGAACTCAGCTGAGTGTCCAACCGCTTGGAAAAAAAAAATAATTAAACTCTGTTGGCCTCTGTTGTTTGCTGAATCTAGAAATTGGGGTCAGAACCCAATGGCTGGCTCTCCTCATCAGTGCATTTGTGCAGAACCAATCTGTGGATGCTACATCTTCAAACCCAGATGCTATCTGTTCCCACGGTATTTATGGCGTGTGCAGACCCCTGCGTGCGTGTTCTTCCCTAAAGAGGTTTGTTGCAATATTTGAGAGCTCTGGGTAGGACAGGACTGGCGATAATTAGCCAATGCAAGTATCTGCTAAATGCCAGGGAACTGAGGTAGGCTGTTTGCTGTTATTCACTGTGGTGAATAAGAAGGGTCCTCCAAGGGCCATGATTTGGAGGCTGAAAAATTCCTTCTATTCTGCTGACATGTTTCACAGTCCACGGGAATGATGTCTAACCAGGATGGGGCTGCTGAGGATGTTGCCCTCTGCCTCTGTCACAACAGGAGCTGTAGAGAACAGCCTGTGCTCTTTCTATTCTATAGGAGTGGTGGTCTTGGCTGCAAGCCCCTAAATTTACATCTCTTGTGTTTAGTGCTGAAAATACTTTAATTCCAAACAAACAGCTTACTAGAAGAACATGACACTCTAGAATGCAAACCTATCACAGGAATGAGACCAGACTCCTTACATATGTTCTAGGGGTTGATGTCTGCAAATTTACTGGGATTGTGTGGGCATTTTCTTTCATTTAAAAAACCAACCCTGTACCTGTTCAGCTACTGTTGCCTTGAGCCAAAATAAGTGGACCACAGCTTGTGGCCTCACGGGATCATCTGAGAATGAAACAATGCCCCTTTGAGGAGCAGAGGAGCCAGGCTGGAACTTTGTGCCTCGTTTTGAATGAAATGGACAGGAATCCTACTTTGCCTGTCTAGATCCGACTGAAAAAGCTTTCATATCTTCTCAGCTTTCCCAAGGGTTTAAGTTCTCTTCCCTTTATCTAGAGCAAGGATGTCCTGGGTTGGCCATATGACCTGTTTGTATCCCCAATCATCCTCTTGCTTATGCTGGACATTAAGTTCTACAGCTTTAAGTTAGGCCCAGGGAGACAGAGAGGGTGAAAGTGGAGGAAAAAAACCCACTCGCCGTTTGTCTGCAGGAGTAACATCACTAAGGCCTTGAGGGAGCAGAGAGGCTACATTCCAGCGGGACTGCGGTTTTTTTTTTATTCTCTCGGGTGGGTGCTGGAACAGCTCACAGCGGAGAGTTTCCTCGGAACTTTCTTGGCTTTTTGCAGGGAGCGACTTTGTTTCTTTTGCTGTGTATTTTTTCCTTTTTCCTCCTCCTGGGACTGGCTGGCATCGCGTGGGCCCAAGACACCAGGGAAATCCCCGGGGGCCCTCCCCTCGCCGACTTCTACAGCCGGGCCCAGCAATCGCCCCCCCCACTGGAGAACTGAACCGGACTCAGACGGACTCTGAATCTACCATCTCTTCAGAGGAAGGAGAGGTTTCATTGTTTTCATATTATCCAAATTTTTCCTACGCTTGTGAATATTCTATTTGTTAAATAAACAGTTTTTCCCACTTTTCTCTAAGGAAATTTTTCCCAGACCTGTAGGGGGAGGGGTGATTGGAATCGACTCTTCCTAGAGGAGACCCCCCCAGAGGTTTCCTCCTAAATATTTGCCCTAAACCAGGACAAAGGAAAAACATTTTTAAAATGTTAACATTTTTGTGAGCTAATAAGAAGCGATCACATAAGCTCCATTAAAATATGTAATTTCATGTTTTTAAAATGCTTGGGTTAGTTACTTAAAAAATTGTAAATCAAAGTGTTGAAATCATGTTTTCAAGCTGCAGAGCAAAATTGTCTCCTTTCGAAATGTCAACTTCTCAAAATTATTTTCTGTACAGTTTTTAAAACCAGCACACCTTTCCTTACCTGCAGTCCACTGATAACAGCCTTGCATTGCTGTTTGGACCTGAAAATGTTTTGCCAGAAAGTTTCTCACCAGGAACTCCCATGAGGGCTTCATTCCACTCTTGAAGGTGGGAGGTTTTGAACCCACCTGGATGGAAGAGCAGAACTATGGCTAAGCTCAGAGCAGTCTTACCCTTTGAATACATGACTCTTGCTTGCACTGGTGACCTTTCATAAGTTCATTAGCTCTTGGCCATGGAAAACAAGAGGAATATATTTGCCTTGCTCAGGAAATTCAACCCCTGCTGTTGAAAATACACCGTTGCTCCAGAGAAAGAGCCCATTAGAGGCTCTGTGATTGAACAGAAAGGTTATCCATGAGCTGGGATATCTCCTGTGTTCTCCCATATGACATCTGGCCATGTTTTTTCCTTTGATCTTCCCCTCACTACCATCTCTTGCAGAGCTGTACAATACATGAAGAACTGGGCAGTGCTTTGCTGTCATGGTGATGTGGTCTAAACAAACCCAGAAGACTTTGCCAGCATTTCAAAATTCACTTCTTGCTGCAAATGAAATAACTGAGGAACTTGCAGTTTTGTTTGCACAGATCCTTGCCCAGTTAGTCATGCTGGCTTGCATATCAGTGGGACTTTTGGAGATCTTTTCATGTTTTATCAGTTTCAGTGATAAATATCCCAGTGTGCAGTGGTGTGCTAGATAACTTGTATCTAAAACATATTAGAAGTTGTCCTCTAAGAAATATTTCTTTCTGTGCAAGGCATGTTTCTCTGGTAGGAAATAATACCTTTCCTCCAAAAGTAGAGTTTTTGTGGAAAGGGAAGTAAAAAATATTAATATCGTTAAGAACTTCACAAGTATCTGAAACTATTTAGAGACCAAGAGGGAATTAAATGTTTCAGTAAGTGTTTCAATAAAGGGTAGAAGAAAGTCAGTAATCAGCATTCAAATATCCTAATTTCTGGATATGCCCTGCTGTGTCATTCTGTGGAGAAGGAGAGTTTAAATCTGTTTGCATTGCATAAATGTCATATCCTTGCCCATGAATGACAGCTAGTACTTGGCATTGCATTCCCATGTCTTGCCCTCTTCCTGCCTCTGACTTCTTCTCCTGATAGTCTCTGCTCCAAATGACTTTGTCTTTTCCCTTAGAACATCTCCTAAATATTTCAAGTTCTTATTTTTTGTTTCAAATGAACAGTATCTCAGATATAACAGATAAATACAATATTTTCATAGTATGTCTTATCCACTTATGGGCTGGGAATACAAGTTCTTTAACTGTCACATTGACCATTCCAATCCCTGCTAAGGATTAGAAAAGTCATCAAAGGACAAATTCTCAGAACTGGCTTTTTTTGTTTGTTTGTTTTCTGTTTTTAGAGGCACTTCATGTGGTCATCTGATATTCTGGTTATTTAATGTTTATTGCAAAATGTCACTAGTTCACCAACTAAAAATAAAAGTATCTACTGCAGTAGAATGGGCTTGAAGCCCACCTCCTCAATGCTCTGTGCCTTTGCCTTCATTCTGCAGGGTGAGAAGTTCCATCATCTCTCCTGGGTTCATCAGAAGGCAAAATTATGGCCACAAAATAATTTTAGGTCTTTGTACTGGAAGACGCTATAAAAGAACCACCAATAGAGGTAGTTCTAGCTTTGAACATTTTGATTCCTTTAATTAATTTGTTTTGAGGTAATAATTTTAAAATTAATTTCCTGACTTCGAAGCACAAACTTATCTTTCATGGACATGGGGTGGAAATAGGAAATAGGAAATGTAAAAAGGGTTGTAGACGCAGGGGATGTCGAAACTGAATTGTGAATCTGGTGAAGGTGGGAGTAAGCATCTTCTTGGTAGCAGCACAACTAAAACTTACGGAAAGTTTCTATCAACACAGTTTTGAGCTTTCTAGAGCTCATTTGTTCTGGCAGAGAAGAGGCATGAGATGGGAAAGTAGGGAGAGATGAGAACTGAATTCTGGAGCAGAAGAGGAGGATCCGTTTGGGGAGAGCAGGCCAGGCTGCAGAAGTGAGAGCAGGGGCTGCAGGGGCACCACATTTATCATCTCACAACTCCTCAGTGAGAGGGAAGCCAGGGTAAAGACCTGAAGAGCCTGTGAGGTTTATCATTCCCTGAGTCTGTTAATGTTTTGTAACATCACCTACCAGTGGTTGTCACAGGAAAATGGTGGCTTGTTTAGCTGTGAGGTAAGGCGCAAGAACACAGTGACTAAGTTTCCTGGAATAAATTAAGCACTAGCTTTTTGAAGTGTGTGAATTTTCACAGCATAACAAAACAGTGATCTCCATTCTCTAAACACTGTGGATACCTTTCGTGTCTATGAATTTTCTAACTCTTAAACTGGAAAGGGGAAATAATGTTGGAGAGCTCTACTCTTGATGACTCATGTTTAAGATAAAACATACATTTTTTAATAGCAAGAAAAATTAGTCATCAGTGTAGGCTAGCTCAGGCTGTAGTAAATCTTTTGGCCTCCTGAGACTGGAAGAGCTATTTCTGCTCCTTTTCAATTGCAAATTATTGAGTTCTGCAGGATCATAGTCAGGAATCCAGGACCTGCACTGTCTATTTCAGAGCCTATTGCACGAGACAGTCTCTGAACCAGTAACCCATGACTATCCATTGAATTAAAACAGTCAGGCAAATGATTCATATGCTAACATTATGTACGTTTTCTTTTGCATTTTTTTAGTATTTTTATTGTTTCACATAATGCTATACATTTCCCTTCCTTACAAACACCAATTTAAGGCCAACTGTGATGTGTTGTGTGTTTTCTTAATGAGAGCAGAAGAGATCGCCTTTCCCTACAGTGTATCTGTAGAAATCACCCTGTGTCTTGGAGATTCCTTTGAGGAACAGGCCCCTTCCCAACAATGGGTTAGAGGGTTTGCTAACCACAATTTTTTACCCAAATGAATGTTCTTATTGTGCAACAGGATGGCACGTACCCTTGCACTCTTCCCTGCTTCCTCGTAACTTTGAACCTAATGACCAATTTCTGACCAGTTATTGCAGGAGGAAAGCAGTCACTGGGGTACCACCTCCTTCTCTTGCTGCAGCTTCCTGGCATCTGGGCAGAGGAACAAGGCTCTGGTGTTGCTCACCACCAAGGGAACAAGAGCTGAGTGGGCTCCACATTCTGTAGACACCAGCGAATCAACATGAAGGCGTTAAGAGCAGCCCAGCCAGCTCTGCTGGAGACTGCACTCGGTGAGGTGATACTTCCCACTGCTTTCCAGAAGGAAATCCTGGCCTCTGCCATGCCTTCTGGCCAGGGCAGCCAAGCTGGCAGGCAGGGATGAGTCAGGAACAGCCCTGTGTGCAGCAGCAGTTCCAGCTCTGTGCCAGCTGTGGCCCCCAGCGTTTCTACTTCCTGCTGCCTTGAGATTAACACTGCACCAAGCTCACCTCAGCGTGACCACAGCCTGTGCAGTGTTTCCTTCTCCAGAGCAAAGCCTTGATGTGCTGCTTCTGGTGGTGCTTCCTTGCTCCACTTCAGGACAAAAGTCTCTGAAACAGCAAATTTTTCAAAGGAGGTTTTATTGCCAAATCTCAAAGCTCTTTACAAGCAGGAGACAAAGTGCTGCCTTTCCACGGGCTGCAGCAGCTGCTTTTCAGATCATCATCCACACTTGCTCACTTGCAAACTCACTTCCTTCCTGTCACAGACATATAAACTGGTGGCACAGCCCAAAACACAGACTCACACTCCAGCACTCCAAGCCCAGAGGGTTTTCGAGCACAAAACCCCTCAGCCTTAGTTCAGCCAGGAATTAGATGCAAGTTTAAATGCATGTTTAAAGGAAGATCAAGAAAAAAAAAATGTGCGTGGTGACAGGATGTATGCTGAAGATGGGAGTTGTCATAGAAGGATGGATGTTTTAGGATGAAACTGCTAAACCTATTAGTAAAAACAGTTAAAACCAAGAGTCTCTAACATAGCATTTGCAGTAGTAAAATTACTGGGTGATACAGAGATTCCACTTAAGTTATACCTATTTACAAGACATAATACAAACCTAGTAGGATCTGTTAGTACAGCATACACAGTAATTAGCTGTAGTTTGTAAAATGACTTAATTTGCCCATTTCCTAACAGGTAGAGGATATTTATCTGTTAGGGCTCCTACTGATGGGTATTCAGTAAAATGTCAGACATTTATTTATTGGAATATTGAGTATAATATAAAAATATACAGTAAATATAAGCACATCCTGTAGGTTTGGCTCTAACAGAGAGGGATATCTGGGTATCTTCACCAGCACTTTGCCAGACGAGTACCCACAGAACACACAGCAACAAGAAAACACTGGGGAGAGCAGAAGCATTTGTATATAAATTAGGGGACTGAGCCCATAAGCCTGTTGTTCTCCTGGATTTCAGTGCCAGGCTTTGATTTGCCTGTCCTAAAGTTTAGGATTGGCTTAAGCTTTGGGATATGAACCTGTACCCAGAGATTACCCTGGTTTGTGTATACTCCTGTTAGTGTGAACTGGGTTTTCCCCCATCCATCTCCTGTTGTAGAACTGCACCTTGCAAAAGCCTGCCTGCTCTCTGGAGCTGATGACCCTTGACTTCCAGCGCACACCAGCTTCTGACAGCTCACATTCATACCACACAGTGTTCGGTAAACAAAAGTGCACATGCAGAAAAGTACATTTAGATAGCAGATAGGCACTGAATATTATCTGTGTTCTTAGCCCTTGTCCAAAGTGTGTCTGGAAAGGTGAATATGACCCATAGTTCACATTGAATCTACAGCAGCGAATGGCACAGATCCAGAGTTTGCTCCAGACTGTGTGCCTAGGGATGGGCTTAGGACATTGGAAACTTCTTGTCTCAAAGCAAAGCTTTTTGGCACCTAAGCCCTGAGTGTTTGACCATGGAGAACTTTCCACGTTACAGAATAACAAGTGAACTCTCATACAACATCTGTGGCTGTCTTGAGAGGGGGACTCACTACCAAAACCAAGGCTAGTTTAAAAAGAGGCAGAAACACCACTTATGGTCTCTGTCTTGCTGACTCCAGGTGTTGGAAACCAAGGTATTTGGCAGCCAAAAGCCAACTTTTCTGTGCTCAGACCTGAAGTACCTATGCCTAGCCTAAGAGGAGGCTCAGATGAAACTTTACTGCTGCTGCAGGTGGAGTTTGCAGCCCCCTGCAGATTTGTGGGACTTGGGAAATTAGAAGAAAAAGAAATAGATGAGCTAAGAACAAAGTGCTGGCAAATGAGAGAAAAGATTTTAGGTAGCATTTCACTCATTAAAACCAGACTGGGGAGATTGCCGTTTTCCATGTTTCCACAGCTTGGCTCAAGCAAAGGAGAAGCCCTCTGGGCTGTCACATGATTCTCCTTGAACTACTATAGAGAACAGGGGAGAGGACCCAGCTTGGGTATGGGGCTGTACAGCAGCAGTGCAAAGACAAGATTTTGCCACTGCTGTAATCACTAAAGACCACAGGAACTGTGGTTGCTCCAGCAGGTGGACAGGGAAGCTGTGGGAATTGTGCTGGAGCCTTCTGAAATGCCTTCCTCATACCCTTCCATAGCAATGCATTTTTATTTTCATATATTTAAGCCATTGGGACCAGCCCCAAACTTTTGTGTGCAAAATGCCTTTCCTTCCATGTGTGTCACTTAGAGAGAGCTGGGTCAAACCAAGCTCTCGGGATGGCCAGGACACAGAAAGCAGAGACATGTTCAGTGGGAAGGGGGATCTCATCCAGACCCACTGCCTGATGTGCATGCTCCTGTCAGTTACATCCCAAGACAACACTAAGGGAACACACAGCCCAAAGCTTCTTAGTGACAGCTCTCCTAGTAAGCCTCTGGGGATCTCCTGGACACAAATTCTCTAAATGCCTGGCTATTTGTTTCTAACAATGCTGAGGGGATTCAGAGTTATCAGGCAAGTACAGTCCTCAATAATAAACATGTTGTCCTGGTAGAAGACATTTTCACAGGTCAAATGTAATCTCAATTTCCCTATTAATGAAAGAGGAATAATCAGTACTTGCCTGGCAATGATGCTTTGAGACTTGTGTTCACTCACATAGTGCTCAGCACACCTAAAGCACTGCAGAGCCAGCCTCAAAGTGCCTTCATACATCTGCTCCACATCAGGGACACTACTTGGAGTCAGGAATTGGCCAGTTTGGTTTGACTCTGTGTGAGGTCACTTTTTAACTGTGGATGTGGTTTTATGAGTATCTTTGGAGAAGATTAAACCATTTATCTTTACAATCGTAGATGTCACTGGGCCAGGTGGTCTGGGAAACCGTGCCAGCAAGTGAGCAAACACTGACTACATTTATCCTGAAATGATTTAACTGGGAAAACCAGATAGGTGCCAGTGTAATCTGGTATTTGCTTGTCTGTAAATACAGAGAGACAGGGGCTATTGCTAGAATAGCCATTCTGTTCCTTTCCAAAAATCTGGCTTGTCTGATTACCAGTAATTTTTAAGGCCTGATCCATTGAAAGGACTTTGGACAGAATCCTTTAAGAGCATTCACATTTTTGAAACTGTTCACTGTCCTGTAACCTTCTGCTGTGCTAAGAGGATTAGAACCAGACTGGTATGTACAACATGAAGAAAGAAAGATGCTATAACTGAAAGCTCAATTCTGTCCCACAAACATGGTGCGTGCACAGCAAAACACCATCTTTAAACACTGGCCTAGCAATGGTACAAATCATAAATGCAAATGTTTAGCTTTGATTTTGGGAAGAAGGTCTCTGCAGAGTGCATCAGGGAACACTTCTCCTATAAAGAGTCACTAGATCCTTTTGCTTTTCTTTCTGTTTCTGTGTTCCTTCTTTTTTCAGTTCCCCAAGACCTTTAATTTCTTGTAAAACTTGTGAAGCTTGCCGAAGTTGTTCTACTGCCTCATTAAGCAACGTCTCTGCCATCGCTGGGGGTCCGTTCCCCTCCTGGGCCTGTTCCAACCCTTCACGCAAAACCTTCTGCAGAAGCTTTTCTGCTTTTTCCCTTTCATGAGCAACTTTTTCTTCCATTTTAGCTAAGCATTGATGGGAATCCTTTAGGAAACCTTGGCCTGGAAGTGCCTTCTGTTTATTTTTGCAATCAGACAGCAAGTCTCCCAGAGAAGAAGAGCGAAGTTTGAGACCTGAAGTGTTTTCTGCAGAATCTTTCTTCTCAATAGCTGCTTTGACACTCTCATGCTCTGTTTCTGTAGCTAAGGAAGTCTCTGCCTCTTCTGCTGAAGTTTGCTGTTCCTTCTCGGCTACGGTCCTCCCGTTTCCTTCTTCTGTTTCAGCTGTCTGGGATGTGAACTCTGCTACCTCGCTGGCTGTGATCCCATTCACCGGGGGCTTAGAGCTGCCAGACTCCTGCTCTTCCCAGCCCCCAGCTTCCAGGTCACCATGGCTGGAGTTCACTGTGGCAAGCATTTTCTCTGACAAAACTTTAGGAGGAACAGGAGGCTTTGAAACATCTGCAGCAGCAATCTCAGCTAGGCCGTCTTTGCCATCATCTCCTGATGATTCCAAGTCTTCTGTCTTTTTAGGTTCAATGGTTGGTTGGTCCCAAGCTACTTTCAGCTTGTCTGGCACACTCTTAGGAGGCGGAATTGGAGCTTTTGATATAACCCTGTTGCTGACCTCAACGAGGTTCTCTTTGCTCTCCTCACTTGATGCTTGGGGTTCTTCCACATTCTCCTCTGGACTTAGAGAGTCCTCTTCCTTAGCATTTACACTGTCCTTTGATGTGATGCTTTCCTTAAGCTTCTTATCTGGAGGCAACGGAGGAGAAAGAGGCTTTTTGTGTTCTTGGTCAGGAACATTGTTCTCTGCCTCCTGGTTTTCTTTTGTGGCAGTGGGTTTTGTAGGTGGCATAGGGGGCTTTGGAGTTTCTTTTTGAGGTGGTTCATTGTCACTTTCACTGATAGTGGAATCAAAGGTTGGTGGTCCATTGTCTACTATATCCAGATCTAGTCGCAGGATACCATCTGACGTGCACTTGGCAGCCTGAAAAACAACAGAGGAAGTTTTCAGAATCTATCATTGACCCAATGTTTCATTCTTTAACTTCAAGTTAAAGTGCAAAACACTCACAACCAGCATGGCAAGCAAAGGGTTGCTGCTTCAAGCTGAGAAAGTTGGGGCTGTTCAGTCTGGAGAAGAGACGGCTTCAGGGATACTTTAAAGCCCCTTCCAGTGCCTAAAGGGGGCTTCCAAGAGAGCTGGAGAGGGGCTTTTCACAAGGCCATGGAGTGATAGGACAAGGGGGAATGGCCTTAGGCTGAAAGAGGGCACGTTTGGATATTCGGAAGAAATTTTTCACTGTAAGGGTGGTGAGGCCCTGTAACAGATTGCCCTGAGAGGCTCCCCATCCCTCGAGTGTTCAAGGCCAGGCTTGAAGACACTCTGAGTAACCTGGTCTAGTGAAAGATTCTCTGTCTTGGCAGATGATTTTTAAGGTCCTTTCCAACCCAAGCCAGCCCTTGATTCTAAGAAAAGTGCAGAACTTATTTTACTACTTCCTTTGAGAAGAACGTCTTAAGGCCTGTTCCACAATCACCCAATTTCTTGGTTTTCCTGTGGGCACTAGTGTTAAGGTCTGCTTTTTCATTCTTTGTCCTGTGGTAGAGGGATCCCTCTGTCCCTTTCATTTAGAGTGTGTCACCCCAAAGGTTCATTTTTCTGCTTTTAAGCTTGTCATAAACCAAGGTGATTTTTGGATTGCTTGGCCAGTGATTGTAATCCTGCTCCTTTTTGCATGCTTCCTCCAACCTGATGTCATCCCAGCCTGATCAGGGCCAAGCCTCAGCTGGTTCAACCTCCTTCAGACCACAGGCTGTGTGCAAATCTCACTAGTAGGGAGGTTTTCCTAAAAAGGATGGACTTAGCAAAGACATTGCAGCGTGTAAGTTCAGCTGCCCACAGGGAGAACTGCGGTGACAGTTCCTGTGTGAGGGAACCCAAAACCACACGAAGGCAAAGCTGCAACCAGGGCCAGACTCCTGTAGTGCCGAGAGTTTAGTTAAAGCCTCTCTCTGCCTTTCCAGCCCATCAGAGAGTCAGAGGCAGGTTGCATCTTGGTGCCTTGGCCCTGACCCATCCTAACCTGCCTGCTTTGAACACTGAAAATCAATGTTCCTGGCATTTCCTTCATGAATCTGCAGCCAGCAGCCACATCTTTCTGCAGGCTCTATCCCCTCATTCTCTCATTCATTTATAAGCCAATTTCCCCTGATGTTGGCTAAGGGTGAGAAGTCTTACAAGTATTAATCTTGAAGGTATCTTGTGAAAATAGTGATCTGAGCAGGGAAGAGAGATGTTTTCAGTGCCTAGGGAAGGGCTTTCCACCTTACTGAACCCGTATTAGGCAACAGAATGCACACTTCATTGTTGCTGTGACTTTTGTCATGTTTTCTTCTGTGGTTTTCTGGAGGATGGGAATCTATGATTCATTCTCACGCATTTCTCTGGGAGAGACGTTCTCCCTCCATTTCTTTGCAAAGTAAAAAGTCTCAAGGCATCTCATTTTCTGCACAAGGGTCATCTGAGTGTTGTGCAGGCACATAAGTCAGAGGCTTGGAAGTCTGAAAAAAGAAGGTTTGATTTAAAAACCTTCCTTGCTTGAGATTAATGCTCTGCTAAAATATCAATCTGCCTGTAGAAACTTTTTCATAAATCTCAGGAATCAAACATTAGTAAGAACCTCTCCCCTGGAAATGAAATGCAGGTTTATTTTGTGGATTTTTTTCTTTTTTTTTTTTTTACGTGACAGACCCAGAAAAATCAGTTAAAAGTAGACAGGTTAGTCTATAAAACTGCCTGGGAGAATAATGTATTCTGTTTCAGACCTAGGGAAGGGCTTGCAAGCGTGGAACCTTGTCTGCTTTCTCCAGTTAGCTTAATAAAAATACAGCTTCTCCCCGTGGACCATGCAGTTCTTCTACCTTTAGACCACTGTGGCTACAAAATCATCACATGCTTGAAAATAAATATAGGAGCTTTGGTCTCTTCTGATGAAAATGAAACTCAAATGGCTGTGACCAGACGGTGAAGCAGCTTATGAGTTATGAAAAGCTAAATATATGGTAACATGCTGCAGCAGATAGAGATCTATGGGAACCTGGAGCCTCATTAGAGAGGTGCTGGCACAGTCTTTCCTGCAGGAAGTTGTTTCCCTCATTGGCTTTCTCTGGGCTGTCCCTACCTGGGGTTTTCCCTGGGGTTTGGTACCTGAGTGGAAGGAGCAGCTCTCAGTGATCCCAGCTGGAGGGATGGCTCACTCCAACAGGGAGCACTTACCTCCTTTAGGTGACTTCTCGTGGGTGGCCGACGTCCGTGGGACACCTTCACCCTGTCCCGAGTTACGTGGTCCAAGGAAAGGCTCTCGTCTACTTTCACCTTTAACAGGGGCAAGAGGAAGGAAACAAAAAAGGAAGAGGGTCATTAATTTCTCAAGATATGTCTATAAAGTTGTCACTGTCACACATGAAATGCTGAAGCATTTGGAGAATACTTCACCTCTAGTCTTTACCTCAGGACTGAGTTACAGCCTGCCTGCAAAGCCCTGCATGTATGTGATGGATATTTAAGGTCTCGGAGGTTTGCAATGGCTAAACCTCTCCCCACCTAAGGGGCAGGGAAGAAAGAACACAAGGAGCTTTGTCCTCACTGCACCCTGTGCTTGGACCAGCTCCTGCATGTGGCAGAACACGGCACCAAAAGTGCTGTTTCCATCTTAGAGGTGAAAGCTCATTAATAACCATGACCTGACTGTGAACTGTATCAGCGGCACTTCGTTACAGCCCTTCCCTTCCACAGCTCTAATGACTGCAGGATGCTGAAGAGAAGGTGTGAGCAGTGACCTGGATTAATTGCAGCTCCAGCTGCATTAACAAATTTATTTCCTGGAATCAAATAAGAAATCCACTGCCTCACACTCCTAAGGAGGGAGGTCCCAGTGCCCTGACAGGTATTTCTCTGTGCTGGCTCTATGACCACCCACACTGTGATGGACAAGGACTGGAGTCTGCTCCAGGGTCAGCCCCAGTGACCAGGGACACTGAAACATCTGTGTGTCCTTGGTACCACAAGTTTGTACAACAGGAAAGCTGGTAAGGGTGAAATAGGGATTTAAAGAGAAAAATGGCTAGTATGGCAGAGTGGTTTTACAGATCCTTCAGGAGAGAACAGATAATCCAAGCCATCTGAGGACTTGACCCATTAGCCTGTGCCTGGCCTGTGTGGAAACACTTCAAATCTGAGGTTTGATCCTTGCTGGAATGAATGAGAATTAGAGGCTGGATCCCTCTGTAAAGAGGATAATCCCACATCACAGGGCGATGAGAGGTGATCTGCGATCCCACCCTGCTGTGCTGCTGAAGGATGTGCAGAGTTCATTGCCCACTGCACCCATATGCTTTTGCCCTCTGCTGAAGAAAAGCAAAGACCTCAGATTTTGCACCTCAAGCACTGTATCTAGACCAGTTAGCCCTTTTCTCAAACTTTTACTCATGCTTTGGTTTCCTTTGCTAAACAGATCTTGCTGATTGCCTTGTCCCTCCTTACCCCGCTCGTTTTTTCTTGTGTCATTCCCATGGTAGTGGTTTTGTTCACTTCCTTTCAGTTACTGAAAGAACTGCAGAAGAGATGCTGCTCCTTTGGTTTAGCTCAGAGCTGATTTACAAACTAAGAGGGAACAGGGCAAGGTTAAACAGGCTCTAGGTTGTGCAGTTGTCACCCTCCCCTCTGTGCAGCAGGATGGGAGGAGAATTTGAAAGTGCAGGTGTGCTGAGGCCAGCTAAGAGGCAGGCAGGTTTGGCCAGGGCCATGGAGTAACTTTCCACCAGACTTCTCTCCAGACTGCAGGCGGAATAGCTGCTGGACTGAGTCACTTCAGAATTTTCCAGTCCTGAAGACTGGGCTATATCCTGACCAAGCACCTCCATTTCCAGGCTGCTTGGTGCTGAGTGTGGGAAAGATGAGTTTCTCCAGGCTGCATCCCAGCTCTGCACAACTCAGCTCTGCAGCTGCTCCTCTGCACCAGCTGCTTCCATTGGGAGAGAGGAATTCCCAGCAATCCTCTGATCCCAAGCTCTGAAGGGAAGGAACCTGCCCTGCCTTGCACACCATCTTTCTCTTTCCTCAGTCCATGGCTGGTATGCAGGAAGGATGGGGAGAACAGGGGTTCAGGCAAGTTCTGCATTTAGCTAAATAAGCCATGGATGAGAACAGACTCAAACACAGGAGTTTGAAAACTGTTTCTCTTACCTCATCAAATACTTTGTTTTTGCCTCTATTGATCCCTTCATTAAGAGCTTTGATCCACGATTCCTTTTCTTCCAAAGTTGGAGCTTGAAATTTGATATCATGAACCTGCAAGAGCAGAGAGAGAATTTTTGCCTGAGCATTCCTTGTCAGGATCAGAGGTACCTCTGAATCACTTCTGTTTCTATATAACATCCAGTTCTACTCTGTGTTTAAACTACAGATTCCTTTGTACTTTGGCATAGCTCCCATGAACTGCATTTTGTTATGTTGGAGAGATTTTTGTTGTAGTTTTATTTTGGTAACTACTGAAGTAGTAAAAAAGTAAGTTTCTTCCTTCTGCAAAACACTTGGAATAGCTCTTGAAGCATCAGTGAGTTGTACAGCAAATGATCATACTGTGTATAGAGTGAGACTGAAAGTCCAAGTCATACTGGCTGGTTCAGATGCAGTAAAACACTTCATGCCCCACTTCCCCCAGAATACAAGGAACAGGAAGATTACATGAAGTGGGCTCTGCCTGCTTCCCTGTTCCTGTGGCTCTGCAGAACAGAACTGATACAGGAATGTGGGGCACTGATATTGGCTGCACTAACCCTGACCCAGCTGGGCACAGTCATGATGAGGCAAAGGGGCAATACAGGTGCAAAAATTCACCAAATCCTTTTGTTTGCAAATGAAATCCAGCAGTGATTGCTGCAGACAGGCACTCTCTGGGTCTGAAGAGCTTCTCCAAGAAGAAGAGAAGAGCTGGCCATATAAGATGGAACTGGCAAGAAGAATAGGTCACAAATAAGAAGGGAGGATGGGTGATTGTCCTGTCCTCCAGCCAGCCAGCTTTTCCCTTCCTCCAAGACAGCGCCATGGCTTTGTTCAGGCTTTCAAGTATCTTCTTGCCCATAGCAGTGACAATAGGCAGGATGTTATTTACTCCCCTGCTGTTTTATCTGAGCACCTCACTAGTATTATGTAGCTTTGCCCCAGAGTACACTTCAGACGAGAGAAATATCAGGTGGCTCCATGGCAGACCAGCTGGGATCCAGACAGTTCCCTGTGCTGCCCTAATCCACACTGCACAGGAACACTCCTGTGCTAAAGGACTCCAGCAACATTGCAAAATTAAGCACTTAAAAGTTAGACACTCCCATTGTTTCCGGGCTGTAGGGATGTCAGCCTGCTGTGTGTGTTCCTCCCAGCACCATCCCTAACAACAGGGTGGCACTTCTTACTGAGTTGTTCCATCATGTGTTTTATCCTCCTGGGTCCATAGGTCTTATTGATTTTACTTTCCTTCAGCCCTGCCCTCAAAACAGAATTACAGTTTCTCCTGACAGTCTTTTTTCTTTCCTGCGTATCACTACAGTATCTGGGGGCTTCACAAATTCCTTTTCAGAGCAATTATCCACCTCTTACAGGTGGGGAAGTGAGCTACAGAGAGGCTTGTTCAAAGCAGCCTTGTGGGGACTTTGCTTGGTACAGTTTTTTGGGGTATTTAATATCCTATAGGTACTCTGCACTTTCCCATTGCCTTCAGTTGTAGCCTCAGCCTTTTTGTAAATGAGGCCCCACATTCCAAAATCACAGCAGTGTCTATATAAAACAGGGACTATATTAAATGAGGGGGACAAAGCTAATGGTGACTGACAGTCAAGTACTCTTAGCAGCTCCCTGTTCATGGCACAACAAAGCAGCAACTGTTCTGGGTCTCAGCAACTTCTGAAGGGGCCGTCAGAAATTCTGCAGAACTAAAGCCTGATCTCTTCACACCCACTCTTGCTATTAGAAACCAACTGTTCTTCCCTTCTGTAGTTATTTCCCGTGTCAATGCCATGGATTTACATCACAGCTTCCAAGTGCCAGACACTCACAACCAGCATGGCAAGCAGAGAGTTAAGGAGTTATTTGGGGAAAGATTCTTTGTTCGATCAGTTTGCACCTTAAGGTGATGGGACCACATGCCTTCCTGAGAGCTCAGAGGGGAGGCCAGGGCCTGACCCACAGCCCTCTGGAAAAAGAGCCCTTTGTCTGGGATGCAGAAGGGCCACACTGACCAGGGAACCTAAGGGAAGGCAAGGCTCCAAAACAGAGCGACAGCCAGATTGTGTTTAGTCCAAGCTGGCCTGGTTTTGTGTGCGCTTCAAAACTTTTTTTGTTTGGAAACGATTTTGCCCCAAAGCTTCGTGATTATAAAAGCTTATGAGAAAGCTCTACTTGTGAGCAGCTGAGCTGCTGCACTGCCTGGCAAAGACCTGGCAGCCTGCAGCAGGGTTTAGAAATCTCCGTACATGTTGTTCAAGGGAAGGATTCCTGCCTCACTTCAAGCTTCCTCTTCCATTGCCACTTTCTGTGCCTCATTCCAAATAAAGCCTCCCAGACTGTGACTAAGGGCTGGTGTCAGCAACTCTGTGGCAGAGAAGAGCGAACCTTGGGGGGGTGGTTCCTCGTTAATGAGAGGCTGAGATGTCCCTCTGGCATGCAATCCTTTGCCATCAAAGGCAGATCCAGGGGATATTGAGAGAAAGGGACTCGTGGAAGGTGGCAGCAGAAGGCAGCTGGGTCAGGGAGGACAAGCAGCACAGTGGGACCCACAGAGCAGTGTGGGGACTGCCAGCCTCATTTTGCTGCAGCCCTGCTCCCTGCTTGCACAGCTCCCTGGGGCTGTGACACAGAGGCAGGCAGGTTCCTCCCAGTGCCAGGTATCTTATAATTTTTTTCTCTCCTTTTTATAAAACACTCACAGACACCAAAGCAGAGTCAGGCTGCTGGGGCTCTGAGGCTCATGTCCCTGGTCTGTCTGCACCCATCTGTGGCTCCTGTGAGGCCAAGGCATGGGAGAGAGGAAGCTCACCCAAACCAGGATGGGAGCACTCTGTAAAGCAGGAAGCTGCAGAGGAGAGGCAGGAAGGAGCTGGTCTCAGTCCTGCCTGTCACTGGGACTCTGCACGCTACTCTGAGACTCCCAGGTTCTCTTGTCTGTATTTTTACTCATTTGAGTATTTCAGATACCAGCAGATACATCTACAGATGCATATTTCCTACAAAATATTAGGCAGGGCCTGTTCTCCAGCAGGAATTTCAGGGTGAGAGTCAGTGACACCAATATGAGAGGGCAGCAGGCAGGGTAACACATTTGCACTCCGTCTTGCTAAGCCAGCTGAGACTGAGTCATGCCATAAACAACGGGCTGGTGTGCCAGGAGAAGCTGTCATGGCCAAACCAAGTGACCATTGTAAGCCATGAATGCAGGCTACGCAATTTACTGACAGTTACTCAGAGCACAGCACAGCTCCTGCTGAATCACTGCTGAGATGTCATGAACAAGAGCTCCCACACTGATCACAGTCCGTGACAGCAGCGGGCACTGGCTCCCAGATAGCTCCTTGTCCTCCCCAAGATATCAGTCACCTCCAGCACTGACAGTCTGGTGGCAATGCCGAGCTTGCTTTCCAGGAAAGAGAAAGTGTTCCTGGGGTCAGTCTGTGTACCTGTGCTAAGTGATTTAACAGACAAGCTCTGGAGAACTGTGTAGCTGCAGTTTAAGATGTTACCAACACTTCTTCTTTGCTGAGCAGTTCTGCACATCTGCTGCAGAGGTGGGTGACAGAAAGCTGTGCTCTGTCCTCACCTGCTTCACTGCAAATCTTGGTGGGGCTGGCTAAACTGGACTGTGGATTGCCTGTGAACTGCTGGGGGAATGTGTTCCCTTCTGCTGACTTTTGGTACAGGATGGTCACCTCCAGCAGAAGCTGGAGCAGAGCTGGGTCAGTAACATCTTAAACTACCATGAGTGCAGTAGAGTCTATCTGCCAGGTGGGAGGTAATTTTCTGCCTTCTTCTACATGACTTTGTCAGGTTAGATCATGAAGGGGAAAGGAGAAGCCAAGAGACTCCCTGCCTGTGACAGAGAGGTTGGAACTAGGTGATCTTCAAGATCTCTTCCAACCCAAACTATTCCATGTTTCTATGAGATGACTATCAGAGAATTCTGATGGTTTTCTGAAGCTAAACCAAGAGCTGCATCATCCCTGGGAATAATGCAGCATCTCTGCCAGACTGGCAGACCCCAGGAGAAGACTCCCCCAAGCCTCACTGCATTCTGCTGCAGTTTCCAGGCTGGGCCCCTGGTGAAGGCAGTTCCAGGTACCTCAAAAATTGATGCAGGGAAAAATAAGCAATGGAAGTTTCCATCCAGAGGTGCAAGGATGCGTGGGGTGGATTCTTCCCTTACTACCACCCTCTTCCCAATATTAATACTTCCCTGCAGCTGAAGCTTTTCAGTTCCATTGAACACCAGACTAGTGCCAATCTTGATAATTTCCACTGTTTACACCAAGCATCATTTACACTGCATTTTTGCACTGTGAGCCGTACATTTTAAAATCTCCAGGCCAAGGCTGCTGCCCTTTCTTAGAAACTCCGCTCTCTGCATCCAAAAGTTTTCATTTAATTGCTGTGGATGGAATGAAGCATTTGAGATTTCTAAGCAGAATGGGGCTTTTGCACACTGCCAGCTTCCTTCACTGAAGAATTGAAGCTCAGGGGGCAGTGCTTTCTTTCAGTTCCATAGCAGTGCAGGCGTGCGACATGCTCATATTGTCACAGCTTAACAAAAATGTCATCCTTGTGAACAGGCCAAGCAGAATCTGGGCTACATTCAGCAATGACCAGTGTTTAGCAGGACAACTTATTTATTCAGGTGCAACTTCAGCTGCAGAGTAGTTTTAACTGACTGATTCATCTCTGCTGAAAATATCCCATCCAAGATTTAAACCGGGATTCCCTTACAACTAAACTGGGCTCTCCATATTCACTATTTGTGCATTGAAGCAGAAATGGCCTTTCCTAGCTTATTCCTAAGTCCCTCACACTTATTCTCAGCATTCTGCTCAGGAGAGAGGGTGAAAAAAGAAAAAATCATAGCAAGATGTGGCAGGGCTTGGCAAGCTGGCTCACAAAGTGATTTTAAACTGTGGATGGCAGCAAGCCTCCCAAATGGAAAATGTTTAACTGATATATATCGCCACAGCTGCGATTTCAAAACAGAAGAAGGACAGTTGTGTACGTTGGCCTCCTAATTGAAGCCTGTGCTAACATCTGCCAAAGTATGTTGTGTGTCAACACCCTCACCAAATTCCCAGCCAAAAGAAGGGCGGGAGGGGAGCTACAAACAGGGAACTTTTCATTTATAAAAGCCCTTCCTTTCACCAAAAGAGCCTTATAAAAAGTAGCCTCTATCTAGGTCTCCATTGAATCAGTGGCATGAAAAACAGGGTAGCTGTAAACTTGCCAGCATGCCAAAAGGATGAAGTTACCCTTTTGGGCACAGTTTGGGCATATTTTTCTCATAGCAAGAAATGAAAGGTTTAGGAATAGGTCTCACACCCTGTATTGATTCATGGAGCAGTGCAGAGACATTTGCAGCTATTACACAATTCTCTCTCAGTAACTTACATGCAGATAATACCCCTTCCTACTGTGCTGCTCATCTCTGAGCACACAGGGTATTACTGGCCTTCCTGGGAATAGGTGTACACTCAGAATCACACAATCCTAGAATCATTTGGGTTGGAAGAGACCTCATAAAACATCTAGTACCAGCCCTCCTGCCATGGGCAGGGCACCTCCCACTACCCCAGGTTGCTCCAAACCTTGTCCAACCTGGCCTTGGAAACTTCCAGGGATGGGGCAGTCACAGCTTCCCTGGGCACCCTGTGCCAGGGCCTCACCCTCCTTACAGGGAAGAATTCCTTCCTAATGTGTTTTGGGCTCTGGCACTCTGCAGGAGCTCACTAACCCAGGGTTTTGGGGCAGGACAGTCCTTGTTTTGTTGTTTTGAATGAAGTTTAGCACAATGGTGCTCTGAACTCAGCTGGGGTCTTATTATATGAATAAACACTAAGTGACTGGAGTGAAAGAATAAACAACAGTGACAACAAGGACTAAACAATCTCTATTTATTTAAACAAAATGGAGATGGGGGAATGCAGCAAGTTGGTATTTTTGCCTGTTCATGTTCCTATGGAAAGTAATGTGTTTTGTCCCTCACAACTCAGATTTGCATGGGAAGATTTAGTCGGAACTCTGAGGCCAAAAAAATCATATTGAAATTAGAAGGCGAAGTGTGATATCCCAAAGCAACAATGAAGCATTCTAGCACATAAAGATGCTGAAAAGGACAGCATGCAAGTAGGAGCTAAGGAGAACTTCCAAAGATTTGTGGCGATGATGAATATAGAGAGAAGTAAAGCAGGATGTCCTTGCATACACCCAAGTGCTCAGATGGATGTATAGTCTCTTTGCTATGCCAGCCTGGTTTTTAGCTTCTGGATCTAACCAGATGCTGTGCAGGAAGCTACAGATGTAGGGTTTCATGAATTCTGCAAAATAAATCTTTTCTCCTAGGAACTGTTGGCCTGCAAGTAACTTTGCACTGGTGTTTCTCAGATCAATGGTTCTAACTCCAGGAACTGTCTCAGTACATGGATTGGGATTACTGATTTCACTGGAACTTGGGCAAAGCTGCAGCATCTACACATGCTCAGAGGACACAAAGGAACCATAGGGAATGATCACTCTCCACTTCTTAGGGAGTACTGTAAGAAAGAAAATGCTAAGGCAGGAAAAAAAAACAAAAGGAAAAGTTCGAGCCACTGGAAGACCCTTTCCCCATGATAAGAAAGAAGTCTACATGACAGTGTCTTTCCTTCTTACACACTGTAGACCCTTCACAGCTACAGGTCATTTCTCCCAGCTGCCAAGGAGCTCAGTCTCAGAGCTTTTCATCTGCTCTGGGCGCAGCTGGCTGCAACTCACTTTGGAGTGAGCAGACTCAAGGGTGATGAGAAAGGCAATCCTACCTTCTTACCCGGGGAGCGGATTAAAATGAAACGATTTTTCCTTTTTAGTAGTGCACGCAGCTCCTGGCACTTGTCATAACTCTCCAGTTCCACTGTTTCTATGCACTTCTGTTCATCCTGCAGAGAGGGAATGAAACATTATTATGAATAGGTGGCATTGGAATCAATCATAGACCATCAAATTCTGCATTTCTTCCCTTTGCATCTGTCTAAAAGCTCTTCTGCCTTAAAAATAACCTGAATGCAGACAGCAAGCCCCATAAATCAGGCTGGCATCTCATTAAGAAAACACCCTGGTCTTTAAGCTACAGGCCTAGTGGTCCACAGTGGCTGAGCAAATAACAGGTTGGAGACAGTAACACCAGCTTCTGCCATTGCTGTTGGCCTCATCCAGAGATCTGCAGCCAGAAGTGACACTACCTCCATCCCACAATGAAAGGAGAAGATGCGGTTCTGCTTTTTCACAGGGAGGATGACACGAGCACCACGATGGTCCAAGCAGCCCCCTCAGGAAGCCTGAGGCAGAGGAGGGATAAGAGGGGAGCCCTGCTGCCACACTGAGCTGGGGCAGACTGGCGCTCACATCACAAAGGTCAGCAGGAGCCACGTGTGATGGACACAGTCCTCTTGCAGCCACGCTCTGAGCTGTCAAAACACTTAGGACTGGAAACACAGCCCTGTACAGCCAGCAAAACTGTCTGGGCCAGCATCTCAGTGGGGAATATTTATCTCTGGAGTATATCCACTGATGACTGCCGGCCACGATCTTGGCTCATTTCTCCCAGTAACATAACTAAAATTCCACACGTGGTGCGTGGCTCAGTTCAGCTGCAAAGCACCATCCCTAATAGGAATTGCAGCGTAACGCTGGGCAGATAATATTCTTCATGTCTCAGTAGCCCAGCAGAGACCAAAGTTCCCTTTTGCTAAGCAGAAATGAGCAGTGAGAATCTCAGAGCAGTTCTTGCCAGAGAAGTGCTACAGTCAGCATGGCTCATGAACCTCTCCAGTACCATCCTGAATTAAAATCGCTGGCCATAACCACCCCCAGCTCAGGCTCTGCTCCCAAAGCAGCTCCTTGTGCCCGTATGAGTTTGTATTTAGCAATTCCTGTAGCAGAGAAGGGGTGTGGGATGAGGAAACATGTCATAGCCAGGAAGCTGCTGCGTGGCTGGAGGCAGGGAATGGAGAGTTCAGAGGGAAGTGGGCTGCGGGGAATTTCCTCCCTTTACCACTTGACATTTAAGTCGCTGTGCTTCAGTTTTTTTAACCCTCCTATCTGGGGATGGGGGCCCGGCAGAGCTGATGCCAGTACACAGAGCAAGTCCTGAGCCACCCAGGGACGTCTGGATCTAATTTAGGTTTATTATTTTAATGACATTACTGTTTATTTCATTTAACACTGAGTAGGTGAATGTGAACTGGGAAAACGCATACTAGGAGGAGAAGATTAATCCTGCCCAAACCTAAAACCCAGCTGATAAAATCCTGCTGACGCTCCCGAGCCCTTTGAAGGCTCCTGCTGCAATCCTGGTATCGCAATGTCACTGCAAAGGGACAGGGATGGAAATAATAACCCCGCCGCGGCCAACGAATGACAGAGAAGGGTGAGGTCAGGAATACATGCCTCGGGGATGGGTGATCTCATCCTGGCCTTCGGAGGACGACCGCCCACGTTACAGCCCTGCCGCACGGGCGGTGCAGCTCCCAGCTCCTTCCCGGGGCTCAGGATGCAGAGAGCTCGGCAGCGCTCTGATCAGAGACCTCCCCAAGCCTCCTGCCCACCCTGCCTGCTCTCAGGAGCAGCGCTTTCCCCAGCAGAGCCCAGTGGCTCCCTGTCACCCTCCTCATCCGTGCCATCCTTCCTGCCTCTTGGACAGGAAGTTTTCCTAAGGGCTGTGGAACACCAAGCTGGGGAAGAAGGGGACTTGGCAGGGTGGAGAGATGTGGTTTTGCTGTGAGACTGCCTTTTGCCTTCCAGCTGCTTGTCTTCTCCCTGGGGAGGCTTTGGGGACTGTGACCTGATTAGGGAACAAGGGCAGACAGGATGGAGACATGAAGGACACTGTCTCCCAGAGACACCTTGACTGTGCAAGCTATGGCTCCTTCATCTCAGGGACCTGAACTTCTCAAGTGAGTTATCCTCTTCAGGGAAGCCAGGGAAGAAAGCAGCCAGAGAAATATAAAAACTCCATGCATGAGGCAAAGGAAAAGCATCTGAGTTCAGGGAGCACCAGAATGGGGCTTTTGTCTCTGTTGTACCCTTGGCAATCGGCCATCCCCTCTCTGTGAGCCTACCTGGGTCACAAAGAGATCCTTTATGTCTGTCCTGCACCACTAAGATAAAAAATGAAAGACCCGACCCTGATACAGGTCTCCAGATCTCTTCAGCCTCCTGGGACCTCTAGGGCACTCAGCACCATGCAGAGACAAGGTCACTTCCAGAGTCCTGCCCTGACACATGTTCTGGACAAGCTCAATCCTGGTACAGAACCCCTACATTCATGATTTAACACAGAAAAACGATTCCATTAACTCTTCATGGAGCGGATCCTGTGACATAAACATATCTGTGTTTGTTGGCTTGGCCCTTAAGAAGAAAGTTCCTGAACACTTAGACATATTAATGCATGTGCTTAACCAAAGAGTCACACTTGGCAAACAATTTCCTTAATGAAAAGTTGATTGAAAAGTGGGGGTAAAAAGATTCCCTGAAAATGTTATTTATATGAAGGTGTAATTCCCACCAAAAACCTTCTCACTAACACACACTTGGGGCTGAGACCCTCCATTCAATGTAAAATGTCTAGATCTGAAATAATAATTTATTTCTCTATTGGAGACCCTCAAATTGTTTTAACAAATCACTTTTGAGTATACCTTGTTATCACTTTACCATGGGCAAACTACAGCTGTTAAGTGTCCAACTTAACAGCTCTGGTCTCTAGAATCTAGCAGGATTTTCCACTGTCAAATAATACACTTTCAAAGAAACCCTAAAACAACAAGAAAACAGCTCTAAGCACTAGCTATGCTCTTTAGGGGGGAAAAAATCCAAACTCAAGAGTTTTCTAATCCTTGAAGTGATGATATTGATCTGTCTAATCACTCTACATAAGACTGCCTGGTCTTCAGATGCTTTCTGCAGTTTGTTTTTTTTTTATTCTAGCAAGAATATGCAGAGACAAGAAGACAAGAAACCCCACTAGAAAATAACCTGCTTGGTTCTGTGCAGACCTGAACAGCATTTTCTTGGGATTCGAGCACCCTGTATTTGCATCAGTGCCTCCTTTCCTGACATTTGGATATGTAATATACAAACATCTTGCTTAACTGCATCTTCATTTAGGTGAGGGCACAGATGCAGGGTGCTGCAGATGGAGGTACAGCAGAGAACAAGAAATCCATCTCACTTCATTCCCTATCTGCTAAAAGAAACCTGAAGCCGTGTGGGATGAATTTCACCCCATCTGCTCCAGGTAACACAATAGGCATTTGCCATTTGCCTTCAGGAGTGGCTCTGCTTTAAACCAAACCCAAAGCCTGACTAGCAGATGTAACTTGGGGAACACGTTCCCAGGGCAGGTCAGGAGCACATTCCTGGAGATTGCTACTGATGATGATATACAGTTCTTGCGTGCTGCTCAGACTGTACTTTCCAGTAACACTGTACAATGTTCTTGTCTCAACCTCGTGTTGGCCGTCCCCTCTGCTCTTGTTTTGCACCTAAACCTCAGCTACAAGTGCAGCCAGGCTCATGCAACTGCATCAACAGGGTGGCCTAAGTAGGAAACAACTGCTAAAGGCAACATTAGCACCTCTCTGTGAAGGGCTGGATACGGGAGGTACTGAGAAAAGCACACTTTGGCCTGCTCAGTTCTTGGAAATCTGATAGGCTCAGACCAGCTGAAATGCTCAGCCTCCAAACCTGCCTGCCCACATGGAAGCTGACCTCCCTCCCATTCAACCCACCTAAGTCTAATTTAGGATAGATAAAGAGAGATGCCTTTTGTTCCTGTTGGCTGAGGTTTTGTCTCCTTTCTTTTTCAGCAAGTACTGAACAATCCCATTTGTAAATGTTTCAGCCTGAGGATGTTCTGGAATGCTGTGTCCTTCTCCAGGGTCGCACAGAGCAGATAGATACGTGGAGGAGGTCCACTGGGAAAAAAAGCACCTTGAACTCCAGAAATGCAAACCACCACAGCATATTGCACCACAAACTCTCCTTAGACATCAACCCTTCCCATCTCAAAAACTTAGCTCCCTATTTGCAAGACAGAGACAGCCACACTGCCCTGACTCACATTAAAGGAAGATAAATACAGTAATAAACATGAACTGCCTCAATTCTCTTGCAACAAGACCCCTCCTGAGTGCAGAAAATTGCCATTTCCTTTGCTTTCCCTGTAGTAAGTCTGCACAATCACATGCTATCCTATTGTGCTACCAGATAATTTTGCAGCAATTTCCTCTCCTAAGACATTTGACTTCACTGTAAGCCAGTTTAATAGCCTATAGATATTAACATGATCCCTTATTTACAATAATGGGACCTTGCAGCTACTGTAGCTTACAGATGCAATTTATTACAGGATGTTACCACAATCCGCAGGCTACCAGAAAACATTATGCCCGGTTGTTACAAATGCCATTTTCCTTGTTGAGATAATAAAATAACCCTTTAAATGATTGGGATTTTTCCTTCTTCTGAATGTCTGTGAAAATTAATCTTACTTTAAAAGCCTCCTTTTCCCTTGTGGTAATGAGAGCCTCCATGTATCTTGTTTTTAAAGGCATGCCCTTTTTAAAAAAAACCTACATCATGTTTATAGATTTTGAATTTGCAAGTTCCTGAAGCTTCAGCTGGAGTCAACAGGTGTCCAGGGCACTGGAAATTATCTACAGAGTGTCAACAGTGTGCAGGACCAGGCTGCATCCCTCTGGGTAAGAGAAGCCCCTCCCTTGCTTTTCCTGCCTTCTGAACTGCTCGTCACCTGACACTGACTTCTGTCATTACTCTTGCACTCTTCATGACATTTCACAGCAAAGAACAAACGACACCAGAAAGCTTTGGGATTTGGGAAGAGCAGGAGTGTTCAGCGTAAGGGAAGAGGTAATACCCTTTAATCTAAATTGTTTATAACAAACCTTCTTTATTAGGCAAGAGTATGTTTTTAAAAAAGAGAACTGAACTCACTGTCAGTCCTGTTGTTCCTGAAACCATCACAGCAATGCAGCTGCTGAAACATTTCCCCATTCTTCTTCCCTTGACACACTGCACATGAAGCTTTACATGATTTTGCTTTTATATCGTCCTTGTGCCCACACATGACCCAGATCCTCTTGGGCCAGACACCTCACAGGCACGTGGACCTTGTGCAGACCACAGTCCCCCACCCTACTGCACACACGAGCAACCACAGGGCTCAGACCTACCCACCCCTCATCTCAAACCTCTCTTGGCTGTAACTTGTGCTCTGCCGTGGAATTTCTAACTTCAGGGGCAAACTCTGCTCTTGCAGAAGCTGCCTTCAGCCTAGGAATGAGGGCTTGACTCAGGACAAAGCCACCTTTGCATCCCAGCAGGATCAGCCCTGCACTTTTCATTCTTCTCGCCTGAAAATGCAGGACAGATTTGGCTTGGCTCTTATTCCTCATTTGTCTGGAAACAGCTCTAAGTGCGGCCATGAACTTAAGGCATGCAGTTTATCTGGGGAAGTCCAGGACAAGGCTCCCAGGGGTCCTTCGCTCAGAACTGGCTCAAGTAAAGGGAAAAGATGAGCCAAATCCAGACTGTCCGTACTTAAGGAGGACAGCAAGCACTCACAATCTCACTCTGCAACCTTCAGTGGCTAAAAGAAACCCCGAAGGGTCTGGCTGGCCACAATTTGAGCTGCTTGAGGGGTGCCAAACAGCTGCAGGGTTGCCTGCCATCCCCTCAAGTGGCAGGTGAGAAGTCAGCCTGCTACAATCACTTTTATCCTTCAAAAGCCAAAACTTCATTGCACATTTCCTGCTTCCGCCCAAAGCTTTACTCTGTTCACCTTCTCACAGGATGTCCTGCCCCCCATTTTTGTATTCTGGCAACGGCTCTGTCAAAATATTCAGTGGCTAAAATATTTATAATATATAATATATTTAAAAACCCAGCTGCCATCTCTTTAACAGCATTCACCCTTCCTGGATATATCCAGAGAAGCTTTTTTCAAAGGAATGAGCTGGAGAGAAGAGTAAAAAACACAAGGACATGCATGTGTCCCCAGGGGCTTGCTCCTGCCCCTCATTCAAGGCCATTAGCTGTGACCATACCTCATCTTCGTAGACCACGAGCTGTGTTTTCCGTAGCTGGATGTAACGATCCTTCCACAGTCCCAGGAGCCCCCCGCTGCTTTTTTTAATCCAGCCATATTTTTCTGCAGTTGGAGCAGGCTTTGGTTTCTGTGAGACCTCTTCCTTTGTATCCTGCAAGGACAGAAGGCATAAGGAGTTTCCATCATCAGAAAGGCCGCCCAGAGAAGATTTTGGCACCCACCAAATGTCCCTCTCCACCACATGACAATGCGAGGCTGGCATCTCCCAGAGGAAAACTCACCCAGCTCCCACAGGACTGGGGAATGGGCACAGACCTCAACCATCCCTGGAGACACTGCTGGGATGGCAACAAGTCCACCTTGCTCCTCTGCTTCCCTCTCTGGGGAGGTGCTCCTCACTCACTCATGCACCAAGTGCACCTTAAAAAGGAGCAGCCTCCTGTCCTCTTTGCTGCTCCAGCTTTCTGGTGAATCCTAATGGGATGAATTCTGCTGGCACCCATAGCAACACTAGTATTTTAGTCCAAGGCCACTTCTGCAAGCTTCCCTTCTAGGTGTGTATGCTTGGTCACCATCCCCAAACTCCTGTGGACAAATCCATGGCATGAGGGACAGGACTTCATCACATCCACACTCAAATGTTCCCAGCAGGTTAAAGATGAAAGCTTTCCTCGTCTCCAGTGCACTGGAAGAGTCTTTGCAAAATCAGGATCCTGTATCCCCTCTCTTGGAGCATGGTACTGCTCCCCACACACCATGGACCCCTCAATAAGCCTCTTTCCCTGGAGCGAGGCAAGGGGAATCCCTCACTGAGCCAAATCCCATTACACAAACACCTCACCAACCTTGTGATTTGTCAGGAGAGGCCAAGCCCAAATCCTCCAGCCTCCTCCCAGGGACCCCACTGTCCCCCAGACTCCATTTCCTCTATGTCCCCACATGCAATAGCAGCAATCCTGCTGCAGAGAGCTGGCACACAAGAGGAGGATGTGAGACAAGAGAGCCCCAAACACCCCAAAATGGCCCTCTCTGCACAAACTGGACCGGCTGGAGCTCAGACATCTTGTTTCATAACATGAGAAAATCCCAAGTGCATGGAACAGAGTCAGAGCTGGACACTCCCACGGCCAGGACAGTGCAAGTGTGTATGGACAAGCTTCAAAAATTTGGAGGAGAGCCTTGCTAACGAATCTGTTTTCATGCTCGAAACTCCCACTGAACACGCCCTTGGATAGCAGCTTTCATAAGGGTAGCTCGTATTCCAAAGAGGGAGCTTGCACCCATAAAAAGAAGAAAAAACACCTTAAACACCCACATTTATTCTGACCTCCACTAAGGTCTGGAAGGGCTTTGCAGGTAGGCTTGGGTGCAGACCGGGAACAAGAAACTCAAACAAACTGTGTTTCACATAAAAGAAAATTGGGTTGAAACTTGTAACAACCTTGATGTGTTTTGTAGAAGTTATTTCAGTTGTACTGAGCTGCATCTGAAACGGCCACAATACAGGATGACTGAGCATCAAAAAGTTTTCCGGGAAACGGAGGGACTGCGTAGGGTGATTTTTTTTTAAACTTCACTTTTTAGGTTGCCAGGAAGTTGTATTCAGTTGAGATCTGCGACCTCAGCAAACATCAATTCCTGCACAAATATAGACCTGCTGGTTTCCTGATCAAGAACCCTTTTGATGTCATTTTTAGATAACTGGACATGGACTTTAACATCCCTTGTAGCACTTGTACATGGATGTAGCTGTATGAAGAGTTTATTCAAGTGAGTCCAGACCAACAACTGCTAAAATGTTTTTACTCTTTAAGGCTTTTTTTTTGCTTGGCAGGTGAATTTTTGGCAGGTGTTTTTTCCCCCACCCAGCAGAAAGGCTGAGGTCCCATGGTAAATATGTCTATCCATGCTCTGCTCTGCAGAGTGAAAATGACTCCAGTTTTGAAATAAAAGTGCTCTCTGTGAAGACACGTCACCTACCATCTACCTCTGAAAAACAACCTGCCCAGCAGAGCTGGGGCCATGCTGACACCGCTGCACAAGGCACAGTGAGGGCAGAGCTGGTTTGGGGTATGGCTCTCCATCCTTCCAGGGACACCACCTCCCCTCATTGGCATTGAAGGGCTGCCTTGGAGCTGCCCAGATCACTCAGGAGCCCTGGCTGGAACCCCTGCCTGAAAGAAGTCATGCTTGGGGCACCCTCCATACCAGGCAGGACTTCCTGCTGTGCCATGACCTGGGAGCATCCACACACAGGATCCATGACTTAAAGCTCCACCTGAGCAGCCCAGGAGAGGGAAGGTGAGGGAAGGTGCAATGAGTGATGGTCTCAGCAGATGACCACAAGCAGAGGGCTCTGTTCTTTGCACTGCACAGGAGTCACCTGAGCCCGAGCTGCCTCCTCCAGTCCCTGCTAAGAGGCAGATGTGAGGGGTGAGATCCAGCACTCCATAGGGTTGCTGAGCTGCTGGGCTCTGGATCAGCAGCTTCCTCCTCACACGTACTCAGCACATCCCACAAGGGGGGACAGGTGCTGTAATCCCTAACCTGCAGCTTAAGGATGTAAAAAACCAGATGATGCAACAGGGAAGTTTGCTCCTACAAAAGCAAGTAGAGTCTCAGAGATGGTGCCTGACATTTTTGCGAATTATTTTTATGCCAGCCCTGCCCCAAACTGGCAAGGGGAAGTTGGCCAGGGAAGGACACTGGCAGTAGGGCATTGTGTCCATCCTGTGTTCTCTGCCCGGAATTCCTCAATTAAAATGGGAGCATGACACAAAGACATGAGGTGCTGTTGCTAACTCAGCTATATATGAGCATTCTACAAGAAATATTAAGATACCCATCCTGGGATGTTCTTGGGCTGGATTCATTCCTGTGGTAAATGAGAAGAAGCCCCCTGACATCAGCCAAGTGAGTCAGTGTAAACGAAGGAAGAACTGAGTTAGCCCAATGCTGGCTCAGGCCAAAGGCATCACTCCCAAAACCAATCCATAGGAGCCATTTTTGCATTTTATATCATGGCGGCATTAGAAGCGAAACACGAGTTCCACTCCTTCAGCTCGGTTTAGTCTCATATTTTGCAGCTCAGCAGAGAACCCAAATCAGACAGGATGGCTTTTTATTTAACAATTAGGCATTTCTTTCTGCCATCCCCTGCCCTGTATTTTACAGGCCCACAAACCCACATACTCTTCACGTCTTCCAACAAAACAAACCCCTCAGAGTTGAATCACAGCGGTGCTTTTAAAGTTACACAGAGCAGAGAAGTGCCTTAGCCAGTTACATCAACTTCATTTCAAGGAAGCATCTCACTTATCACACACTCCTGGCTACCAAGGCACTGATTAACAACTCCCAGGAGACCTGCATCCCCACGTGTCCACTCTTTTCCTCCTTTTTCATGTTATCTCCCAAACCTTGCTTTTAGGCTTTCCACTTCTCCCCAGCCTGCCGGACCAGAACTACCTCACTGGAAACAAACTGCTCAGATCCACGTGGAACTTGGGGAGCTGCCTCTGACACCCCTTCTGCAAGCAATCCCTGGAGGATTCATGTAAAGAAGTAAAGAAGAGAAGCCCATGAGATGGTCAGTGAAAGCTGGGGTAGGTGCGAAGCCCCTTTGGCCGGCGGCCGCCAGCTGGAAGCAGTTTCTCTGCTGAGGATTAATTTCATGGATGCCAGCAGATAATAACAACTCTCAGTCACTACCAACTTGGGCTGCTTTGCCGTCTCCCTGCTGTTTTAAAAGAGCTTTCGTTCTCGCCACAGAATGTTGGGAGCTGAAATAAGGGGGTGTGAGGGGGGAGAGACAAGCCACAGCTACAGGGATCGCATGTACCAGACAGAGCCTGAAGTCCTCCGACAGTCCATCCTACCGGGAGCTTTCTTTGTGCTTGAACAGCAAAACCTCATCCGAGGAAAGGAAGCAGGAAAAATTGCGTGGCCAGACAAGGGGAGACGGCGACCCGTTTAACTTGCTAACAAATTTGTGGCATCTTAATCAATCCTCACCGGGATGGATTATTGGGGTGTCTGATCCCATGAACATGAAAACCTTGTGAAGAAGAAGCACCACTGCCCTTCTCCAAGTTAAACCCATCCCGAGCAGAAATGAGGAGCAGAACAGAAGTGGGGAAGGCTGGAGGTGCGTAGATATGTCCAAGTTGGCGACTTCACCCAGGCCCGGCTCTAGCGGGGCAGGACAACACCCCAGCGGGAGTCACTCGGTGGTTCGAGCACGCGTGGAACGGGGCAGCCCCTCCCGGCCGGGTCCGACATCCCGAGGGCT